>CAUYUJ010013206.1:2500-10004 GCA_963575745.1 Prorocentrum cordatum | reverse complement strand
TAGTAGTAGTAGTAGTAGTAGTAGTAGTAGTAGTAGTAGTAGTATTAGTAGTAGTAGTAGTAATAGTATTTGTAGTAGTAGTAGTAGTAGTAGTAGTAGTAGTAATAGTAGTAGTAGTAGTAGTCGTAGTTGTCGTCGTAGTAGTAATATAGTAGTCGTCGTAGGAGTAGTAGTAGTACTACTACTACTGTTGATCATAGTGCTACAACTCCTAGTACTACGACTTTTACTACTACTACTACTACTACTACTACTACTACTACTACTACTACTACTACTACTACTACTACTACTACTACTCATAGTAATGATAATAGTAATACTTACAACCATAATCGTTTATGTATTGATGTTCAAACACTGGCACTCTTAATATTAATAGCAGTCGTACTAGGGTGGACATGCATATAAATCATAGGATTCCTCATAATAAGAGCAGTCATAGCCATGATAATAGTATGGATGGCAATGCTAGTACGAAATTATGAATACTGATATTCGTGATATTGATACTAATAATAGCATTACCAGTAATATAAGGAGAGCATACTAAGCCCGTAAGGCGAATACTACCAATAGTAATTGTAAGCAGAAGAATAAAAAGAAAAAGGAGGAGGAGGAGGAGGAGGATTGGCTTGGCGAGGTTCGGAGGGTATGCATGGATCTCCCCGCCGTGTGGGTGCCGCGTGGGGCGCCTGGTTGGACCGGGCCGCGGCCTCGAGATAGGCTGCGCCGCGGCAGAAGGCAGGAGGCAGCGGGGTGGCCATGGGGGGGCACATGCCCGCAGCTTTCGCACTCCGTTAAAGCATACATACACTAGTAATGGTAATTAATACTAAATCTATTCCTTCCCTCCTCATCCTCCTCCCTCCTCGCCCCCCTCCTCCTCCCCCTCCTCCCTACCCTCCTCCTCCCTCCTCATCATCCTCCTCCCCTCCTCCTCCTCCTCTTCCTCCTCCTCTCCCTCCTTCCTCCCTTCCTCCTCTTCCCCTCCCCCTCCTCCTCCTCCGTCCTCCCTTCCCCCTCCATCCTCCCCTTCCCTCCTCCCTCCTTCCTCCTCCCTCCTCCCTCCTCCCTCCTCCCCTCTTCCTCCTCCCTTCTTTCTCCTTCCTCCTCCCTCCTCCCTTCTCCCTCCTTCTGGTCCTCCTCCTCTTCCTCTTCCTCCCCCCTTCTTTCTTCTCGGCTTCGAGATCGGCCCCGAAGGTCTTGGCTGCGACTCCATGTCCGTCGCGGGCTCCGGCGTGTCCGACGGCCGCGGGTACGACGACTTCGGCGGCCGCGCGTCCCTCCCGCCCTGAGATGGCCCGCGGCGCCGTGCCGCCAGTGCCAGCGGATCAGGTCTCGTGGGAGTCGCGGGTCCTCCCCCTCTCGGCTGCGCGTAAGAGTGACCCTTCGCCACAGTGTCCCTGCGTGCGGCCCCCGCGGGGCCCCCCCCCTCAACACGGGTTGGGGCGCCTGGATTTGCCCTCCCCCTCTCCCCTTTTCCTCCTCCCCCAACCCTCCCCCCCGCCTCCGCACGGCCCTCGTATTTTTTTATTTTTATTTATATATATTATATATATATATATATATATATATATATATATTACATGATAAAAACAAAACACACACTTGGTCACACCTGAGATCAGCCGTCTCCTCCTCGGCCTCCAGAGGGTGGAGCAAACAGGGGAGGGGAGGGGAGGGAACGCGGAGGGAATGTGAAGCGGGGGGGGTGTAGGATCGGTGAGGGGTGATGGGGGGATGGGGTGCGTCGCAGTCGGTTGCGCTCAGTGGTTTGGTTCCGTCGGTCGGTTGTTGTGTTGTTGCTGCGTCGCCGCGCCCCTGTAGGCTGCTTGCGAGCCTGAAGTCTTCGGTCGGTTTCGGTTTCGCTTTCGGCTTCGGCCTGTTTTCGAGTGTCGCTGTCGCCGTGTGCGCGCTTTGTATATGGGTGGGGGAGCCTTACCCCCACTCTGGTTCAGAGTGGCGGATGTTCAAGATGCCGCTGATGAGCACCTTACCTTCTTGTTTCCTCGATGGAGCTCTGGCTTCTTGTGGCCATAACTAAGAGTAGTCGATCTCGGCCAGACTCGGGCCTGTGTGAAGCCCGTTGGTGAAGAGCGAAGGACTGGCGTGGGAGTGGAGGATGGACATGCTGATACGGAAGGCGGGGGCGAGCGGAGGTGCGCGCAGACACCCGAGGAGTCAGCAGGAGGGGGGATGGGGGGGGGGAGGTGCGTGAACTCAGTAGTGGAAAGACCGTCCCGACCCCAGAACTGGCGTTTGCGAACCGGTCCTCGGCGTTTCCGAAGCAGTCCTGCCCTGACCGATTCCTTCGTCGGATGCGTTTGCTGAGGCCTTCGCTTGTATGGGGTGCTTCTTCTGAGGTTTCTTGGTTGCCCTCTATGAGCGTCCGCGTCTGCCGTTGAAATGACGGGCCGTCGCCCCCACCCCCAGACATCCGGTGATTGGGTTTGTTCGAGACGTGGGCCCCCCGGACCTCTCCGCCACCTCCCTGGGGCGGGCTCCTCGTCCTGCGTCGTTTTTTTTACCGTCACAGGGTCCAGCGAGGGCCCTCGGGGGCCGAAGCCGTTGAGAAACACCACCGCCTTGATCTTGGTCAAGGCGTTGGCGTGCTCTTGCTTGCGATGCCGTGCTGTCTCCTCTCTGAAGAGGACGGCCGGCGCAGTCGGAGCTGGGGGGCGGGAGTCGAGGGGCGGAGCCGCGGTACTCGTCGGGGCGGGGAGCCCGCGGGGGGAAGTCTGTCCAGGAGGGGGTCGGCCGCGCGCGCTTGGGTTGGCCCCCCCGCGGCCCCCTGCCCGCCGCATGCCACTGGTCACCCTAGCCCAGGGTCAGGGCTGGACCTGAACGCTGTTTCGCTGGACTTCGGCTGTGCTCTGTTTTTCGTTTTGGCTGGGAGGTACAGGATTATCCCGGCAAAGCAACCTAACAGCGATGTGTAGAAGCATATCTGAAAGCATTCCCCTTAAGATTCAGATGAAAAGCCAGTTGTAGAATTCTGCTGTTCTCGCAGTCGTAGTCGCATTCGCGATGACAGTCGCAGCGGCAACGGCAGTCGCAGTCACAGCCTCAGCCTCAGCCTGCCTCAGCCTCAGCCTCAGCCTGCCTCAGCCTCAGCCTGCCTCAGCCTCAGCCTCAGCCTGCTTCAGCCGCAGCCTCAGTCTGCCTTCAGCCTCGGCCTCAGCCTCAGCCTGCCTCAGCCTCAGCCTGCATCAGCCTCAGCCTCAGCCTCAGCCTGCCTCAGCATCAGCCTGCTTCAGCCTCAGCCTCAGCCTGCCTCAGCCTCAGCCTCAGTCTGCTTCAGCCTCAGCCTCAGTCTGCCTTCAGCCTCGGCCTCAGCCTCAGCCCGCCTCAGCCTCAGCCTGCCTCGGCCGCAGCATCAGCCTGCCTCAGCGTTCAAAATGTGGCCCAGGAATGGAGTTCTGGGAACTAGAAGAACACGAAGTGGCCTACAGTTGGCTCCGGGCATTCAAAATCATGCCCAGGAATGGAGTTCTGGGAACTCGAAGAGCACGAATGGCCTACAGTTGGCTCCGGCATCCAAAATGTGGCCCGGGAATGGAGTTCTGGGAAATCGAAGAGCACGAAGTGGCCTACAGTTGGCTCCGGGCATCCAAAATGTGGCCCGGGAATGGAGTTCTGGGAGCACCAAGAGCGATTTTGCGAGGATGTCCCAAGCGATTTCGGCTTCGGCGGCAGCCTCCCCGGGTCCCGCCCAGACCCCCCTGAGGAGTCATGATGCTCTCTTTTGAGACCGCTAGAAACCTATCAGCAAGAGCTGTTAGGTAAAAACAGGTAGAGCAAAACGAACAACAAAACGAGAACAAAACGAAAAACAACGTTCAGGTCCAGCCCTGGGGTCACTCTCGGGGAGGGCGTCGATGAGCTCACTGGAGGCAGGCTGTTTTTGTTCGGAAGGCAGGCGCATGTGGTTGCGCCGCAGCTCGCGGCAAGCGTCCCCCCAGGGAGGGGGGGCCCTGGGAAGAGGAGCCCCGCGGCAAGGAAGCTAGTCTTCGGCGTCCTTCTGGCGTGACGGGCGTCACCGCGGAGGGGGGGGAGGGGACCAGTGACGTAACGTTATGCGCCCATGGAGTTTATAGGAATGGTCCGCAATAGGTATCGACCAGGCCTACGGCGAATCACCGCCGCCCCCGATGTGCTTTGCGGGGAAGCGCCTCTGCAGCCAATCAGTGCGGCCAGAGCTCGGCCAAGCTATCGGACTACGTGTTCCCCAAGTCGTTGTGGAACCCCGTCGGGGAACATGGTGGGGGGAAAGAAGAAGAGGAGGAGGGGGACGAACTAGGAGGAGGAAGATGATGACGATGATACTGCTGCTGATGATGATGATGCTGATGATGATGATGATTAAGAAGAAGTTGCTGATGATGATGATGATGATGGTGATGATGATGATGATGATGATGATGATGATGATGATGATTATGATGATGATGATGATTATGATGATTATGATGATGATGATGGTGATGATGATGATGATGATGATGATGAATATGTTGATGATGATGATGATGATGATGATGATGATGATGATGGTGGTGGTGGTGGTGGTGGTGATGATGATGATGATGATGATGAGGATTATCAATATGATGCTGATGCTGCTGGTGATGATGCTGATGATGATGAGGAGGAGGAGGAGGATGATGCTGATGCTCATGCTGCTGCTGCTGAGGAGGAGGAGGAGGAGGAGGAGGAGGAGGAGGAGGAGGAGGAGGCCTCTTGTGAGCCTCATAGGGGCACTCTTTGGGCCTTCTTGGAGCTTCCTGGGCGCCTCTTGGATGCCTCTTGGGGGTCTTTGGAGGCTCCTTCGGAGGCTCTTTGGTCGTCTTGAGGGCGTTCTTGGCCCGTCTGATGCCGTCGGCAGCCATCTTGGGGGCCTCTCTGGGCCGACGTGGGGCCGTCTTGGGGCGCTTCAGGGCCGTCTTGGAGGCCGTCTTGGGTGTCTTGGAGGTCTCCTGGGCCGTCGTGGTGGCCTCTTGGGCTGTCGTGGGGGCCTCTTGTGCCGTCGTGGGGGCCTCTTGGGCCGTCAGGGGGGCAGCTCGAAAGCATCTTTGGCAGTCTTGGGGTCATCTTGGTTTATTCTGGCGCCGTCTTGGGCCGTCGGAAAGCCAAGAATGAGCAAGCGCCAGAATCCTCATGCTTTGGCCTCGTCGGGCGTTCCTGGAGGGTCCTCTTGAGCCGTCTTGGGGGCCTCTTGGGCCCTCTTAGGGCGATTCTGAGGCAATCGCAGCCGTCTTGGAGACCATCGTGGCCGCCTTGGTCGCCGTCTTGGGGCTGTCTGGAGCGGCAAGGCCGACGACCGGGGAGTTTGTGTGTCCTTCTGGGGCGGGGCGCCGACGGGAGGCACCTTTTCCGCAGGGCCGGCGCGATTGGCCGAGACCCCACAGGGAACATTCTCAAGGGGCCCAGAGCCACCGAACATTCGGTGGATCTGGTGGCCTTCGGACTATCCCGCCACCGTGCCTGGATTGTTGGTCAGGGGCTTCCTGGACGCATGAACGGATCTTTTGGAGTTTCTCTCGGGGCCCTCCTGGAGGGCTCTGCGGGGTCTCCTGGAGGCTCCTTGGGCGCCTGCTGGGGCCTCTCGGGGGCCTCTTGCCTCCCGGAAGCCTCTTCGGGCCTCCAGGGGGATCTCGGGGCCATCTTCGGATGGAGCGCGCGGGCTTTCAGTCCGTGCTCTCCCTCTTTGGCCCATCTTGGGGCCATCTTGGGGGCGTCTTTGGGCTCGTCTTTTGGGCCCGTCGGGACGAGAACGCTAAAATCTTTCAACCAACTAAAGACAATCGCTGACTTTTGCCGTCTGAGGCCGTCTTACGGGGGTCCCTTGGGGCCCTCTCTGGGCTTCTCTGTGGCCTCCTGGGCCGCATTGAGGCAGTCTTCGGCCGTCTTGGGCTGTCTCGTGGGTCACTTGGACCGTTCTGACGACTATCTAGTCGGCGTCACCCCAACATACTTATACTATATGTGCGTCGCCCCCCTGGGGGCGACGCGCGCACCGAGAAATCTTATAGTATATGCGTCGTGGCGGGCGCTTCCTGGCCACACCGCTCGGGAAACGATATACTACAAGATGGGTATACTAGATGTTCGGGTCGGACGCGCGCCTCCAAGGAGGACATATAGTATTAGTATGTCCATGTGCGTCCCATAGGAACGGAAGCCGGTCCAGATCAGTGCCCTGCGGCGCGGTGGTGAATTCCGAAGTCCTTCTTGGACCCCGACGGCGCCGAGCGTGGCGCAACACTGGGGGAGGGAGGGGGGGGGCCCGCGGGGCCCCGTGATGGCCGTTGCGCCGCACGGGAAAAAACGCGCTCTTTTTTTTTTTTTTATTTTTCTTTTTCCTGGAGCAGAGGGGGGAGGGAGGAGGGAGGAGGGAGGTAAGGGAGGAGGGAGGAGGGCGGAGGGAGGAGGGAGGAGGGAGGATGGGGGAAGGGAGGAGGAGGAGGAGGGAGGAGGAGGAGGAGGAGGAGGAGGGAGGAGGAGGAGGAGGAGCGAGGAGGAGGAGGGAGGCGGAGGAGGAGGAGGGGAGAGGAGGAGGGAGGAGGAGGAGGAGGAGGAGGAGGAGGAGGAGGAGGAGGAGGAGGAGAGAGGAGGTAGGAGGAGGAGGAGGAGGAGGGTAGGAGAGGAGAGGAGGAGGAGGAGGGAGGAGGAGGAGGAGCCGAGGAGGGAGAGGAGGCGGAGGAGGGAGGAGAGGAGGCGGAGGAGGAGGAAGGAGGAGGAGGCGGAGGAGGAGGAGGAGGAGGAGGGTAGGAGGGAGGAGGGGAGGAGAAGGAGGAGGGAGGAGGAGGAGGAAGGGGGGGCGGTAAAAACAGGCTGGATCGGGACAAATCGCTCCAGAGCGTTCCGGAGCGCTCTCGGAGCGTTCCGGAACGCTGCTGGTGACGCTGAGAAGAGTTCTAAGCTTTCCCAGGACACACAGCACGCTTCTCAGAGCTTTCGAGTTCTCCCGATCCGATTTTGTCCCGATCTTCGCGTCGTTTTAGGGGAGGCGCTGGCAGAGGGGAGAGGCGCGGCGGGAGGGGGGAGGGGCCCCGCTCCTCCTCTGCCCCGCCGCGCCCCGGCGCGCTGCCTGCAGAGGCCCCTTTGGCGCCGCCGCGCCGGGGAAAGAAAAGGCTCCGCCCGCGAGCGGCGGCCCGCTGCGCCGTGCCGCCGGAGGTGGCCACGGTTCTCCCTCCCTCCTTCTCCTCCTCTTCTCCCTCTCCTTGCTCTTCTCCTCCTCTCCTCCTTCTCCTCTTCTCCCTCTCCTCCTCTGGACCCTTCTCCTCCTCCTCCTCCTCTTCTCCTCCCCCTGCTTCCTCCCCTTCTCCTCCGCTTCCTCCTCCTCCTCTTCTCCTTCTTCTTCCTCCTCTTCTCCCTCTTTTCCCCTCCTCCCCCCGCCCTCGTCCCTGTTCCTCTTCCCTCCTCCCTGTTTGGGCACGAGGACACCAGAGGGCGACGAGGACTGGTAGTCCCAAATCATGGGTGGACCGGCTCCTGGGTC
>CAUYUJ010013205.1:7500-10009 GCA_963575745.1 Prorocentrum cordatum | reverse complement strand
TTCGAAAAACCATACGCCTGACTTTCTGATTATATATATATATATATGTTTGTGTGTGTGTGTGTGTGTGTGTGTGTGTGTGTGTGTGTGTGTGTGTGTGTGTGTGTGTGTGTGTGTATCGTGAACCCCCTGCGGCGGATCCAGGCCATACCTCAATATTTGGGGGCCCCAGACTACGAGGGCCCCCTGGAGTACAAGGGCCCCTCCCTGGGACTACAAGGGCCCCTCCCGGACTACAGGGGCCCCCCCAGACTACAAGCCCCCCCCCCAGAACCACACCATGCGCCCCCCCCCTGGACTACAGCGCCCCCGGACTACAGGGGCCCGCCGCAGACTACAGACTATTAGTCTCCCCACAACCATTGAGGTACTCAGAGCGCACTGGGGAGCAGCAGGAGCAGGGCGGTGACGACTGCCCATCGGAGCTGCCTGTCAGGTAACTCTGCTGCGCGGTGGGGAGCTCGTGGATCGGACGGGCAGCCGAAGAATCGGCCCAGGCAGACACGCGCACACACACACAGACACACAGACACACACAGACACACACACACACAGACGTACACACACAGCAGGGGCAGGGGGGGTACGTGTGATGAGGACGAGAAAAATGAGCCTTCCAAGGGGGCCAGGAAACCAAGAGGACAGGATGGAGGAAGAGGGGGTGGAGGCGTCGGGTGGGGCCAAGGCGGGGATGTTTCGTTCCAGAGTGTGCCGGGACGCTCTCAGAGCGTCCCAGTGCGTTCGCGATACACGCCCCACAGATGCCAGATCTAAGGGGCCTCCAACGTATCTTTGTCCGATGTCGTCCTCCTGGCCCTGACTTCGTCTGCAGGATCATCGGCAGCAGGGCGGAGGGGATCGTGGCACCCGCCCCTTTGCGCGAGGAGCACGCAGTTTGGCTCGTTCGTGTTCTGCATGCAGGCGGGCCAGCGGGGCCGTCTCGTCGTTTCCCCCCCCACCCTCTTTATCTAGGGTACGTTGCTCCCATCGTACTTAAGGGCCGCATCCCAGAAATAATTTCAAGCACCCAGAACTGTCCCAACAGTGTCGAACAAGATCGCCTCCCAAGGCCCGGCACGTGAAACCCTCAAGATTCGATATCATCCTGGTGCTCGAAATTCTGAACGCTTCGCGTAAATTAATTTCGGTTTCTGACCCGGGTCGTCGTGTGTCCCGACTTCCTGGTGCTTCCGACGCCATGCATACTTGCACGCTGGCAGTACGACTCAGTTTCAGCTGCCCCCCCACTCGCCGGTGCGCCGCTGAGCTGCTGCGTGAGGTCCCGGTTAGCCGCTGTAGGTGTGGCCACCTTCCGTCGCTTTAGTTTAATTAGTCGCTGCGTGTCCCGCTTTGACTGGACTCGCCGCCGGCGCGCTCGCCCGCGGCCGCTGACTAAAAAAGTATCCCCACCAGCCCATCCAGAAACGATGCCCAGAGGAATTGCCTCGATCAGGGAAGTGGGCAGCACACAGAGGAAGGGTCCCCCAGTGGAGGCCTACTGGAGCGTCTTGGGTGCCTCGGAGAGCTTCTTGGGGCCTCTTGGGGGTCTCTTGGAAGCATCTCGGAGGCCTCTTGGGCGCCTGTTGTGGCCTCCTGGGCGCCTCTTGGGGCCCTCTTGAAGCGCTCTTGGGAGCCTCGGGAGCGCTCTTGGGACCATCTTAGAGGACAATGATCAAAGAAGAAGCGAGCATTAGTTAGCGTTGCCCCTCGGGAGCCCAACAAATCGCCTCTTGGGGTGCTTTTGGAGCGCCCTGGGCGCTCTTGGGGCCGTCTTGGGGCTCTCTTGGGGCCTCACTTGGAGCCTTCTTGGGTCATCTGGGAACCATCTTGAGGCCTCGGATGGCCATCGGAAGCGAAAAGGCGAGAAAGCCAAACACATAGATGCTCCTAAGGTTTTGGCCTCTTCGGGGCCTCCAGAGGGAGCTCGTTGGCCACTTTGAGCCGTCTTGGAGCGGTCTTGGGGCATCTTGGAGCATCGTGGGAACCATTCTGAGACATTTTGGGATATCTTGAACCATCTTGGAGGTCATCTTGGGCTCTCCCAGGCGCTCTTGGAGTCATCTTAACCGGTGCCCCCCCCCAAAGAGGCCAACATGTGGCTAAAACCTTAGTGGAATCAATGATTTGGCATTCTCGCCGAGGCCTCTTGGAGCATCTTCGGTGCCTCTGGGGGGTCTCTTGGGGCCTCTTGGGGGTCTTTTGGAAGCCTATTGGGGGCATCCTGGGGGCCTCTTGGGGCTCCCTGGCCACCTCTTGGGGCCCTCTTGGGGCACCCTCGGGAGTCTCGGGGGGCCATCTGTGGGCCATCTTGAGCGAGATCGATCACAGGAGGGGGGTCACTAACTAGGCCCCCCCCCCCCCTAGGAGGCCAAAGTGAGGCCACAATCTTAGTTCAACCAGTGATTTTGGCTTCCTCGCCGAGGCCGTTTTGGACGCTCCGACACCTCGCGAGCCCTTCTGTCCAGGTCCAGGGGAGGGGGTCGGGGGAGGGGTAAACCCTTTCCCCTCT
>CAUYUJ010013205.1:0-2500 GCA_963575745.1 Prorocentrum cordatum | reverse complement strand
GCCTAAGGCGTCTGTGATCATCGCCCTGGCTTTGTCTCGGGGGGCCCGGAGCCCCGGGGGGCACGGACGGAGCAACAGAGCGCCTCGTGGGAGATCTGGGGAGCCCGCGGCCCGCGCTCCGCGGCCTGATTCCTGGAGGGCTGGCCTCCCTCGTCCTCCTCCTCCTCCGCCTCCTCCTCCTCCTCCTTCTCCGCATCCTCCTCTTCCTCCTCCGCCTCCGCCTCCCTCTCCTCCTCCTCCGCCTCCGCCTCCTCCTCATCCTCCGCTCCATCCTCCTCGTCCCTCTCCTCCTCCTCTCCTCCCCTCCTCCACCTCTCCTCCTCATCCTCCTACTCTTCCTCCTCCTCTCATCTTTCCTCTTCGCTCATCCTCCTCTCGACCTCCTGCTCCCCCCTCTTGCTCCTCCTCCTCCTCCGCCTCCCCCCCTCAGGGGGGGTGTGGCGCAGGGGCGCGAGGATCGCCCCGCGGCCCTGCTTCAAGGGAGGAAAAAGTTCCCCGACCCCGTCAAATGGCGTTTGCTGAGGGACCCTGGGCGTTTACTGAGCAGCTCTGCCCTGTTCGATTCCTTCCGCGGGTGCGTTTACCGAATGGCTTCGCTTGTCGGGGTGCTTATTCTCGGGGGGGGGGGGTTCTGCCCTCCACTTCTTGTGATCCTCAGGACGCGGGTCCGCTAGGTTTGTTTGTGTGTGTGTGTGCTGTCCCGCTCCTGACGACGACCTTCGCGCAGTGAGAGCCCGCCCTCCCCCTCCCTCTCCTCCTCCTTCTCCTTCGCCTCCTCCTCCTCCTCCCCCTCCTCCTCCTCCTCCTCCTTCCCCTCCTCCTCCTCCTCCTCCTCCTCCTCCTCCTCCTCCTCCTCCTCCTCCTCCTCCTCCTTCCCCTCCTCCTCCCACCCCCCCTCCTCCTCCCCCTCCGTGCCACCGTACGAAGGTGTACCCCCTTCTACCAACTACTTTAGACAGACATGCGCGCGTCACGAGGGGTTTGCCCAACGGATCGCCCTCTGCGGCCCATGCCGCGTTGCGACGAAATATGTATGTATGTTGATGTATGTATAATTATATCTATATATATATATCTCATAATAATAAACAAATAGGCCCCCCCCCCCCGGCGGGGCCGCCCACTCCGCAACCATCGGGGAACGCTTTTTGATACCCCCTCCCCGGGGCCTCCAAGGAGCCTCCAAGGAGCTTCCAGACGACCCAAGAGGCCTCCAAGACGGCCCCAGGAGGCCCCCAGGATGGTCCAAGAGGGCCCCGAGGCGGTCCCAGATCGCTCCAAGACGCCCAAGATGGTCCCAAGACGGCCCAAGGGGCCTCCAAGACGCCCCAAGAGGCCTCCAAGAGGCTCTCCAAGAGGGCCCCAAGAGGCTCGAGTCGTTGATTTTCCATTGTGTTTTTCGATGTTTTTGGCTTTCTCTCCTTTTGGGCTCCCTGGCGCTCCAAGACGGCCAAGAGGCACCCAAGATCGCCCCAAGACGGCCCAAGAGGCCACCAAGACGGCCCCAAGACGGCCCAAGAGCGCCCCGGGACCGCTTAAGAGGCCTCGTAGACGGCCCAAGAGAGTCCCAACACGGCTCCAAGAAGGGGCCCAGACGCGGGATCCGAGCGCACTTTACGGGCCCTCGGCCCCAAGAGCATCCCCAGACACCACTAGAGGCTCCCAAAGGCCCCCAAGAGCCCCCCGGGAGGCCCCCAAGAGCCCCCGAGCAGGCACCGAAACGAGCCCCATGCGATTTCGGACACTTTCATATGCACCCCTTCTTCCTTCCGATCCGTTCCGTTGAGCTGCCTGCAATGAGTAGCATGTGCATTGCATTTCAATTCAACAATAATGCTGTGAATCGCGCTGCATTTGCAACGTTTGGCGTTTGTTTTACTACTCGCATTGGTCTTCATGGCGTTGCATTCGATACGTCTGTGTGCGCCCTCGTGTGTACTACGGCCCTGTTCGGTCTGCGCCATTGTTACCTCTCCAGTTCATGCTCCTGCCATTGGTGGTTACGTGCACGCGTGCACATGTTAGCTTTGAGAGGAGGGGGGCTGCTGGAACCTCAGCGCGCTCGAACTGCGCGTGTGGTGTTAGTTGGGGCCGAGGGTGCGAGCTTAGCGTGCACATGTTAGCTTTGAAAGGATGGGTGTTTCTGTGGCCTCCTCGTCCTCCTCCGTCGGGACAGCCCATGTCTACTTAGCTGATCTCGGTGCCGTCGCCCACTCCCTGACCACCCTCTTCCTCTGCAGCCTGGGGTGTCTCCTCGTCGTCGTCGTCGTCGTCGTCGTCGTCGTCGTCGTTCTCGCCGTCGTGGTGCCATCACACTCGGCGGCAAGCAGAGGGGACAGAGTGAAGAGAGCGGGGAGGACAGGGAGGAGGAGGAGGAGGTGAATGAACAGGGATCCACTTCAGGGAGACGGCATCGAGGAGAAGAAAGAGGAGGAGGAGGAGCAAGAGGATAGGATGATGGGGAGAGATAGAACGGAAATGAGGAGGAGGGGGAGGGGAC
>CAUYUJ010013204.1:0-10018 GCA_963575745.1 Prorocentrum cordatum | reverse complement strand
AAAAGTGTCGAAAAGAGTGTCGCAACAGTGTCGACACAGTGTCGGACGAGTGTCTCCGAGGGCCCGATACGTGAAAACCCTTGAGTTTCGGTACTTTTCTGGTGCTCGGAATTCTTTCTGGTGACCAAGGCGAAAGTAGGTTGGAACATCATAAGTTTAAGGCTCAGGCAATCGCATGAAACGAAGCATCACGTGAGCTGTCAACCCTTCTGGCTGTTCAAACTCAGCGCACCAAAAGCTGAAATCTACGTTTCTAGAGCTATATGAAAAAAAGGGAAAGAAGGAGGAGGAGGACTCCAGCCCGCCCGTCCCTCCGAGCCTCCTTGTGCGCCGACGGTGGCAACAGATCAGAGAGGCGCGAACGCTGGCAGGCCTGCGAGGAGGGGGAATGGGGGAGGAGGGGGCAGAGGGAGGAGCTGGAGGAGGAATGGGTTGTGCACTTCGGACAGAGGCGATGCAAACTAGCATGAGAAAACACAGGATGAAGCGCGAGACCCGCAGGGAGGTGCAGTATCCATTTGCCCTCCTGGGCCTTCCTGGGCCAGCTCACACGCGGCGCAGGTCCAAGGTATCAGCCTGCTTCAGGACCTTTGCGGGCCCGAGCTTGTCAGACGGGTGATGCGGCGCACATGCACGGCTCCGTGCAGCTGTCGCGACAAGGGTTTTTAGCCCCTCGGGTGGGCAACACATCCCAGCCCAGCCCACGCTGCCCTCAGCCGGGAAACACCCGATAGTACCACAGACGATTCTAGATCAAGAGGTCATCAACGTACAACTTGTGTCTCGTCGGGTCGCAACTCGCGCACACGCGCAGGGAAGCCAGGGCGCCGCCCACCAGGGGACTGCGCCTCCCCGCCGCGCTTCTCCAGAGGTCTCGCGCACCTCCAGCGAGCGGCACGAGAGGACCAATGCCCACTGATGAGTGGAGGGGAGGGGCGGGGATGGGGAGGCGCCCGGGGGGGCGGAGGAAGAAGAAGGACATCAAGGGCCTGGCCGCAACGCGGCCGGCACGCCCCTCCCCAGCAGGGGGAGCCCGCCCGCCGAACAGAGGGGGCTGCGTGGCGGCAGCCTTCCCGCACGGCCTCCCATGAGATCTCGAGACCAGCTGGCGCACCCGGTGGAAGCGTCGTCGTCCGTACCCCTGGCCTTCCCGCGGCCAGCGCTGCAGACGCTGCCGCTGCGAAGGGGCTGGTCGGGCCCTGGCCAAGAGAAGCTCAGCGATAGCCGCATACGCAAAGTGCCCTCGGGGGCAGAGGGCTTTGCTCTCAACGAGGGCAGCTTCCAGCTCGGGACCAAAAGGACGAATGTGGCCGAGAGTTCCCAACTTCGCAGCATCGTTCGCCGTCGAGTTCCCTGCAGCATGGAGCCCTTCGTCAGCGCCTACCTCAGTCACTTCCGCATTCACGTGGCGCTAGAATTGACAACCTCTGCGTCGCAAACTCGACGCCCACTTGCCTGCATTCGCAGGACCAGAGGGAGTGGGATCAGAGAGAGGGAGATCGAGGGGAACGTGAGGAGGCGGAGGAGGAGGAGGAGGAAGAGGAGGAGGAGGAGGAGGAGGGGGAGGGGGGGGGAAGACGAAGAGGAAGACAAAGAGGAAGAGAAGGAGGAGCAGGAGGAGGAGGAGGACGAGGAGGAGGAGGAGCAACAACGAGGCACCCGACCTCGACGGAGAGAGTGAGCGCGGCGACGGCGACGCACCGCGAGGCCCAGCGAATGCCGCGCTGGCGGTCGGGCTCCAGCGCGTGCCAGGCGAGGAAGGGCACGGCGTGGAAGTACCACACCAGGAACTGGAAGTGAATGGTGCCTCGGTTGGCAGACGTCCTCCTCCTCCTCCCCCGCCCCCTCCTCCTCCTCCCTACACCTCATATCCCATCCCGCTCCTCCTCCTCGGCCTCCCCTCTTCCTTCCTCCTCCTCCTCCTCCTCACTCCTCCTCCTCCTCCTCCTCCTCCTACCTCCTCCTCCTCCCCTGCCCACCTCCTCCTCCTCCTCCTCCAGCTCCTCCTCCTCCTCCTCCTCCTCCTCCTCCTCCTCCTCCTCCTCCTCCTCCTCCTCCTCCTCCTCCTCCCCTGCCTCACGCGTGGGCACTGGGTACCGTATCCTGGTACTCAGTCTTCACGTACAGGGCATACTATCATGGCTGCCCGCTGCAGCAGGCAAGGAGAGAAGCAAGCGGGTCCAATGTTCGGAACCAGCGGCAAGCAGTTTGCGCACTCGGTCGGGAGGTGGGGTTGCGTGGCCCGTGAACCCCATGGGACCTTGTGTCCACTCGCCCTGGGCTGGTCGTATTCGTACAGTCCAGTTGCGCATGCTACTCGTTTCGGCAGGGTTTGTGGTGGTTTTCCTGGTTTTCCAGTCGTCTCCTCCTCCTCCTCCTCCTCCTCCTCCTCCTCCTCCTCCTCCTCCATCCTCCTCTACCTCCCTCCTCCCCCCATTCTCTCCCTTCCTCTCCCTCCTCCTCTCCTCCCCTCCTCCTCCTCCTCCTCTCTTCCTCCTCCTCCTCCTCCTCCTCTTACCTCCTCCTCCTCCTTCGCTTTTGCTGTGTTTGATGTGTTGTTTTTTTTTTCGTGGTTTTGCGTTGGGTTTGGTTTGTTCTGTTTGTTTGTCATTATCCTCCTCCTCTCCTCCTCCTCCCTACTCCTCCTCCTCCTCCTCCTCCTCACCCTCCTTCTCCCCCCCCTTCTTCTCGGCCGAACCATATCCCGAAACGTATCCTCCTCCACTTTCTTCTCACTGCCCCCCCCTCCTCCTCCTCCTCCGCTCCTACCTCTCCACCCTCCTCCCCCCTCCTGCTCCTACCTCCTTCCTCCTCCTCCTCCCCTCCTACCTCTCCTCCTCCCCTCCTCCCCCTCCTTCTCCCTCCCTCCTCTCCGCCTTCCATCCTCCTCCTCCTCCACCTCCTCCTGCCCCCCCTCCTCTTCCTCAACATCATCGTCATCATCATCAACATCATCCATCATCATCATCATAATCATTAATCAGCCTGATCATCATCAGCAGCAGCATCAGCAGCATCAGCAGCAGCAGAAGAGCAGCAGCAACATCATCACATCACATCATCACCATCATCATCATCTTCAAGCACCATCATCATCACCATTACAATCTCACCATCATCATCAACATCACCATCACATCAATCATCATAATCATCATCATCATCATCAACATCATCATCATCATCCTCATCCCCATCCCCATCCACCTCCCCCTCCCCATCCCCCCCCCTCCTCCTCCTCCTCCTCCTCCTCCTCCGCCTCCTCCTCCTCCTCCTCCTCCTCGGTCGGTCGGTCGGTCGGTCGGTAAGGGTCGTAGAAGCTTGAAACCCTTGCTAAAATAAATGGCGAGATTGAAAAGGGGGACAGTGCGTCAGGAGGGTGAGAAGCGCAGTAGGCGGGTCTACACAAGCGACCAGCCGATCAACTCCGCAGCCCTCGGGGGCTCTTCAATCAGGCGGAAGCTTCACAGTGCTCTCCAAGAGAGGTCAACGTCATGCAACGCGCCGTAGTAGGATCACAGTCGATCGGCACACGAGTGGGAGCCTGACACTCGTGGTGCACAGCAAGAGAACAAAGGACAGCAGCCAGGGTGGTGGCGAGATGTTGGGAGACAAGAGACCTGTCAGTGCACAAGCTCCCCCCTCCCCTCGCAAGGTCAATATGGACGCTTTCCAATCGTCCTTGTAGGCCAGGAACATGGACGCCCAGAAATTGAAGGCGTCGCTCCCCAGTGGTACGCAAGGGGGCAGGGACCTGTCCTTTTTCCACTCCTGTTAGGCCATCAAGGTGAGTGAGCCAAGGGAGTGACCACCCTGAGACGTGCCCATCGAGAGTGGGCGGGGGGTGCAACCACACCAAGGGGACCCCAAATCTCCACGCATGCAGAGAGACAACGTGGGTCATCAAATGCGTGACGTTGTCACGCCTGACAAGCCCGTGGGTGTGCTCACCGAGGGTGGGGCCTCCAAGGGGGGTTTCCAAAGTACGAAGCTGGGAACGTGAGCCAGGCCAATGGGCAGGCCACATGGTGGGCAGGGAGGGGACACAGAGGATGGCCACAAATTGCCCTGCTCGGATGGCGCTGTCGAGCTGCTCGACTTGTTGCCACCACTGATCCACCTGAAACTCAATTCGCGCAACTCCAAATCTGAATGGGATGTGCCTGCACTCTTCCCTCCAAGCCTGCACGAGGGCACAATGGCAGTCACCTGGACTCGTGAGGACAAGCAGGAAGCGACTGGGGGGAGAAGGCAAGCGAGGCAAGACAAGAGGGGAGGGACTCCACGCAGGGGCGGGGGGGAGCGCCACAGGGGTCAGGGCCGTCCTAGGCGGCATGGGGGCGAACCACTTGGGTGCCACGGGGGGGCCGCAGACTCTCACAGGCGCTCGGGTAGCGAACAAAGCGGGCAGGCCCTTCTTCCGATTGCCACTTTGCTGAGTCTTGGCTGCAGAACGTGCAGCATCCAGCTCGTCGGGGCTGGGTCTCTGGTTCCGATGCAGGAGGGCACCGAAACAGCGCTTGGCCGCAGCCAAGTGTTTGGCCAGACGGGCCTCATGATGGAAATCACGCATGCACACCTGGCAAACCGAGCCCACAGCAAACTCATAGGGCGAGTTGCCCTGCTTATGTTCCTTCGACATGTGAATACGCATGTCTTTGGCCGACGCCGCAGAGAAGGGACACTGAGCACACTGATATCCCTGGACAGGCGGAGTCGGGGGCGGGGGCTCCAAAGGGGTGTTACAAGAAACCGTCTTAACAAGTCGAGCGGCCAGGGTACAATCATGGGTGGTGCGGCACACTCGCTTGGACCGCTCAACCACCCGAGCGATGGCCGCCTTGTAGCGGTGAGGCGCAGCCCTCGCCATGTGAATCCAAGCCCTCAAGGGATCTCGGGACGCCTCAGGTTTCTCCGAAAGGTTCAAGAACGTGGAAGCCCACTGGATGCTGCTCCGGAGCAGCTGCAGCCACCCCGTGTTTTGATGCTGGGTGCAATCAAGTAAGACACGAAGGTAGGGAGGGGCGTGGGAGAGCAGGCGAGGCAGGTAACGTAGTCGGCAGATATGTAGGACGTGGTTAAGTGGGAGCCTGCACGCAGCCGCAAGGATCTCATCATAAGAGGTCTGGCAGTCGACCCCATTGTTCCTAAAGGGAAGTTTGAGAGCAGCCCTGTAAATGGCCTCATGTACCTTACGCACTTTGGTATATTGCACACAAGTAAGAGAAGGCCACACAGACGCTGCATAAAGCAGCCTCGAAGCACCTAAGGCTTCCGAATATAGGACCTTCTTAGGAATAGGGAGCTGGCGCCTAGGCGCTATGGCCTTCCTCACGGGACGGATGGCGCCAAGAGTGGCAGTGCAACGCAAATGCAATTCAGCGGCAATGGAGCCGTTGTCTTGAATCATGGCCCCCAGGCACTTCTGTTGCCGCACCACTTCCAAAGAGAAGCCAAGGTCAGCAGAGACAAGACGGGGGGGGTCAGCACCAAAGCATTCAGCACGCATAGTCATCGACTGCGGGCCTCTGAAGAAAAGCAGCACTTTGGTTTTGTCAGCGTTGGGCCTGAGCCCTCGAATGAGGCAAGCCCGAAAAGTGCTCTCGGCAAGCTCAAGCATGGCGGGGATCAATTCCCTGGCGTGTGGCACCGCAAGTCCTGCCGTCAAATCATCCACGAAGGAAACAGAGCTGTGCGGATGCTCAAGGTCCGCAGGAGTGGCGAGACATGGTTGCACTTCTGGGGGTTCCCAAACAAGTCCACGGACAGCGACCTCATTCTCAATGTCTTCCTGAATGCCAGCAAACACAGAGTTAAAGGCATCGGAGGCCATGATGGTCCCAGGACGAGAGCCAGTGCCAGGCAAGGCGATGGAGCTGGCACCAGGGACAAGCCAGAAGGAACCTCGCTGAGATTCCCTGAGCATCGCCGCCACAGCTGGAATATCCACTACTCTAACAAGCACGCCAGGTTCCTGCAGGGATCTCTTGAGACCCGTGAGGAGGACCTGGGGGATCTCCAAAGAACCAAGAGCCTCTTCCAAGAGAGCCTCTTCGCCTGGCAGTTGCATCGCCAGCTGTTTGATCATGGAATAGAAAGCAGCACGCAAGTCAAGGAACAAGAAACCTGTGCTGCGCTTGTGCAAATGTGCTGCGTCCGAGAGAGAGCGCACAAAGTGAAGGGCGCTGTCGCAAGATCGGCCAGGCAGCCCTCCACACTGGATGTCCAGCATGCATCGTTCGAAAAAGCCCCAGGCAAGGCCGCGCACATGTTTGTGGTACAATTTGCCGATAACGTTGGCTTTCAAAATCGAACGCTGATTTTCACGGACCGAAACGGGGCCCTTGCCCTTCCAAAAATAGGCCACGTGCCCGGCCTTAAAGGCCACGGGCTCCTTAGAGGCGACAGCGACCTTGGTGAGCACAGGGAGCAAAACCTGGGCCATTTCCTGGGGAGCGATTTTGCCGACGTCCAACTTGAGCCCATCAGGGCCAGCAGCACGCCTGGACGGGGCACGGACCAGGGCCCTCTCGAGCTGAGCTCGAGTCAAAAGAAGGTGTCCAGGAAAAGTCAGAGTTCCTCCCAAGCTGTCTTCATCGCCCTGGGCAGGTTGGGGGGAGGGGTCATGAGTGGGTACGAATTTAGACACGGGCGGCAATTCGTGGTAGTGTCGGAGCACATCTGGCTTGGTCACCTGACGAGAGCGCTCTATGTCTCCAAAATGCTGCTGCATGTGGTCTGCTACTGAGGTGGCAGTGGGGAGCGGGTCTCCAGCATCGTTAACCATAAGGGGCTCAATAAGGGGGTACCTGGCGGGGCGGCCACCAAATCGAAGCAGCGTGTTCACCCCCTGCCACTCATCATAGGACTGATGTCCGTCAACAGATACTCGAATGCCGTCGGCCTTGCGGTCCAAGAAGGCTGTCTTATCCGCTTCCACACGCTCGTGCAGCCGTGTCTCAGAGCGGCAGAGGAATTGAATGAGGCACGAGAGCGCACGAAAGGTGCAAGAGGTACCTTGACGGAGCCTGTGGAGGTCCCCAGTAAGAGTGTCCCAGAGGTCCCTCCAAGGTCTGAACACAATCCTGCCTAGTCATCTTAGCGGGGTCAAGCCTAGGGGGTCCAGAAGACTTAGCGCGAGACCTAGCAGACCAAGCAAGAGTAACGTACAAGGGTAGGTGGTCGGTGGTTGTGGACAGCCCGTCGAACGCATGGTCGACCTCCACATTCCTGACGCAGCCAAAGAGAGACTCATCCAAAAGAACATAGTCATTTCTGTGTTTACTTCCGTCATTATGCACAAAGGTGTAGTCATCGCGTGTGCCGTGATGTGTGTTAGCAGGGTATAAGTTAAGCTCCGAACAGGTGCGATGGAGACAATCGCCTGGATAGTCCTGGGGCTGTACAAATCCTTCGTCGCCAATCCATTGGCTGACGACTGACCCCACGTGGGCGTTGGCATCAATCATCGAAATACGGGGTTTCCAACGCTCAATTAGCTGATCGAGGCGGGTCCAGAAGTTGTCAACAGCAACTTCCTCCTCCTCCTCCTCCTCCTCCTCCTCCTCCCACTCCTCCCGTTGTTGTGTTTCTTGTCGCGGTGTTCTCCCCGCCCAGGGGGCAAGAGGCCCCGCGCCTGGCCTTTCGCCCGGAGCGCGGGCCCAGCGGCAGGACCGGCGCCAGCCCGTGCGCCGCCCGAGGGTGCGAGGGCCGCGCGGCGCGGCACGGTCCCCTCCGCGGCCGAGGGGCCCAGCGGTCTGGCTCGCGAGTCTTCCCCCCCTTCTGGGGCTCCATGGGCGTTGCTAGGGGAACCAAAAAAATTGCATAAACATAAAAACTCGGAGGCCCCCGCGGATCTCTCGGATCGGCGCTGGACCCCCCTTCCCTGGCGCGCGGAGCGCGCCAAGGGCGGCGCCGGAGGCGCCGCCGGGGGGGTCCAGCGCGGATCCGAGAAATCTGCGCGGACCTCCGAGTTTTAATGTTTATGTCGTTGTTTGTTCCCGTAGTTTTTCTGTAGAGGGCAGGAAATCCTCCCCGAGAAGGACCACCCCGACACGCGAGGCCGTTGGGTAGACGCACCCGAAGAAGGAATCGAACAGGGCAGGGCTGTTCAGCAAACGCCCAAGACCGGGGATGCGAAGGCCGTGTGGCACGACGCGCTCCTCCGCGGCCGAAGGGCCCAGCGGTCTGACTCGCGAGTCTTCCCCCATTCTGGTCGTGAAACGCTTAACCACTTCTGCCGTCCTTCGACTCGCGCAGGAGCGGCCGCGAGTTGCTACAACCGTTCCCTGGAGCTCTCTGGGTTTACCTGGATTTACCCGGATCTGTCTCGATTGACCTGGATTTACCTGGAGCTGGCTCGATCCCCACAAGTCGAGTGGCGAAAAATCGCCAAGCCCTCAAGGATATCGGGCTCCATGAGCGCTTTTCTATTCGCGGCGATGCCGGGCGGCGCTTTAGTGGGGAAAGAGGGGGGCGCGGGAGGGGGCATAACGCAACGCTCCCCCTCCCCCGCCCCGCCGTGTGGGTCCGGCCCCACAGTCTGTGGTGGTGGACGCACTGGAGAGAGGGGGAGTTGCATGAGCTGGGAGGGGAGGAGGACAGGGGGGGCAAGCTAGGTGCGCTCGCGTCATATCTGACGTCCTACCCTCCCTCCCATCTCCTACCATGGCGTAGATCTCCTCTCTATTCGCACAGACGGATGTCCAGCAGGGCAATGATCCCGAGAGGGTACGCGATGCATCGTAGAGCACCGCATAGCAGGATTATAACAGCACGGCGGAACGTAGTATGTCATAGCATGGCGTGGCGTGGCGGGGTGAAGAAGTGCATCACAAAGCATTGCAACGCAAATAATGGCGTTGCGCAGCGGCACTCAACATACTATGCCATAGCATGGCGTTGAATATCAAAGCGTAGCATGGCATTGCATCGCGTGGCACTGCGTCGTCAAGCGCTGCATATCCTAGCATTGTAGCTGAAGGCGTGGCATCGCGCAGAGGAGCACCACACAGCATTTCATCGCATGCCGTGGCATAGACCTGGAAATAATGACGCCAGCGCTGCAGCGGGAGCACGATTCGGAACGAGCGGAAGCGCGGCAACGAAGCCAGCGCTGCAGCGTGAGCACGATTCGGAACGAGCGGAAACGCGGAAATGAGGCCAGCGCTGCAGCGGGAGCGCGATTCGGAACGAGAGGAAACCCGAAAAGGAGGCCAGCGCTTCAGCGGATGAATAATTCAAACAAAACAACTCAGGCGAGAACCCAACTCCGGGGAATCCTGTGTGAACAAAACTATGCGCGGATGGGGGGGGGGGGGGGCGAACATCTTCCGGACGTCCTCAGGGGAGAGAGGAGTGTAGCATTCATCCTGTGGCAACTGCGAAAGGGGAGGGAAGGGGGGGAAAATTAGGGAGGGGAGGGGGGAGGTGTGTGTGTGTGTGGGGGGGGGGCATGTGGGCCGAATCCCAACCAGCTGGGCCCAATCCCAACCCACTGGGCCCAATCCCAACCAGTGGGAAAAGCAAACTGGGCCCAATCCCAACCTGCTTGGGATAGCCTCACAATAGGATTTTAAGTGTAGAGAAGCCCAAGACGACTGTGAAGACCAAGTGGCACCTCTTATGTCAACGCAGAGGTTCTGGAAGCCAACATACGTGCTAGAGTTGGAATTGGTCTCAATTTTGGTCTGGGCACGAGCACTATGTTAAGACGAGCAAGAGGGCACCGAAGCGTACCCAAAACCGCACCGAAGTGCATCGAATCTCAAATATGCAAAATGGATCCTCCTAGTAGTAGTAGTAGTAGTAGTAGTAGTAGTAGTAGTAGTAGTAGTAGTAGTAGTAGTAGTAGTAGTAGTAGTAGTAGTAGTAGTAGTAGTAGTAGTAGTAGTAGTAGTAGTAGTAGTAGTAGTAATGTAGTAGTAGTAGTAGTAGTAGTAGTAGTAGTAGTAGTAGTGGTAGTAGTCGTAGTAGTAGTAGTAGTAGTAGTAGTAGTAGTAGTAGTAGTAGTAGTAGT
>CAUYUJ010013203.1:0-10024 GCA_963575745.1 Prorocentrum cordatum | reverse complement strand
CCTCGCGCGCTCCGTGGCCCCTCGCCATCCTTCCTCGCCGAGCGTTTCCGCCCGACTCGGGTCCCCGTGAAGGCCCTGGGACACACAAATAAATACACACAAATAAAATGAGTCCCCATATTTTCCAATATTTTCTGTGTTTTTGTCTTCCCGCCCAATTCCCATATTTCTGCATATTTTCCCGGGAGTCGACGATTAATTGTGTCTGTGTGTTTCTTTCCCTCCTGACCCTGGACCATCACGCATCGACCTGGCCAGCATCGCGCGCGGCGCCCAGGGGCAGAAGTTTCGCCCCGGGCCCACCTCTGCTGGCCCCCGGGGGGCCCAGCAGCGGCCCTGGGGCCAGACTCGAGGGCACACCCGCGGAGATGGAGCACGTCGTGTCGCCAGAGCCCTGGGCTCCAGGTACGAGCGCTGCATGGCCAGCTGCCCCATCAGCGGCCCCCCGGCCGCGGGCCCCGCGCAGCCGCCGCCGGCCTCGTCCGCCCCGCCCTCGTCCTCTCGAGGGCAGAAGATATCCACCCCCCACCAGAAGCACCCCGACGGGCGAAGCCGTTTCGCAAGCGCACCCCGAGGAAGGAAGCGAACAGGGCAGGGCTGCTCTGTCAACGCCCAGGGCCGTGTTTCGTGGACGCCAGCGTCGGCGGTGGACACACCTCCCTTTAGGAAGCCTCCCCTCAGCGAAAACTGGCCCGGGGCCGAAACCGACGGACCTGGACCCGCAAACACGACGCTCGCGACGCCCCCTCGCGAACCGACATCGGCCAATTCCTGCATCGACGTGTCAGGGTAGGAGGTCTGTCCACCCCCGACAGTCGTCGGGTTTTTTTTTTTTTTTTTTTTTTTTTTTTTTTCTTCTTTTTTCTCCTCGCCTTGTCTTATGTCGGGCGTGTCCCCCTATAGGGGGATTCTCGACGACAAATGAAAAACACCCCCAAAATAATAAAAAAACAGTCCAAAAATAGTCTGGGGACTATTTTTTGACTATTGTTTGACCTCTTTGGGGCATTTTTGGGGTGTTTTTTATTTTCTTCGTCGAAAATCCCCATGTAGGGGGACCCCTGACTCCGGATCCGCCCTACTTTGGGGAAATTCGTGTGTAGGGCTTGGAATTTCCGCCTTACTTTTCAAGCCCCGCCGATGCCAATATTCGCCCTACTTTTCTGTTGCTGTGTCCGCCCTACTTCTGTGGATTTTAGCTGGATTTCCGCCCCACTTTATGTTGGGTGCAGAAATGTCCGCCCTGCTTTTTCGGCCTCTCATAGGTGGATTTCCGATGCAATCTTAAGTGGGAAAAAAAACAAAATAGGGCGGATCTGGAGTCGGGGGCACGCCCGACATAAGCCTCGTCCTCCCGGCCCCGCCGCGGCGACCTCGAGTCTCCGCGCGCGCCGCGGGAGGCATCATCGCGGCCCGGCGCCCCCTCGCCGGGCATCGCGCGCTGCGAGGCGGGGGGCGGCCGCGCGCGCGCCGCCTGCGGGGGGGGGGGGTCGGGGGCCGCGCCGCGCGCCCCAGGGGCGCGCGCGCGCACTAGCGCAGGAAAAACACACACGTGTACACGTGGGAAACAAAACACCAAAATCCATACAAAAAGCACACACGATTTTTTTTTTTTTTTTTTTTTTTTTTTTTTTTTTTTTATTTTTTTTTTTTTTCACCCCCGGCCCCAACGTGCCGCGCGCGCCCCCGGGCGCGCCGCGCGGCTGCAGAAACTGACGAGCGAACAACACACACCCATACCCATGGGGGGGGGGTCGTTGGGAAGAGCACTGGCCATGGGCAGGGGTGCGGGCCGTCGGACCCCGGGGGGGCGCTCCCGCTCGAGCGGGGGCCCCCCGTCCGACAGCACGCACCCAGAGCCCTCTCCGATCCCCCCCTGTGGGTATGGGTGTGTGTGCGTGTGTGTGTGTGTGTGTGTTGTGTGTGTGTGTGTGTGTGTGTGTGTGTGTGTGTTTGTGTGTGTGTGTGTGTGTGTGTGTGTGTGTGTTGTTGGCTCGTGAGAAGTGGTGCAGGGCCGGCCCGCTCGGCCTGCCTCGGGGCGCGCTTCGCGTCGGGCGGCCCCCTTGTTTCCGGGACGACCGCCGTGGGTCGACGTCCACCCTCGGAGGTCTCGGCGCCCGCTCTCCTAGGCCGGCTCCTCCCCCGGAGGCGAGCGCGGGCGGCCCCGAGGGCCGGGAGGGGCCCCACAGAGGCCTCGGCCGCGCGCCCAAGACCCCCTCGAGTTATGAAAAAATCACGACGGGAGGTTTTTCATTACTTTTGGGGTCGCGTCATGAAGAATTCATGACGTCGGGGGTCTGGGGCAGAGGGGGGGTGGGGGAGGAGGGGGGAGGGCTTCTTAAATCTGCACGAACGAGATGGGCACGGAGAGAATGGGCACAAAGACCAGCAGCAGTGCTGGCTCATTTGGAGCAGGATTCGCGGTCGGCGTCGCCGCGGATTGCTTCCATCTGGGGCAGAAGGCCGCCTGCCAACACAGCGGCCGCTGTTGGTTCGGGACAGCATTTGCTGTTGGGCATTGTGCCCATTGTTTCCGTGCCCATTTCGGGCGTCCAAGCCATTCTTCGCGACCTGGATCAGCGTCCCTCTAACGGGGACTCCACGAACAGGCACCTTGGCCAGCAACCCAGCGAACCCTATCCTCCCCGATGTGGGCACCGCTGCAAGGCCAGAAAGAGGCCCTGAAGTGGCAACTTTCGGCAATTTGCCCAACTATCCGTTAGTGAGTACCCGTTACGGCGCCGCTGACGGGATCCCCTGAAGCAGAATCCACAAACAAGACGGGGAGCAACAGCACGAGCACAGACACACACATACAACGTGCACAACCAAAAGCTTTGCGCAGCCGTGCGTCTTGGGGAAACACGTTTTGTTGCACCGTTTGTCGGTGCAGGCTCCGGTCTTCACGGGGAAATGGGAATCAACATGTTTCACTTTTTGTTGCGCGTAATATTTTTTCGTTGTTCTTTTTGCACGCTTTTTGTTTTTCTACATCAACAAGTAAACGAGCCCTGTTTTAAATCAGGAAGCCACAGCTATGACCTCTTTGTGGACTCTGGGGCTGCTGTCCAGCCCTCAGACCCCCGATGTCGTGATTTTTTCGTGATTGGGACTCCCAGCGGTCTGGACCCATTCCCCGGGACCAAATTTTCATCCCGAGTCGTTTTTGACGGTCCCGAGGGCCAGTAAGGGTCTCCAGGGGCCAACAACAGGGAAAAACCTCCCGGCATCATTTGTTTGAGGCCCGATAGGGGGTCTGGGCCCACCCATGTCTCCAGCATCCGGGGAGAGGCCGGTCCCAGGCAAGAGCTCGATCAACGCAGATCCGTCGGCGTGAACGGCGGGGGCCCGCAGGCCGCGGAGCTGAGGTGCCAGCAAGAGGAGCTGCCGGGCTCCCCTCCGCGCATCTGCCGCCGGCTGTGCCGTGTCGACCCCATGCGCTGGTTCCTGACGCCGCGGAGATCGTGCGGCCTTCGTATGTGGCATTGCGCGGTTGCCGCGGGGATCGTTCCACCTCCTCGGTACATCTCCCGCGGATGCCGCGGTGTCGGTGTGGCGAGTGCGTGCCGCGCCGACCTCGGCGCTGGCTCCTGACGCCGCGGGGATCGTTCAGCCTGGAACGTTCGGCCGTTTCCGGAACGCCAGATTGTTCACCATCTTCCTACTCCTCCTCCTCCTCCTCCTCCTCCTCCTCCTCCTCCCTCCTCCTCCTGCTTCTCCTCCTCCTCCTCCTCCTCCTCCTCCTCCTCCTCGACCGATTCTGGGTCGCTGGCGCGCTCGTCCGTTGAGCACCGGCGGCGGGGTCGCCGCCGATCGATCGACGCGGCGCGAGCCCGCCGAGGTCTCCTAGCGGCGCATTTTTTGAGCCGCTCGCGGTGCCGCAGAACCTCGAGGCCTGAGCGACTCGGACACCCCTGAGATCCGGGCGTCGCCCTTTGTCGCCACCCAGCGTTTTCGCCCGTTTCCGGGCCCTGGGGCCATCGCGTATCGATCCGCCTCGGCAGAACATCACGCAGAAAGGCGGCGTCCGGGGCTCCGGTCGGGAGTTTTTCGCGACGCTGCATGCTGTGTGGCAGCGTCGGACTTCAAGGACCATGGTTGCTCCCGAGCTCGCTCGTCGGGCACCACGAGCACAGCGCTATCCCGTACCTCAGCAAGACCGCCCTGGGCCCGAAACCACCCCTTCCATACCTGCGGACCTCCTGGGTGCCGTGCCGCGCGCAGAACGCTCTCGCTCCGCGCTCCCAAATCCACGATCATCTGTCAATGATCCCCCCCGCGTAGACCCCAAGCATGAGACTCCGTGTGCACTTCCGGGTGCAGTCTGTGGGGCGGATGCAAAATCGCACGGGTGCAGTAAATTATGCGTTGCAACCTATGCGATGAGACCTCTGCGGTGCAACCTCGAGAGAAGCAGCGAACTGCACACAAAATCAACCTCCGGAGGAAGACGCCGACTCCTTGGATCTGTGCCTGACCCCCCTCGCCGGCGCGCGAGGCTCGCCAGGGGCGGCGCCTGAGGCGCCGTTGAAGCGAAGAATGGGAACCAGCGCCGATCTAAGAAATCCGCGCCGACCTCTGCAAAACTATGTTTAGATTGTTCGAGCCTACTGCAGAAGCATTGCGTACAGAACAAATGGATAAAGAACCCAGGGTCCAGGGTCTGGAAGCCGGTGGAACTCCAATCGTGGTTTGGCCATGGATATCACTGCCGCTCTCACCGGATCAGGAATCTCCCAGGGCCTGAAGCCTCCTAAGCACATTCGGTAAATCAACGCCCCCATCGTTTTTTGTTGTTGTTGTTGTTGTTGTTGTTGTTGTTGTTGTTGTTGTTGTTGTTGTTGTTGTTGTTGTTGTTGTTGTTGTTGTTGTTGTTGTTTGTTTTGTTGTTTTCTTTTCTCTCCTCTCTCAAATTTACCTACCCACGGCATCCGTGCATCAATGTTATTTTTGGTCCTCCTCTTCCGGTCCAGCACAGTCCAGCATACTACCGAAGAAAGAAAACCCAGATTGCGAATGATACAATTTCCCTTTGAAGCGTATCGGCCCCGCGGGTGCACAGAGGTTGTGTTCTTAACCCCTACTAGGTGGCCCAAACGGCCACACGAGTGAATCTGACACAACATTATGCTAGGAGGGAAAGGAGGAGGATGAGGATGAGGAGGAGGAGGAGGCGGAGGAGGAGGTGGAGGAGGAGGAGGAGGAGGAAGAGGAGGAGGAGGAGGGAGGAGGAGGAGGAGGGAGGGAGGAGGAGGAGGGGGAAAAGGGGGGAGGGGAGGGGGGGGGGGAGAGGACGGTGGAAGGGGGAGGGGAGGAGGAGAAGGAGGAGAGGAGGAGGAGGAGGAGGAGGAGGAGGAGGAGGAGGAAAAGGAGGAGTGCCGTGCTGGTCATGGCACAGTGCAGTGCATTCAAGCGCCCAGCCTACGCGGTGCATTCTCTGGGACGCATTCTGTGCGGCGCCGTCCGCGCGTGCAGCGCGCGGCGGCGGCGGCGGCGGGCGACCTTCCGCGCCAGCGGGGGGGGCGCGAAGCGCGCGGAGTGCCCAGGGGCCCCGCGCGGCGGCGAGGGCGGCGGCCCGGCGGCGTGCGATACCCTGGACCAATCGATTTTTTCTTCTAGTACGAGCGAATGATTGGTAACCAATCATTCGCAGGTTAACATATATTGGTTCCAGGGATATGATGGTTAACATATTTTGGTAACCAATCATCGTTCGCAGGAATGATTTGTTCCAGGGATATGTTAACCAGGTTAACATATCCCTGGAACACTCGAAGAGCGCGAGGACGGACAAGCTCATGCCGCCGGGAGAGCCGAACTGCGCCCAGCTGCGCGCCCTCGCGCCGCCCCCGCGGCGCGCGCGCGATCCTCCCTCCGCGCCCTCGCGCCGCCCCCTCGGAGAGGGGCCGCCGCCCGGGCCCCGGGCCGCGGCGCGCGGACGTCCGCGCGCTCCCCGCGGGCGGCCTGGACGTCTGCAGGCAGACGTCGGCATACTCAGAAACTTCCTGAGGTCCGCGCGGTTTTCAAAGCCATGCGCGCTCCTGCCGTTTTTCCTCCCGCGCTGCCGATCGATCGGCGAGGGGCCCCTGACAGCGAGACCGCACCTTCCGGGGCGGACTGGCTAGTGGGCCCCTTGTCGGCGGTCGGAAGGCGACTGGGGGTCGGCGCATTCCCCCCCGAGCCTACACCCCTGACGTTACGAACAAATATGCGTTCCATGGAAAACTTGTCATTTCCCCGGTGAACTGATACACTCCCTGGTTGTAGTTTCAAAGGGTTCAATAGCTTCTGAAGCTACAGCAGCTTCTGGACTTACAGAAGATTTGCAATCTTTAGAAAAGCTCCTGGCAACGTATAAGGAGCTCCTCGGCAGCTTCGAAAAAGCGCTCCTTGGCAGCTTCTAATGCGTTGCTGTGCAAAAGCCCTCGAGGATCCTCAGGGATCCTGTGGAAACCGCAAAGATTTGGAAGAATTCTTACGAATCCTCCGCGATCCTCAGGAATTCTCAAGTCCCCTGGAACTCCTGGAAGAATCTGGAAGAGTTTCCAGGAATCCTTCGGGACCCTCAGCGATCCTCAGGACTCCTCAGGAATCTGCATGAACCCTGAGCGATCCTCAAGGATCCTCTAAGAATCCTCAGGGTCCCTGAAGGATCCTCAGGATCTTCGGGGGCCCTCAGGAATCCTCAGTTGTTTCCAGGAGTCTACAGAGATTCGCACTAATCCTCCAAGGCTTGATTATATAGGTCTATAGGTGTGTATATATATATATATATATATATATATATAGGGGGGTGGGGGGCGTTTTTTTGTGTTTCCTTTCTTTTCTTCTTATGGGATTCGTGTTTACGGTTTCCCCCCCGTTGCGTGCACGTTCCATCAGTGATGTATACAGGCTCGTATGCGGTTCGTGTGCGTGCTGAATACGGTGCGTGTACGCATTGAGTAACTACGTTGTGCATTCGTCGAACATGTCCAGTTTAAATGCCGTAAACGCGTATGTGCGCGCTTTGTGTACGTTTTGAATACGTTTCCCACGCCGCGTCCCTGTCAAGTTTTAGATACGTATCGTACCCTTGTCGACGTGATAGTGCGTTTCGTAGACGTGTTGTATACGTGTTGTACGCGTATGATAGATGCTGCATGCCATTTGCGTGAACGTTTCGTATGCTGTGTTGGGCACGTGTTTGACACGTTTCGCCCACGTGTGCGTTTGCATACATGATGCAGTCGTTGTCTGTGCACCTTTTGTCGTCGTGTTTGTTACGTTACACATACGGCTTGTATTTGCTGAGTATACGTTGTATATGTGCTCTGTAAGTCTGCTATATCGTTTTGTGAATGTGCTGTTCACATACAATTCGCCTTGTTCGTACATATTTCTTTAACGTGGTATGCATATACGTTTCCTGAACGCTCCATACACGTGTCGCATCTGCCATGTTACGCTCCGTATCAGTTCGCATATATTCCGTATACGTACCGTATACATGTCGTGCATGTGGTATTCCACATGTTTCGTTGGGTTCTGGTTTTCATCCCTGCCGCGTCGCACCCGCGACTCTCACTCACCTCCCCTCCTCTTCCTTTTCCTTCTCACACAGCGAAACACAGCTCAGCACAGCACAGCTTAGCTCAGCACAGCACAGCTCAGCATAGCACCTCAGCACAGCACAACACAGCACGACGGTCGTCCACGGCACAGCAAGCGTGGTACTTTGTCGAGACCATATGGGGGTGCGCAGGGGGTGGTCCCTGAAGGCGGCGTCTATGCGGGCCATGGCGCAACGCATAGCAGGCGTGGTACTTTCTCGACACCATAGGGGGTGCGCAGGGAGTGGTCTCCGAACGCGGCGTCTATGCGGGCCATGGCGCAGGGCATAGCAGGCGTGGCGCTTTCTCGGCACCATAAGGGGTGCGCAGAGGGTGGTCCCCGAGCGCGGCGTCTATGCGGGCCATGGCGCGGGGCATAGCATGCGTGGTACTTTGTCGACACCATGGGAGGGTGCGCAAGGGGTGGTCCCCGAGTGCGGCGTCTATGCGGGCCATGGCGCAAGGCAAAGCAGGCGTGGCATTTCCTCGGCACCATGGGGGGTGCGCAGGGGGTGGTCCCCGAGCGTGGCGTCTATGCGGGCCATGCGGGGCATAGCAGGCGCGGCGCTTTCTCGACACCATATGGGGGTGCGCAAGGGGTGGTCCCCGAGCGCGGCGTCTATGCGGGCCATGGCGCAGGGCAAAGCAAGCGTGGCTCTTTCTCGACGCCAGAAAAGGGTGCGCAGGGAGTGGTCCCCAAGCGCGGCGTCTATGCGGGCCATGGCGCAGGGCATAGCAGGCGTGGCACTTTCTCGACACCATAGGGGGTGCGCAGGGGGTGGTCCCCGAACGCGGCCGGCGTCTATGCGGGCCATGGCGCAGGCCATAACACGCATGGTAATTTCTCGACACCATGGGGGGTGCGCAGAGCGTGGTCCCCGAGCGCGGCGTTTATGCGGGCCATGGCGCGGGGCATAGCATGCGTGGCATTTTCTCGACACCCCAAAAAAGTGCGCAGGGTGTGGTCCCCGAGCGCGGCGCCTATGCGGGCCATGGCGCAGGGCATAGCAGGCGTGGCGCTTTCTCGACACCATAAGGGGGTGCGCAGAGGGTGGTCCCCGAACGCGGCGCCTATGCGGGCCACGGCGCAGGGCACAGCAGGCGTGGTACTTTGTCGACACCATAAGGGGTGCGCAAGGGGTGGTCCCCGAACGCGGCGTCTATGCGGGCCATGGCGCAGGGCAAAGCAGGCGTGGTACTTTGTCGACACCATAAGGGGTGCGCAGGGGTGGTCCCCGAGCGCGGCGTCTATGCGGGCCATGGCGCAGGGCGTAGCAGGCGTGGCATTTTCTCGGCACCATATGGGGGTGTGCAGGGAGTGGTCCCCGAGCGCGGCGCCTATGCGGGCCATGGCGCAAGGCATACGTGGCACTTTCTCGACACCATAGGGGGTGCGCAGGGGGTGGTCCCCGAGCGCGGCGTCTATGCAGGCCATGGCAGGGCATAGCAGGCGCGGCGCTTTCTCGACACCATATGGGGGTGCGCAGGGGGTGGTCCTCGAGCAAGGCGTCTATGCGGGCCATGGCGCAGGGCATAGCAGGCGTGGCGCTTTCTCGACGCCAGACGGGGTGCGCAGGGAGTGGTCTCCGAGCGCGGCGTCTATGCGGGTCATGGTGCAGGGCGCAGCAGGCGTGGCTGCTTCCCGACACCAGAAGGGGTGCGCAGGGGGTGGTCCCCGAGCGCCGCCGCTATCCGAGCCGGTCGTCCAGGGCGCAACAGGCGTGGTACTTTCTCGACACCATAGGGGGTGCGCAGGGAATGGCCACCAACATCAGTCTCACATGCTTCATTTCAGCTATCATCACTCCAGCCATAATATAAGTATGTGGGGTTCCTCGGTAGCGTAATTTACGTTGCGTGCACTTGTCGCATACATGTCGCATGCGTTTGTGCGCTTCGTATACGCTTCTGTATACGCTTCGGATACGTTCAGTGCAATTGTCACACACACACACGCTTTGTTTACATGTCATATCTGTTTCGCAAATGTTTCCGACACGTTTGATATACGCGTCGGCTTCGCTTGCGTTCCGTACACGTTTCAGATACGCATCATGTACGGCTCGTTTGCTCTCCATACGCGCTCGAGATTCGCTGCGTATGCGTTGCGTTCGTTTCGTATGCGTTCGTGCGAATACGACTGCTACTACTACAACTCGTATGACACTTTCTGTTTAATACACCTACTATCACTACTAGTACTAGCGCCCGTACTATTGCTATTCATAGTCGTCCTATCAGGAGAAGAAGTCGTAGTAGTAATAGTCGTAGTAGTCGTAGCAGTAGTAGTAGTAGTAGTAGTAGTAGTAGTAGTAGTAGTAGTAGTAGTAATAGTAGTAGTAGTATTAGTAGTAGTAGTAGTAGTAGTAGTAGTAGTAGTAGTAATAGTAATAATAGTAGTAGTAATAGTAGTAATAATAATAATAATAGTA
>CAUYUJ010013202.1:424518-446024 GCA_963575745.1 Prorocentrum cordatum | reverse complement strand
GGAGGAGGAGGAGGAGGAGGAGGAGGAGGACGACGACGAGGAGGAGGAGGGAGCGGTGGCTACGAGCACCCTCTCGCCCTCGCCCCCGCCGCCGCTGCCTCGGCGGCAGGGGCAGCGCCTCGGCGGCGCCGGCGCGGAGCAAACTGAGCCCCACATCGAGCCTTAGGTCAGGCACGTCCTCCTACATAGGGAGCTTGGAAGAAAAAATACTCCAAACTATCCAAAAATCATCCCAGTGCGACCCTACCTAGGAGTTGGAGCCTCTAGGAAAGCAACATTAGTAGGAGCGGTACATATATATATATATATAGCAGCAGCAGCAATAGTGGATGCTGTGCTGCGATATGATATGCTATGCTATGCTATGTGATGATACGCTATGCTATGATATGATATGATATGATATGCTATGATGTGCTATGCTATGCTATGCTGCGCAATGCTGTGCTGTGCTAGGCTAGACTAGGCTATGCTATGCTATGCTATGCTGCGCTATACTATGCTGCGCTATGATATGCTATGCTATGCTATGCTATGCTATGCTATGCTATGCTATGTTATCATATGCTATGCTATGCTATGCTATGCTATGCTGTTGCTTTGCCTTCGCTTTTGCCTTCACTTTTGCCTTTGCTTTTGCTTTTGCTTGGCACCCAGGGAACGCAACTGGGGGAACCGCGCGTTTGCTTTTACCTTTGCTGTTGCTTTTGCTTGGCTCCCAGGGGACTGGGGGAACCGCCCAGGGCGGGGTGCACTGCCCAGCCCCTTTAAGCTACAGAGTAAGAACCCTTCTAGGCGGAGCCCAGGTCGGGAGTAATTTGAAAACAAATATCGAAAAATCGTCCCTGGACTATTTGCTGTATTTTTGAATTTTCCTCCTGTAGAGGAACGTGCCCGACTTTAACCGAGCCGCATCGGCGACGCCTCGGCGATGCGGCGCGACCCTCCGACCCCTCCTGCTCGGACCCCATTTGCGAGGCCCAGATGCCCACAGCTGAGGGGCAGCGATAGGGGAGGGCAACATCGCCCTGGAATCGGCGATGCATCATCGGCGATGCATTGCCGATAGATGGGCGATAGGCCCCCGGCGGCGCGTCCGCACCTTCCTGGGCGGGGTGGGGCTATTATCGGCGATCGATGGTCGATTGGGGGTCGATGCATCCCCTATGGTTGCCCCCGATCCCCGCGCCTCGGGGCCGCCCAGAAAACGCAGCCTGGGAGGAAGAACGCTCCCGGGGAGTGGGCCGAGACCTCTGGGGGGGGGCGGTCGACGCCATGAAAAAAACCATGGCTCCAGGGCTTCTGGGAGCCCAGGGATTGGCTGCTCATTCTGGGGGCCTTCCCGGAGCCACTCGCTCCACTCGTGCGCCGAAGCTGCGTCGAGCGTCCGTCGATTCGAGTCGACCTGGAGTCGTTTCCGAGTCGAACCAGAGTCGAAGGTGAGTCACACTGGAGTCGAACTGGGGTCGAGCCGAACTCGAACAGATCTGCGAGGTGGGCCCCATGAAGGTCCCCCAAGCGAGCAACTACAGTGGAGGCCAGTCCACACGAAACCTTCCACAAGAAACCCAAACCTGAGACCCCAAGACGTCCACTGATTTTTAGTGCGGGAATGTGGCGCCTTCTGCAGCAAAACCATCGAAACCCAAGAAACCCAGGGCACCCTGGAGGCAAGCAGGGTGTTTCTTGGCGTGGGCTTCCACTGTAACTGGGGGGGAGAGGGGGGGGGGGGGGGCATTGCTCATGTTCGCCGCGGGGGTGGGGGGCTCGTCGAAGACGTGGGCAATCGGAGCCCCTGGATGCGTGCGGTGCCGCCCCTCCCCCTCGGCTGTCCGCCCCCAACCAGCCAGTCGGTCGGCACACTGCGGCACGAAATCCCGCGATAAGCAGCCAAGTTGAGCACGTTTGCCAGCGATCGCGGGGCATCCCCAGACACCCTGGCGTCCTGAAAAAATCGAGACGGCAGCTTTTCATCGTTTTCGGCATCTCGGGACCCTGGCCGGGTCTCGGGACCGTCAGAAAACGGCTCGCGATGAAGAACTGGTCCCGGGGAAGTGGTGGAGACCTCTAGGGGTCGACGGCATGAAAACATCAGGACGCCGGAGGCGTCTCGAAAAAAATCGAGACGCCAGATGTCTGGGTCCCAAGGTGCTCCAGGCCCGAGGCCTTCTGCGGCAACCAGGCAACCAGGCAACCAAGGCGCCGAGAAATGTCCGCGAGGCATCCGCTGGCAGGCACGTGTCTCACTGGGTGTCCTCCTCCTCCTCCTCCTCCTCCTCCTCCTCCTCCCTCCTCCTCCTCCTCCTCCTCCTCCTCCTCCGCCGCCGCCGCCGCCGCCTCCTCCACCTCATCCTCCTCCTCCGCCTCCTCCACCTCCTCCTCCTCCTCCGCCTCCTCCTCCACCTCATCCTCCTCCTCCGCCTCCTCCTCCTTCTCCTCCTCCTCCTTCTCCTCCTCCTCGTGCCTGATGTGCTGCTGCCGCCGATCCTTCGGGGCACCGAGACCGTGTGGTGACGGACCGCGCGGTGACCTCGGAACCCCCAACGACCTCACCACGCGGTCCGTCACCGCACGGCTTCGGGACCGCGGAGTCCCCTGTCGCCCTGGACGTCCTCGGACCCAGACCCCCGACGTCGTGATTTTTGTCACAACGTCGACCCCCAGAGGTCTGGACCCTTTCCCAGGAACCGGTTTTTCATCCTGAGTCGTTTTTTGACGGTCCCGAGGCCCTGGAAGGGACCCTGGAGGACGTAAATAGCGAATAACCTCCCGTCGCGATTTTTTCTCAGCGCGTGAGCGAGCAACGACATATGTACATGTACTCCCTCCGCGATCTTGAATGCACGAACGTCCTCGTTCAAACGCCCCCCAAGGGAAGCTAACCGCGTACGTGTACATATGTTGCTGGCCTCTGAGCGCGAGGAGGTCTGGGGAGCACGACCCAAGCCCCGAAACCGCAGGGGCGACCCCGCGGATCCGCACCCGGACGCCGCCAGGGGCAGCCCCTGCACGCCCCGTGCCTGCGCCGCTCTCTCTCTCTCTTTCTGTTTCCCCTCCGACCTCCTCCTCCTCCACCTCCTCCACCTCCTCCTCCTCCTCCTGCTCCTCCTCTTCCTCCTCCTCCTCCTCCTCCTCCTCCTCCTCCTCCTCCTCCTCCTCCTCCTCCTCCTCCTCCTCCTCCTCCTCCTCCTCCTCTTTTTGTTTCCCATCCGCCGCCACCAAAACGCGAGCGCCACCGCGGGGCCTCCGCGACACGTGCGAAGCGGGGACTCCCCGCGGGCTTCCGGCACATGGGTGCTCAGGCCGGTCGGCCCTCGGCCCCCGGCAGCGCGTCCAGCGCCGCGGCCCGGAAGAGCTCCCGCGGCGCCCCGGCCAGCGACTGCTCGCCCAGCACCTCGAACACGCTGGCGCGGCGTGCCAGCAGCTCGCCGCCGCGGCGCACCAGCTCGCCCGCGCCTGGGCCGAGGGCGTGCACGCCGGCGAGGCTGCCGTCGCCCACGTGGAAGACCAGCTTGAGCAGCACGTCCTGGAGCGCGCCCTCCTCGCCCGGCGAGCCCTCGCCCTCGGGGCCGCCGCGCGGGCGCGAGCGCGCGGTGCCCTCGACCACCCGCAGGCCCCTCGCCTCGGCGTCCCTCCTGGTGCGGCCGCAGAAGGCACACCCCGGCACGGTGGACAGCACGACCGGCTCGCAGCAGGGCCTGGGCTCCTCCTCCTCCTCCTCCTCCTCCTCCTCCTCCTCCTCCTCCTCCTCCTCCTCCTCATCCTCCTTCGCCGCCTCCGCCTCGCCTCCTCCTCGCCTCCTCCTCCTCCGCCTCCGCCTCCGCCTCCGCCTCCGCTCCGCTCCGCCTCCGCCTCGCCTCCGCCTCCGCCTCTCCTCCTCCTCCTCCTCCTCCTCCTCCTCCTCCTCCTCCTGTTCCTCCTCCTCCTCCTCCTCCTCCTCCTCCTCCTCCTCCTCCTCCTCCTCGTGGTCTCGCCGCCGCGGCGCGCGGAGGGCCAGGAAGCGGCCCCTGGCCGACCACCTGCGCAACACGCGGCGTACACGTCGTTCATATCTAATCGTGCTCGTCTCAAATTGTGCTCGTTTCTGATTGCTCCTGGCCCCCTAGTGGCCAGGAAGAGGCCCAGGAAAGGACAATTAGAAATGAAAGGACCTTGGCCCCCCCCCCAAAAAAACAATGACCTTTCGAATAATTAGAAATGAACCATGTGTGTTGATGCGGAACTCAACACCTCTACTGCAGACGCAGGTCTGACGCGACGCGTTCGTCAAAACGTGGGCCGACACGTGCCGAGCCAACACGCAGCGTGTGCTGACGCGCACGCGTTGCACACGGTGCGTGCTGCGTTCCAAAAGGGGCGCATCGAGGCGGCTGGGAGCAGGGCTCGTCCGCCACCGTGGCCCTGCCCTCGCCGAACATCGCGTCCACCACCGCGCGCACGCGGGCAGCGCCGCTCCTCTCGGACGGCCAGCTCCCCGCGGCACCGCCCGCGGCGAAGATGCCTCGCAGCGACGTCTGGGAGCGCTCGTCCAGCCGCAGCCACGGGCCGCCGGCGGCCAGCTGCAGCGGCAGCCTGGACAGGCCTAGCCCCTCCAGCCGCGGCTGCCTGCCCGCGGCGACCAGCAGGCAGTCGATCTCGACAGCTCCCTGGGAGGAGGAGGAGGAGGAGGAGGAGGAGGAGGAGGAGGAGGAGGAGGAGGAGGAGAGAGGACGAGCACGAGGAGGAGGGAGGAGGAGGAGGAGGAGGAACACGAGAAGGAGGAGGAGGAGGAGGAGGAGGAGGAGGAGGAGGAGGAGAGGAGGAGGAGGAGGAGGAGGAGGAGGAGGAGGAGGAGCCAGCCTCGCCCAGGTCCAGGAGCAAGGGTGCGCCAGGGCCCTGCTGCGCCACGGCGCTGCACGCTGGGGCCCCCGAGCGCACGCCCCTCGCGCGCAGGGCGCGCAGCAGAGCGTCGTGCAGGTCGGCGTCCAGCTCGCTGGGCTCGGGTACCTCTGCCTGGTCCTCCAGGAGGAAGACCTCCGCCTCGAGCTCCCTGAAGAGCGCAGCGTACTCCAAGGCCAGGGCACCAGAGCCGACGATCGCCACGCTCCTCGGCAGGAAGGGCAGCGAGGACACCGTGTCGGCATCGAAGACCTTGCTGCACTCCTTCGGCACCCATGACGGGGGCACCGTGCCAGAGCCGGTGGCCAGCAGAACGCGGTCGGTGGAGACGGCTTCGTGCCCAGCGCCAGTTTCCTTGACGAGCAGTGCCCGGGCGCTGACGACGGTGGTCTTGCCCTCGAGGTAGCGAACGCCGGCGTCGCGAAGGGAGTCGACCTTCTTCTTGGCCGCCTCCTCGGCGAACTGCGCGCAGAGGGCACGGAGGCGGCCCCACACGGCCGTGTCGTCCAGGCCCTGAGCGCGCAGGTCGCGCACACGGACGGAGGAGCAAGCGTACTGCAGGCACGCGGAGAAATCAGCACCGTAGCCGCAGCGGGGAGCGCCCAGACTCTTGTCGTCGCTCGCGCGCCCCTGCCTCGGCGGGTCGACGAGGTACACCTTGCGGCCCAGCCTCGCGGCGTGCAGCGCCGCCTCGACCGCGGTGGCGCCGCCGCCGACCACCACCAGGTCCCAATGCTCGCCCTCCTTCTGGAGCGCTCCAAAGTGGCGCCGGCCGAGCTTGCCGGGCAGGAAGCCGCTGCCGACGTCGGAGGAAGCCAGCGAGGCCAGAGGGGCCGTCGCGGATGTGAAGCTGGTGCCGGCGTGGTACTGGAGGCCCGCCTCCCCGGGCAGCGGCGACGGGGGCTGAGATAGCGCGCCGCTCGCCCCTGGTGACAAGCCCGCCAGCTCGGCGATCGCGGCCCTCGAGGCCGCCACCTCGAGCGACCGCACGTGGGAGTCCAGGAGGGCGTGGTACTGCCGCCCGGCGTTTTTCTGATCATCGGAGACCATCGCCCTCCTGGACAGAGCCTCGCACTCGGCCAGGACTTCCTGGCCCAGGCATCCGTCAGCCCCTGACTGCGCCGCGCGCTCCGCGGCATCCTCGTCAGCGGTGGCGCCCGGCGGCCCCTCCGCGGGGGGCGGGCCCGACGTGAACGACAAGGTCCCCGCGACCGCCTCGAGCTTCTGCACGAGGGAGTCCAGGCGGGCCTGGTGCTGCCGCCCAGCAGCGTTCTGCTCGCCGAAGCTGCTCTGGATGCTCACGGCTGCCCTGGACAGGACCCCGCACTCGTTCAAGACCTCCCGGCCCAGGCACTCGACCGCTGGCGGCGGCTCCGCGCGCCCCACGTCCTCGATACGTGGCCACGGGCGCCGCAAGGCCACGGGCTGCTCCACGACGCGTGGGCCCTTTTGACTCGCTGGCACGGTGCCCTCGCCTGCCAGCCCGGGCTGGAACCTCTCACGGTGTGACTGAGCGGTCCCCACGTCATGCAGGCCGTTGCGGCCAGCCTGCTCCGAACGTGCACCGTCCAAGGCCACCCTGCGTGTCTCCAGGTACAGGCTGTGGGGCTCGCAGGCGCTGCCAGGGTCTTGGCCCTGGCGCGCGGGTGCTGCCGGCAGCGGTCTGGCTTGCAGCTGCCGACCCTGCGCGGACAGAGGCTCGACCTCGGTCTCCGCGCGGCCTCTCGCGCCAGCGCCGGCAGGTGCCCAGGCACCAGGCGGGACGCCCGCAGCGGCTCCCTCTGCCGAGAGCGCCGAGCGCTCGGCGCGGGCAGCGCTCTCCATCATGATGGCCTCCCTGCAGGCCTCTTCCGCCCGCCTGGCCTCCATGCTCATGCCGTCCTGCGGCCCCTCGCGGGGTGCCAGCGCCAACGGCTGCTGCAGGCCCTGCGCCACTCCGAGCCCGGCGCCTCGGCCCACCGAGTCGGAGGCCCCAGCCCGGGGCGACGGGTGCTGCCACAGCAGCGGCTGCTGCTGCAGAGCCGCGAGCTCGGACCCCCCCGGCGAGCCGTCCTGCTGGCCAGCCGCCCCAGTCGCCAGCGCCCGCTGCAGGCTCTGGAGCTGCTCCTTTTGCTGCCGCAGGAACCTGCCCGCTCGCCAGGCGAGGGACAGCTCGTCCTCCTCCACCCCGGCCGCGGCGGCACAGCCCACGGGCAGCGCCTGCGCCGCCGCCCGCGAAGGGCCGACCTCCATCGCGACTGTGGAGCTTGTCGCCTGCGGGGCCGGGGAGACCTCCATGGCGAGCGTCGCGATCGTGGAGCCCCCGGCGGGGAGCGACTGCGGCGCGGGCGGCTGGGCGAAGCTGAAGCTCGTCGCGGCCGCCGCCGGGAGACTCTGGGCGAGCAGGGCGCCCGGGCGCCAGGCGCTGGCAGCCAGCTGCGCCAGCGCCTCCGGGGTTGCCACCGTCTGGCCGAGCGCGTCTGGCGGCCCCGCGGCCGCAGGCAGCACGGGCGGCCGCGCCCACGGCACCCCAGCGTGCCCAGAGGGCACCGGGTGGCTCCTGCACGGAGGCGCAAGGATGCACCACCACCGCCGGGCCAGCTCGGGCCCCTTGGCCCCAGAGGTGTGGGGAATGCGCCCTCCTGGCGTGGCCTGGGACGTGCATGCTGCTTCTAGGCGGGCGCGCGCGCGGAGACGCTCCAGCAGGGCGCTCGAAATAGGGCGCGTGCACAAACACACACACACACACACACACATGGAGGGACAGAAAACGAAGAACATGACCAAAACTGACCGCGGAAGCGTCGGTGTTGATCTTGGTCATCTCCATCTTGGCCACTGCTCTTTGGGGGATCATCCTCGTGAATCGGCGACGGCCGTCATGCACTGTGACCAAAGCTGGCGTCGACCAGATCGCGCAACATCTTGGCCATGACGATCGTATTGTTTCCCTTGAACACGCACACACAGCCATCGGGCTACCATATTTAGAGATCAGGTTGTCCTCCTTTCTTGTTGTATATCTATGTATGTACCTATATACATATAATATATACATATGTATATAAATATGTGATAAGAAGCGAAGGGGCTGTTTCTGGCCACGGCGGGCCTGAGCCACAAGCGCCCTAAGCGGTCCTCATTTCAGCGTCTTGACTGCACACACCCACACACACACACACACGCACGCACGCACGCACGCACGCACGCACGCACGCACGCACCGCACACACATACACACACACACACACACACACACACGCGCGCGCGCCAACCCTGGGCCAGAGGGCGTAACTGGCCTGGTGGTGTATTTGCCTCCTGTGGTGCGTCCTGTAGACGAGCATGGGAGTCCCGCCTCCCAGCGAGGCAGCCTCGGACGGGGGCCTGGGCGTGGTCGTGCCGATTGATGCTGCGGCGTGGCTCGTCATCGCCTCACTCGTCGTGGCGGGGAGCGCCAGTGGCCCATGGACAGGCGTGCTTCTGGTGTGGAGGCCTCCCAGATGGGGTCCGAGCAGAGGGGGTCGGACAACCGCCGCATCGTCAAGGCACTGCCGATGCATCGGCGATGCATCGGCGACGTCGGCGATGCATCGGCGCCGCCAGTGTGAAGAAGACCGGGCCCCACATCAAGCCACAGCGCCGATGCATCGGCGATGCGGTACGGCCCTCCGACCCCATCTGCCAGGACCCGACGTGGGAGGCCTGGACGGTGGTCCCTCAGCCCACGGGGATGGGTGCGTTCTCTGGCCTAGCCGCCCCCGCTGGGTGATGAAAAATCAGGTTCGGCTCGAGCCAAGCGCTGCTGCGGCCAGAGGCGGGCGGGGACGATGGCGAAGGCCTCCGACGTCGTGGCTGTCTCGACCGAAGACGACCCAGGACGAGAAAACAAGCCCCAAGAAAGAGGTCGGGATTTCTGGAGCCCGCGGCCGGACAAGTCATGATGTCGGAGGCCTGGGGGCGAGGAGAATGGCAGAGGTTGGTTTGCTCGTCCCCTTGCCGCCCGCATAGAAGCTGCCTGAACAGTGGCCGTGACATGTAAAAAAACATGTGATGCGAGGATCGGGATGCCCATGCGAGAGCCGACGAATATAGCAAGACGGAATCAGCAGCCGCTACGAATGACAATGGATTGAAATTTCCAAAAATGCAACCCTTGGAAGACGGAAACTACCACATGCGAAAATACATGGTCAACGTCTTCGAATGGCCCACACTTCAACAATCCTTCGTGAGTCGAACTCGAGACCTAGAGGGATGAACATACGACATGACGGCAACTCTTGAGATCGTACTGGAAACAAATTGTTCGACAATGAATGTCTAATGACGCAATTCTTACGGAAAAGACGGCCCTGCAGCGCCACCAGCTGCCGCTGGGACATGTGTACGACAAGCTGCAGAGAGAGCGAGAGAGAAAGAGGGAAAGAGAGAGAGAGACAGAGAACACCAACAAACCGATAGACCGACTTGTATCTACATATAATGTATAATACATACACGTATGTATAAAGAGAGAGAGAGAGAGAGGAGGAGGGGAAAAAAAATAGAGAAAGAGAGAAGTAAGCAACGAAATAATTGTGCACCTATACCTAGCGAAACATGCGTGTACATGATGCCTACATGCGTGCATATATACAAAGAGGGAGAGAAAAAGAGAGAGAGAGAGAAGACAACAAACCCGTACACGAAAGAGAAAGGGAAAAGGCCCCGATTCCACAAAATGGAAAAACACCAAACAAAGGAACAAACTTGTCATTAAAAAAAGGAAGCACCAGAGGTGGTCATCGCCTCGGGGGGGGCGCCCCCCCGAGGCGGTGACCCTCCTTACTCGAGGCGCCCCCGACGAGTGAGGAGGCGCTGACCCTCCCCACCCGTGGCGACCCCCCCTCCCCCGAGCACTGCCCTGCAGGAGCAGGGCGAGGCCCCCGAGGAAGCGGGTGGGGACCAGGTCGGACGACAGGAGAGTGGGCCGGCGGCGCGCACCGGGGTGCAGCGGGGAGGGGGGCAGGCTTCTTGGCGGGAGGCCGCCTCTGAGAAGGAGCCGGCCCCACGTCTACAGACAAGGCCTGCAGCTTCGAAGAAGCGAGGGTGCTTCTGAGAAGCCTTCCCCCCTCCCCTTCCCCCGAGATAAGGTGTTACTGCGGCCCGTTGGTTGTTACTGCGGCCCGGTGGGTGTTAGTATGCGGCCCGGTGGGTGTTAGTATGGCCAGAGGTCCTCCGGAGTGTATTAATTATCGAGTACGGTGAAGGGGGGGGGGTCCAAAAAGGCTCCGCCCCCCCCCCTTCACCGAAGAGCCTCTCGGAAGAGCCTCTGGTGCTCTCCGAAGAGCCTCTTGGAGCCGCCGAAGACCTTCTTCCAGCCGCCTAAGAGCCGCTTGGGCTCTCCGAAGAGCCTCGTGGGGCCTCCGAAGAGCTTCTTGGGGCACCCGAAGCGCTTCTTGGGCTCTCCGAAGAGCCTCTTGGGCTTTACTACGACTACGATACTACGACTACTACGACTACTACGACTACTACTACTACTACTACTACTACTACTACTACTACTACTACTACTACTACTACTACTACTACTACTACTACTACTACTACTACTACTACTACTACTACTACTACTACTACTACTACTACTACTACTGTTACTACTACTATACTACTACTACTACTACTACTACTACTACTACTACTACTACTACTACTACTACTACTACTACTACTACTACTACTACTACTACTACTACTACTATACTACTACTACTACTACTACTACTACTACTACTACTACTACTACTACTACTACTACTACTACTACTACTACTACGACTACGACTACGACTACTACTACTACTACTACTACTACTACTACTACTACTACTACTACTACTACTACTACTACTTACTACTACTACTACTACTACTACTACTACTACTACGACTACTACTACACGACTACGACTTACTACTACTTACTACTACTACTTATTACTACTACTACTACTACTACCACCACTACTACTACTACTACTACTACTACTACTACTACTACTACTACGAACTACTACTACTACTACTACTACTACTACTACTACTACTACTACTACTACTACTACTACTACTACTACTACTACTACGACTACTACTACTACTACTACTACTACTACTACTACTACTACTACTACTACTACTACTACTACTACTACTACTACTACTACTACTACTACTACTACTACTACTACTACTACTACTACTTCTTCTTCTTCTCGTCGTCCCTAACACCCTAGGGCTAGCACTCCCTAGCGCCAGTACTTCCTAGGGCTAGCACTCCCTAGCGCCAGTACTACCTGGCACTCCCTCGGACTAGCACTCCCTAGGACTAGTATTCCCTAGGGCTGGTACTCCGTAGTGCGAGTACTCCCTAGGACGAGTACTCCCTTGGACGAGTACGCCCTAGGGGTAGTAATTCCTAGGACTGGTACTCCGTGGGGCTAGCACTCCCTGCGGCTAGTACTCCGTAGGACTAGTACTCCTTATGAACGATATTACTTAACACCAACACTACAGCACCATTGTACTACCACACTACAGCACTACTACCACAATACCAGTACCACAACACCACAACACCGCTACCACAACACCACTACACCGCTACCACGATACCACAACCACAACACCACAACACCGCTACCACAACACCACTACCACAGCACCACTGCCACTACCACAACACTACTACCTACTAACAACTCAACAACACTACCAACACCACACCACTAACACAACACTACCAACACCACACCACTAACACAGCACACCACTACCAACACCACACTTCTAACACAGCATACAGCACAACCAGCCACTACCAACACCACACCACTAACACAACATTACCAACACCACACCACTAACACAGCACAGCGACCACCACACCACTAACACAGCACTACTACCACGTTGGTTCCAGGTGGGAGTTACTGTGGCCACTTTTGCCTGCGCGGGAGTGCATTCCCTTAGGGGTTGCGAATCTCTCCAGATCTAACATGAGATACCTTTACATATTACTTTTCATTGAGCGGCATGCGCGGGCCACAGTAACTCCCATCCCGCCGCGCGACGGGCCACACTAACACCCAACGGGCCACACTAACACCCAACGGGCCACAGTAACAACCGGTCGCCCCTTCCCCCCCCCCCCCCCTGCGCGCGGCCCCAAGCGGGGGGGGGGGGTAGCGAACCGGCTCGCGAAGCTAGTTCCTCCGGCGCCAGGATGCGCAGAAAACGCGCCTGTGAACGGAGGAGAGTTCCCAACGGCGGAGCACTGAAACCAGCTGCACGCAGTAGATTCCGTACCCCCCCCCCCTTTTCCCACCTCCTCCTACTGCTCCTCCTCCTCCTCCTCGCCCTCCTCCTCCTCCTCCTCCTCCTTCTTCTTCTCCTTCTCACCCCGGCCCGCGGAGAGCGGCCCGGGCGGTGGCGGGAGGCCCTGTCCCCCTCGTGCCGCTCGCCGCGATCAAGACCAGAAGCCGCCATTGGAAAAACACGTCGTCAGGAGGAGGAGGAGGAGGAGTAGGAGGAGGAGTAGGAGCAGGAGCAGGAGCAGGAGCAGGAGAAAAAGGAGAGGAAGGAGGAGGAGGTGGAGGAGGAACAAGAGGAGGACGACGACGATGAGCTGGAGGAAGAGGAGAAGGAGGAGGAGGAAGAGGAGGAGGAGGAGGAGGAAGAGGAGGAGGAGGAGGAGGAAGAGGAGGAGGAGGCGAAGGAGGAGGCGAAGGAGGAGGAGGAGGAGGAGGAGGAGGAGGAGGAGGAGGAGCAGCGTGCGCCCGAGAGGCTTCCTGCGAGGCACAGGACCTACATCGGCCTCTGTCGATGGCGGCGGCCAGCGTGTCGCCCTGTCGCCCGCCTTGCTCTCACAAAGGCGAGCCAAGCGCACGCCGACTTCCACAACCTGAGCATCTGTCCTCGTGTTCCGCTTGGGCCCACGACGACGCCCACGACTCCCAGGTCAAGGATGATGGGCCTGTTTTCAACCACCACCACCACAATAAGTTGGAGGGGAAAGGATGTGGAGGACAAGAACGAGGATGAGGACGAGGAGGAGGAAGAGGAAGAGGAGGAGGAGGAGGAGGAGGAGGAGGAGGAGGAGGAGGAAGAGGGGAGGAGGAGGAGGAGGAGGAGGAGGAGGAGGAGGAGGGGCCGGAGGAGGAGGAGGAGGAGGAGGAGGAGGCGAAGGAGGAGGAGGAGGAGGAAGAGCAGGAGGAGGAGGAGGAGGAGGAAAAGGAGGAGGAGGAGGAGGAGGAGGAGGACCCCCTCCCCCTCCAACTTACGGTGGTGGTGGTGGTGGAAAACAGGCCCATCAACATTTGTTCTCGTGTTCCGCTTGGCCCCACGACGACACCCACGACTCCCAGGTCAAGCAGCCCCGCCTGGCACAGGCGACTCCGTCGACAGCACGCCGACGCCCGCGTCACACATCGACTCCACAGAACACGTGAACGACCACAAGACTGCCACAGCGCGCAGCAACCACCGCGACACCCACCTGAAGTTCCAGCCATGGCGGCACCACGTAGGGCAACTGAGACCGGATCGGGATCGGCGAAACCACCGTGGAGATCAGCATCGAGCCGCCCACGATCCAGAGCCACAACACCGAGGCCCACTACACAAGCCATCGGCGCAGGACTCGAGCGTCGCAAGAACCACAACTGAATCGACCAAAGGGCCGACAACCACCCGGACAAGCCCTACAACGAGCACATCGCCATCACGATCAACAACGTCATGCCCATGAGGAAAATCTACTCCGTCAGGAGGCACGACTGGGAGCTACCTCCCAACGACCGCAAGCTGAGGGACGAATGGAAGAAGATCAAACACGCCGAGGGGCCAAAGAGTGGCAGCAGCCATCGTCAAAACGGTGCAGCGGGTTTACCTGCCATCAAAGCGATGGTCCTCAACAGCATGCCCCCGGCCGAGCAGGCGAGGGAGATCGACAATACCAAGAGGACAATGGAGAGCTACTACGATGTAACGATCTACATGAACGAGATCGAGAACAAGATTGCGGAGCCCACCACCCCCCAACGCGACGTCAGAAACGCAAGGGATGATCAACACCGTGGCACAGGAACTGCAGATGACGAGGCAGACCAACCACAAAGGAGCGCACCGCCAAGAAGATCGCCTACACCGTCACCAGCACCAGAGAGCCAGACTTAAGTCGGGCCTGTCCCTCTACAGGAGGGACATTCAAACATAGTCAAAACAAACAGCCTGGGGACGACTTTTTGATCATGGTTTGACCATTTGGGGGTATCGTTTGACTATTCTCTATGTTTCGTCCAACATTCCCCCTCTAGGGGGACACGCCCGACCTGAAGCCAGACAGAGGCAGGCCAGGCCACAGACGGGCGGGGCTCCGGGCACCACGCCCAGGAGGCTGGAGGAGGACGGCCAGCGCACGGCCCACGACAGCGAGAAACACAAGGCCGAAGCCAGCGGAGAGATCAGCAGCCTCGGAAGCTGCACGCCCGTGCAGCACGGAAAGCTGCGCACGCCGACACGAAAAGAAGCATCGCCCTGAGGCGGCAAAGGCAGAGAATTACAGCACCGAGCTGGAGAAGGAGATGCAAAGCTCAAAGCAGGCTGCAGAAGAGATGGCAGCACGCCACGAGTAGATGCAAACCATCAACGCGGAGAAGTTCAACAGGGCGGAGGAGGAGATCGAAACCATGACGAGATCTCCAGCTGATATGGGACATCAGCTTCTGACAACAAGCGACAACCGACTGCAGAGAGAGCTCCAGGAAATGCGGAAGAATCTGCCCGACATCAACCACATGCAGGACAAAATTGAAATGAATCTTCGAGGCGCAAACGGATTAGCAGCAGCAGAAAGGCAGAAGTACTACAACATGACTCTAGAAGCGGAGGACCACATCGCCAACATCGTAGCCAAAACGACAACAACATCCTGCAACAAAGGTTGGGGGATGCAGAGGAAAGAAACATAAAAGCAATGCATGAGCTACTGGAGCAGCACAGACGCATGGAGGCAACCATCCACATGAACAACGACCAGTACCAGCAGAAGCTTGCCAGCATCGAGTAGGACATGCGTAACAGGAACCTTGAGAACACCAGACAACAAGAAGGATATGCACAAGTACGAGCAGCAAGTGCATTACAATCCTCTACAAGCTGAAGGACAGGTTCACCTCACACTGCAGTGAGCTGGGATAGGCACAGAAGAACAGCATGAACCCTCTCAACATGAAAAGCAAGCATACCGCCACAGGGAGACGCAGTGGAAACTGATCAAGGAGACGCACGAGAGGAGGACGGAGGAAGCTACAGAGGAGTTCCAGTACGCCCGACAGGCGGCGATCTTCGCCCAGCAGCGCGTCAACAGCGTCGAGGTGATCGACGCCTTCAGCCAGGCTCTCGGCATGCCGATCGCTGCAGACGACGAGGACCGTACAGCCGCCACGACTAAAGTATTCCCAACCGTCCGACCACTTGAGCACGCACTGGAGGATGGAGAAATACAGAAGACCCAGACACCATCCGACGAGTTGCTCCAAGAAGCTGAGGTACAAACAGTACTGGCATCGCAACCTGGCGAGCGAGCATCCTCAGGGGCAGTACCACACGTCCACCCCGCCGAGGACACAGAGATGCACAACTATTCGACCAGCAGAGGAGAACCTCAGCAGACCGACGAGATAGAATGGCCAACACCACCAGCTTGGCCACCGGGATCCATACCACCAGGACAATCACGTCCGCCATCCAATCACTCTCCAGAGGTCATCAGCATTGACACGCCATCACCTGTGAAGACACGAGATGACGACATCACCCCGACGGACGCCACAACCAGTAAGCCCCTACGCGGCCACGCATTCCCCAATGGAGCACTACCTACGACTGTGACCTCGACTGTGTGGGAGTAACTAGCCAACTGTGTGGCCCACGCAGCTCGGGGCATGTCCCTGGATAGTCACTACCTTACCTAACACTGAGCTGCGCCTACCAGGGTTCTCGCACGCCTGACCTGAGAGGATGCTACCTCACCAGCCGACGACGCGGAAGTTTGCAAAAGCAGAAACTACAGCATCCAGGCCATCACAACGCCACGCGTACATCATCACCCTTCCCCCTCATTCCCCTTCCAAGTGCCGTAGACACATGGCTCATGGGAGCGGACACTGTCACAGAATCCGACACCAGAGCAGCACAACTCGCCGTGGAGCAGCCTGCTATGCAGCCAGCAGTCGACCTAGCACCCGACCAGCAGCTCGGCAACGGAATTGAACCGTGTATCGCCACCTATCGACTACAGGATCTCCAATGCCATCCCGAAGGTCCCCTTCGCGCACCAGACCACCTTCAACAGTTCTGTTGGACAAAAAAACGACCTTTCAGATGGAAGCGCAGAGAGAGAGCAGCACAACAACTCACCCCGACACGGACATCGCGACAGCGCACCATCAGCGGCGCCCGAACTCCAGCAAGACGACATGCCGAGGTTGGTGCAGGGCCAGGACATGCGACCCGGAGCTGAGGCAAAAGATCCACGCTTGGGCCCAACCTTCGCTACATTAGATGGACGGGTACCCGACCGGGCACAAGATGGTATAGCGTCCGAGACCTTGACCAAAGAGTACACATACGCGCCACTAGAGGTCGGACAGGTACACATACCAACCAACACCCCACGGGGATTGATGAAGACCCTGTGCCCGCACCACTGTACGCTCGCAGACCTAGCCGCTACGAACCTGCTGTGGAAGAAAGCTACCGAGGAGAAGGCCCGCATTGCGAAACGAGAGTTCTTCAACAGGAACCGCATCACCCCCAACATCAACCACATGGACCTGGATTACACGGCAAGACCGACTCACATACAACAATACAGGAAAGCAGTGTGGGTGCGCACCGAGGAGGACGGCCACGAATCGACGCACAGACGAGCACCGATTGCAGCGCTACCTTGGGAAAGGGCCAAGGAAATCGCGGAGAAGAACCTCATCTACCTCATCCCCCAGCAGCTGGTCCCACAAAGAAACCGAGATGGAAAACGTCGACCAGAACCACAAGGTACTGTCCGGACAAGTACAGAAGAGGGCCGACTCCCAGGACGCCGAGGGCAAAGCTATCCACGCACGGACCCGCAAAGTCACCTGCACCCTCCACGCAACGGAGACGACCAGTAACGTCTTGGACCAGAGCGAGGCCCTGCCCTTGCTGCTGCAACTGACCGACACACTCACTACCATGGGAGTCGAGGGCATGCACCCTCGCACCGACAACATGATCTTCGACAAGAACAGCCTCCACATGACGCCTCAGACTCAGGCAGGCCTTCATGCAGAGGAAGGGGTTCCCAACGGCGTCATGGTAACATTGGTTGACAAAGAACTTCGCTACCTGCAGAATTACAGAACGGTGTACAGGGTGCCCATCAACTACTACAACGAGATCCAGGAAAGGTACGAAATACACCTCGGCCCACCCTCGAATGGCAATCCGAAGTGGCCTATATTCGAAGGAGCAGAATGGCATGCGCCGGCTGACGTCACCTACGCAGAGGGGATCCACGGCTACCACGTCCAAACCAATCAGCCACCACATGTGGAGGCAATCAGGATTGAGGGACCGCCACGCCCAGAACCAGCCCCATGGGCCGAACCGATCAGAATCAACGTCTACGGCTGCATGCAGACAACTGTTAGGGACATCCCCAACCTGATGTCGCAAATCCCAACGGACCTATGCCAAGAAGGACACCACATACTGGAGAAGCTGAGGACATCCGACTACGAAACCCACGCGGACAACTACGAGGCGGAGCTCCAGCTAGACGGGCTCGCGCAGCGCATCCTTACAAGCACTAGTATCCCGTTCCAGAGCAATGCTCAGATCGTAAGACACGAAAGGCCAAGACGTGAGCAACCTACGCCAGTCAACCCGAAGCCAAACAACAGGGAAATCGCCGATAAGCCGACCCAGCATGCCCCCCACAAGGCCAAGCCCCCACCACCGACCAACCCGCCACCTCCATTCTTCCCGCCAGACTACCCGACTTGGAACCCGCATACGCTGGACGAGGCAACCACACGCACAAGAGTCCCCGAAGGGCTACCACTAGCACCTAATCATCGACTGCCACTACCCAAACCTTGGATCGCCCAGTGCCCGGAACCACGTCTGGAACCACCAAGTGCACTACTACAACCTAAACACAAGGGAAACGACGTGGACAGACCCAGGCAACGTAACCCTACAAGTAGGCTGGAAAAGGGCTCTATCACCAGACAACGCGGAATGCTTTTACGACGAGAACTACAACATTATCCATTGCCCGCCGATGGCCGTCCCAACCAGGACACAGCCGCCGCCAACGACACCTCCCGCCCCTCCGAGGCAGCGGTCGCCATCACCTCAGGCTCGGTCCCTTATTGTCGACATCACTTCCCTCGACACCGTCATCACAAAGTACCGCGACGACATCGACTCCAAGCACAGCGTGGACCGATTAACGCAAGCAGTTGACTACATGACTGGCAGCGACGTAACCGACATGAAGCGCTCCGAAAGCGATGCCGGCCGCCTCACGCGGCTACTACTTCCCAACCAATACGACAACCTTGGCACCCAGCAATGGATACTCATGACCACCGCAGAGATCTACGCAGCACAGCCGCACCGTGTAACAACGGACTCAAACATCAGACCGCACAATACGAGCGTGAAGACACTGCTGCCTGACCTGATGGCCGCCCCGATCCAAGGGGCCCCCGCCACCTCCAGCCACGAGGGGTCGGTCCCCAGCAGCAGCTTACGAGCCCAGCCTGAACACTACAAGGCACCAAAGGAGTCTATGACAACGACATCACTGCCAACAGACACTGCACCGTAATTACCTCCCGCTGCGCTAGAAGGATCCACCAGCTATTCTGACGCCAACCCCGATTGCACAGCACACCATTGCAGAAACAGCATGCGGCAGCGAGGGCAAGCAACCGAGCACACAAGAGCTATGGCAGGACGTATCTACGAAGCCACCGCGGACGACACCACGAAAGAACAACACCAAGAGGCCAGACGTGATTCTAACCACGACGGGGCGGGGCACAACAACCCCGAAGGCTAACGACGACGGCATCAAGCGCATCCGAGACGCAGCCATTCAGCTCGCAAACCGACCACCACCTCCACCACCGCATGGCATGACAACAAGGATGCCAATCAAAGACCGCACACACGACATCATCGAGCGCCTGACCGTCATGACCAGCGACGACCCATACGAGCGCGAGCACGTGATGTCCAAGATAAGATACACACCCACGAGGCGATCCTCCAGCACTGAGACGAGATGCTCGAACTGGTCGACCCAGCAGAGGCCGACAGAGACGCGAAAGCCGACGACCTCCGCATCGAGTACGACCAGGTCATGGCCGAAGTGGAAGGGGCTCCCAACAGCTGCTGCGGCTCCCATGAGCTGCGGGACGCGCACCCTTCCTGCATGACCCAGCGACCAAGGGACTTGGCAAACTACGCAAATCACTGCCTGGCTAACCTGCTGACCTGCCCCAACAGCCGCAGGCACGACGACATGCATGACAAGTGGTTGTGCTGCAGCATAGGAGAGACATCCGTACGGGCATCAAGGATCAATACGACACAACCCCACCACGTGCACACCGGCACCATTCCTCATCACCGACCTACAGATGGAGATCCCAATCGAGGCAATGGTCCAGATGGCCGAGCTCATCACCAAACAGACCCCCTTGCCAGAGAACGAGGCACCGAACCACCAGAACCAACAGCCGACACCAGACCCACGGACTGTATAAGATCTACTGCCGCCTACCGAGCCTTATATCGGAACCGCACCTCAACAACTCGGACACCACGACCAGCAGTCATCGACTTCAGGACTGAGTGCAGTTGAACAGACCACCAAGGCCAGCTTGCTGCAGCCCAAATCGACCACGGCCCCGACGGGCAGAACAGCAGCTAGCAGCCAGCACCGCATACCACCAAACACCACACCAGACGCAGCAGCACGCCATCGGCGATACCAGGACGGCTGCAACGATCCGCAACATGATCGCGGACCAACATACCGAAATGGACGTTCCCCACACTGGCGAAAGCAAGCCGGCAACGACACCGCCCTCAGACGGACGCCGCAGTATCATCCACCAGGGCTACCAGCAGGAGACGGACAAGGACGCTTTCCCGCTCTATGGGCCCGACCCGTGGAGAGGAAGCCGTGTACAACCACGACACCGCCCTCAGATGGAAAACACAGCATCATCCACCAGGGCGACCAGCAGCAGACGGACCGGGGGGCCCTCCCACTCTCTGGGCCCGACCCGTGGAAGCCGTGCCCGACCTGCGCGGACGCCGTCAAAGCTGACCGGCCTGACCAGCAAGGCAAACCTACGGCGCATCGGGAGACTCCCCCCTGATCGCCCACGGTACGAGGCAATCCTCGCGATCGGACCGGCCTAACGGCGGCCGCTCAGTGCGCTCCTTCCCACACAACGCATCCGCTTTCTGCAGACAGGACCGCCAGCTGCTACACACCCACTCCCACCTCTACACCATCCTCGAACCGACATGTACGCACTCACCGTAAAGAAGGAAGCAGCACAGCTGGTGGTATGGGAGTCTACCTTCTGTAGACAAATTCGCAGCGTGCTACGGCAGTACTCAACAGCGCGAACATTAGTGGCACCGCAAGCGTATCGTGGACATCAGTGGCGACTGCGATCACTCTCATCCGATTGTACGTGAGCCACAAGTCCTTACCAACCTCCGATCTTCCCCTCCTCCTGGCTCTTCTGCTCGCAGCCCCATCTCCCCCCACCGTAGCCAGCTAACCTTATCTGCACCCTCCCTCTTGTGGTAGGGGGATGGGTCGCATAAGGGAGGGAGGGGGCTCCAACTCACCGCGGACCGTCCTGGCAAGGGCCAGGGCGGCCGCGGCCGCAACTAGCCACATGGCAGCGGCCATCGGGGCACCTCCACCTTAGCGGCTGCGGTCACCAACGGGACCTCAGGAGCAGCAGCTGTGGCCATCAGGGCACCTCTAACTCCACCTCCGCCTCGGCGGCTGTGGTCATCACGGCACCTCCGCCTCCCTCTCCACCTCCGCCATCAGGGCACCTCCACGGTCTGCTCACAGCAGCTGCGGCCGCCAACCGCCTGCTAACCACAGCAAACCACACGCCCGCGCCGCCGCCACAGATGGCAGAACCCCCACGCAAAGTGGAACCCCCCAAGCAGCCACCTCTCCCACGATCTGGAAACACTTTTCCTGCCTCGGCGGGGGAGGGTACCAGTCATAGGGGATGGTGGCAGCTTACGGGGGGCTTCCTATGTGCAGGGGGTGAGGGCTTTCTGCCATCTACTTTGGCGAGAGTGGCTGGCGCTGCATCGCGCCACCACGGGGGGAGGGCCCGAACCTCCCTCGCGCTCGGTGGAAACCCCCAGGGCGGCCACGAGGCCGACGTGCTGGGAACCCTTCGCCTGCTTGCAGGCGAAGGATCCCGCCTTCGGCCTTTGGGGCGCCCGTGGGGGGTTCCGATGGGCAGAGGAAAAAAAAGGCCCGTGGACTCTTTCCCGCT
>CAUYUJ010013202.1:402018-412018 GCA_963575745.1 Prorocentrum cordatum | reverse complement strand
GCTCCCTGGCGAAGCCAGACATCGGGTAACACCGGAAGTATGGCTGACGAACGCACCCGATCTCCATCTGTCACGCAGCCCGGGGAAGCCGAGCACGCCGGCGCCCGTAGGGAGCCAAGGCCTGGCGTCGACGGAGCTGTAGGGCGTAGCGCATGTAGGCGGCGTGCTGGCAGCGGGCCGAGACGTCCTTGCGGTAGCGCCATGATCGGGTCAGCGGAGAACCAGGGCGAAACACAGAGGGGGGGTCGGCGCTGCCTGCCGCTGAGCGCCGGTGTCACTGTGGGATGGCGGGCACCCATCCACTGCAGCTCCACTGGCGTGCGCGCGCAGGCTGGCAGCCAGCCGGTAGCCAGCGCACCCACATCGTATCCGACTCACGCGGTCCGGGGGCCCAACGATGCGATGTCCTGGCGAGGGCTTGGCATGTGGCTGCGCCGAGAAGAGCTGAACCACGACCGCAGAAGGCTGAACCACTCGATACAGGCCGTTCATACGGCGAGGGCACTCACCATGGTGCATGGCGGGCAGTCACCCCCGCTCACCACATGCCACGTTGCCCCTGCGGAAGACGGATGCGTCCGGAGCCGGGGCAAGCGGGCTGCCGGCAGCTGCCTGGCTGCAGGGCTGTACCAATCGCTGGCGGCGTGCTGACCTGCCGGGCTGGGTCGGCACTGCTGCTCCCTGGGCGGGTCTCAACTTCAACGGGCGATGCTATCTACGCCGCTGATAGGGGGGGCGCAGCTAAGAGCCGCAGAGACTTGTGAATGAGAGGAGGTGGGTGCAGCCAAATGCCGCTGGACACAGATGAGGACCCCTGGGCATCCATGCACGGACCGTCTTGACCACGGGCGCGCTGGCGTGCCATGGCGACCTTGTATCAGGACAAGGGCTGAATCAGCCGCGGGGAACCGAAGCTCCCTTGGCTGGTCACAGGGCGAGCGCACCTCTGCGGCCGCAGCAATCTTCGCACGGGGGGGGGCGCAGCCAAAAGCCGCAGAGACACTGTGAATGAAGGAGGAGGCGGAGGAGGAGTAGGAGGGGGAGGAGGAGGAGGGGGCGCCGACAAAGCCCAGGGGTCGGGGGACGTGCCCAGGCGACCGAAACGCCCTGGGAAGGCCACGGGGCGGCCGCACTTCTGCGACCGGTGCGCTCTCGGCGGACACGGAGGGGGGCGCAGCCAAAAGCCGCAGAGACGGTGTGAATGAGAAGAACAGGAGGAGGCGCAGCCAATAGCTGCTGAACACAAATGGCGATCCCGAGCACCCACGCACAGAACATCCGAACCGAAGGGGCACGGGGCTGAGCGCGGGCGGCGCGGTGGATAATTGTGCTGCGAAAGAGGTGGTGCGCAGGAGGTGGGTTATTTCAGCCACCAGTCTCTGCCGTCCAAAGCGGGCTGCCCTGGGAGGGTGGCACAGACGACCCCGGAGCCCATGTTGGCATAAGGAAGTAGGGGGGGGGGCGCATCCACAAGCCGCTGAACACAGATGGCGGCCCCAAGCGCCCATGCACAGAACTTCAGAACCACGGGGGGATGGGGCCAAGCGCGGGCAGCGCGGCGGAAAATTTCGCACCCCGGCCGCTGCCGTTCACTGTGCGAAAGAGGTGGAGCGCAGGAGGTGGGTTATTTCAGCCACCAGTCTCTGCCGCCCAAAGCGGGCTGCCCTGGGAGGGCGCACAGACGACCCCAGAGCCCACGTTGGCAGCGGCCTCCACCGCAGGAGGCAGCGGCCGCAATCCCTCGCGGCAATCGGCCGCGGGGATGGAAGGGCCCGGCAAGGTCCACGTCTCCAGCGCGCTCATTGGCGCCCCCCGCCCCCGCGAGGGTAGCGCGCATTGGGCCGAGGCCGGGTGCTGCAAGGTCCACGAGTCCAGCGTGGGCTCTCTAAAAGCGCAGCGCATGGGTATTGGTGCTCCTCCGCCCCATAGGAGGTAGCACGGGGCATTGCGGCTCAGGCGCCGGGCGCTGCGGGTGAAACCGACTGGGCAGGGGGGGTGCGGCGAATGCCGGGCAGAGAGGTAGGAACGAGGTAGCGCGTGCTGCGCGCGGCAGGCAGCACGTAAGTTGGTGGGCCGTGGCGGTGACCGGCGCGGCCCTACTCTCGCTGGGGGGGGAGGGCCAGTCCCGCGCGGGTCCTCGTTGCGCCTCGGTCATCTGGGTCGGGAGTCCCAACCTCGTGGACGCTTGTCAGCGCACGGGTGATCTCCTCTGGGGGAGTAACGCTTGCCCTTCGCCTTCCAATCTGCGTCGGTCCACGACGCACCTTGGCGCCCCCAGGCGCCCCAGGACTGCCATCCACGCCGCGACGAGCCCGACCTGGATGCCCCAGTCCACTGGTCTGGCGGGGCCGCGCGTGCCGCCCCCTTGCCCGCTGTGATCCATGGGGGTGGGCAGCCACTGCTATCGGCCCCGCGGGCGGCGTGCGGTCTGGCGTCGCGTTGCATGAGTTTGCGGTGCCTTTTTGGAGCCCTCGGACACGCTGGGGGCGTCGGAAGGTAGCGCCCTTGGCGGACCGAGATCCTCCACTTCGGCGGTGGGTGGCCGCGGCGCGGGCTCCTCATCAAGCTCTTCATCGTCTGCATCGTCTAATGAGTCGCACTCCTGGCCCGACGCCGAGTCGCTGGTGCCTGACAGCTCCAGCGCAGCATGCGCCAGCCGCCCCCGCGAGGTTTCAACGCGCGCGCGGACGAAGATTTCGGGGCCCACGCTCCTGAGCATCTCAGGGTTTCTTGCCAAATGGGCTGCGAATCCCAACGGACACGGTGGACAATCGCCGAGGCGAGCCACCGACTTCTTGTGACCCCTGATGATCTTGGACAGAAAGAGGCGGAAGCTGTCCTGGTCACTAAAGTCGGGCAGCCTCTCCGCACAGGTGCCCCAAGTAGATCCTAACGCTGCGCCAAGCGGCAAGGACAAAACCTGCATTGGCACGGTGGCCCCCTTGCCCGACTGGACACTGACAGCGCGATCCTCGCCGCGCTCGAGGTTCGCGAGGCTGGCAGCGTAGACTCTGTCCTTGATGCTGTCATATTCCTTCCGCTCCTCGACGTCGCTGAGAAGATCATGCGCCGCCTTCAATCGCGCAACGGCTTCTAGCGAACCACCGGGCCTGTCCGGGCGATGGCGACAGCTAAGCTGGCGGAAAGCACCCTCGACCTCCTGAGCCGTTGCCCCTTTGCCAATCTGCAGCACTGTGTACGTGCAATTGGGGCCTGAGTGGCCAGCCGCGTCCCTGACGTTGACCTTTTCCCCTGGCTCGCCCCCCCCGGCCTGCGCTGGCGCCGGCCCCGCGATCTGAACCAGCATTCCCGCGGGCAGGACCTCGCCGCCCCGCGCCACCGCGTCGTCCACGAGCGCGGCCATGCTGCTCAGTTGCACACCGTCGCAGCACACCTCAGTGCCGTCGTCATGCCTCAGCTGGCGCGCGAATGGGCGCTCGCTTCGAGGCGCCGGGGCTATCACCTTGCTGGCGATATCACCCTGGGAGTCACCGCCGCTCCTGTCAGAGAGAGCGCCAGACCGGACCACCTCCGAAGCCCCGCTTGCGACATCTCGGTGCCCAAGGGCTGCGGGGCAAGGCCCCTGAGTATCTCATGAAGCACCGCGACTGGGGTGCGCATGAGAATGGCATAATCCACGGCGCCACCTCGCATCGCCCTCGCAAGCCGCTCGCCTGCCTGCAGAACCGCGACGTTCACAGGCCCCGGCTTGCAGCTAGATGCGCCGCCCACTCCCCAAAGCTGGGGCGCTCCTGCCCACTCGCAATCTCTTTGTAGTGGTACATGGCCTGCAGTACCTCTACTGCATTCCCGCCTAATCCCTCCACGTAGGACTGGGCTGCTTGGTAGATTTCCTTTTCTGCGCTGCTCGCCGCCATAGGAAGGGGGCCCAAGCCATCCTCCCAAGCGTGAACGAGAGCCTTGATCTCAGCGCACGCAGCAGCCTCTCAGAACGAATCCGTTAAAGCCGCAAGGTCAGAAAGGTCGGGGGCCATGGAGGGGGCCGCCTGGATCTTTGCCACAGGATCGCTCGAGAAGAAAGACTACAGGGCGGTCGCCGCTAGAGATTCCTGGCCAGTGGAGGCGAGGACGGCATACTGAGACAACGCAGCGTACCAGGGCGAAGAGTCGTCAAGGTGCTCGATCTTGATCGTAACCGAGGCCCCCTGAGCAATTACATGGGAATAGACCTTGCCTCCGCGCACACCCACGTGGCCGCCAAAGATGCTGGTGGCATCGTCCGAAACGTGCACGGCGCAGAAAGGGGCAGAGGAGACGCCCTCGGTTGTCTTGCCCGCGCGCGCGGCTGCGGTCGCGCACGCGTGCCATTCGGCCGGGGCAGTCGTCGACCGCGTCGTGCGCACAGACTCTCCCTCGAACGGGTGGTTCACGAGGTGGGCACCTTTCACCTTCGCGGGCATCTTCTGGCTGCCGCCGCACACCGCCGCTGGGTCGGTGGCACCGAAGATCCCCGCGTCAGACAGGTTGGACCCGTCGACAGGCTTGGGCGCGACGTCCCGGAGAACGGTCATCTTGGCTGGCTTTGAGCCGATGAGCGCATAGCGCACGTCTCCCTTCCTGATCGGCATCGTGTGATACTGATTCACCCCGGCAATGCTGTGGAGCTGAAATTCAATGACAGCGCCATTCTCACTGTAACTCGCGCAGCGAAAGACCACCACGTCCTTCTGCACGACCACAACAAATGTCCTGAAAGCTGCTGTCGCGGCGGTTGCCGGGACACGCATCGCCGCTGACGGGATATAGCCAAGCACGCGCAGCAACGTGAACCCAGCTTTGGCACCATGTTAAGCCGGCGGAGCGGCGCAAACCGTGCTACCTCACCTGCCGATCTGGTCCGCAGCCAAACATCGAGCGCTGCCCTTGCCTCCTCGCTCGTCGGGGCAGGCGCCGCAGAGTCGCCGCCCGTAGTGGACTGGAGGCGCCCCTGGTCCACGCGTGTGCGACTCGCCGTCACAAAGCCCTGCGCTGCCTCATGCACAGATTGGAGCGACGACGCGCTCAGGCCGTAGCCCTCCACGCGTGGATCCCATAAGAGGGCCATCACCACAACAGTGGAACGAAAGAGCGGAGCCCGCATAGCACTGACGTAAAGGATGAAGCCTTGGTCGTCAGTTCCGAACTCATCAGAGTCGCTCTCTCGGAGAACGAGGCGGCGTACCACTACAAACACGAGCTTGATCCCCTGTCTCATCGCGCCCCCTTGGACGAACCGAACGCGGTGACCGCGAATCGAAAGGAGCGCCGAGCACGCGGGGCCGAGGAGCTTCTCGATCGCCAAGAGCCACGAGATAAGCAGTATGACGTTGGCTCTGGAGCCCGCGACCACTGCCGCGCGATATGTGACTTCCCCCAGGACAAGAAGCGCAGATATGCCGGTGGAGGCGAAGTCAATCCGCGCAGTCGCGTTCCGGAACTGATTAACGAGCGCGACATAGTCCAAGTGCACGAGAATGACATGCCCAAGCTGCCCAACGCGCCTACCTGTGCGCGTCTCCACCTTGTAGAGCGAATAAACGAAAAGCTTGGTAAAGATGGAGAGCAATGCCGGCAAAATATGGTCCGCCAACACAGCCTTCTCTGCGTGGGCCAAGCAGACGACCCACGCAATAAGAACTTCGATAACAGTCACATCATTTGCATCGCGCCTCATAGCGCAATAGATGAGGACAATGGAGCCGAAGAACACACGTTGGAACGCGCCCGGATTCGTCTGCCAAATGTAACTATTGCATAGGACAACGGCATGAACCAAGGGCAGAGTTGGCCATCCAAAGATCCCGCCGATCCCCAATGCCTCTAAGAAACTAGGCAGGACAAGTCCGGCAATAACCATGACCCCAAACCCCGCAGGCTGCAGGAACTGGGGCCAGCTCATCTCGCTGCCCGCCCCCGTCGCTGCGCGGTAGGCCTCCTCCGATGGGTAGCCAAGGAAGACCTTCCAGTCCGAAAACGCCACGTCGGTCTCCGAACCGGGGCGCCCGTTGAAGATCCTCTGCTGCCACGCGCCCGTGCACTCCACGTCAGACCGGCGGTGGCGCGGGCGCTGCTTAGGGACGCTGGACGCAGAGTAAATGCTGGCTGGGATACGCGAAGCGTGAAGAGCGGGGGGGGCGCGGGGGAGAAGGCGCGGAGGCCGGGGAAGAAAGGTGGGGGGAGCGCGCGGGGTAGATGGGCGCAGGGGAGGAGCGGGGGGAGGGCGCACGGTCGGAATAAGGCGAAGGGGGGCCCGGGAAAGGCGGGGGGTGCACGAGGGGGCGCGCGCGGAAGCTCGGAGAGCGCGGGGGAAGCACGGGGGCCAGGGGGGGGGCGCAGGGAAGGAGCGGGGAGAGGGCGCACGATCGGAATAAGGGGAGGGGGGCCCAGGGGAAAGCGGGTGGAGCACGAGGGGGAAGGCGCGGAAGCCCGAAGAGGGTGGGGGCGCGCAAGGAAGCACGGAGGCAAGGGGAAGAGCCCGCGAAGGCAGAGCCAAGTGGCGAACTCCGCAATCGGCACGCCGAACACATGCCGACCGCGACCCGACGCGCCAAATACGCATCAGCCGCGGCGGCAACCAATTTCTTGCGCGGGGAATCCTGACCGTTGCCTGGGGCGAGAGGGGGCGCGGAGCTCGGCGAGAAGGGCAGCCGAAGGGAGAGGAGGGCGAGTCGAGGCGCGAGATCCATGGCGACGCTAACGGCGACGAGCAGCGGCTGCGACCTTGTCAATCCTCGTCCGGGTTAAGGTCAAGGTCAGCATCATACAGAACTAGGCCATCAGTAGTGACAGAAGCATGTTTGCTGGGGCGAACATCTGTTGGTCCATGAAGCTTCACCGCGTCGCTGCTGCACTGCGGGGCAATCGCAGAAATCTCGCTCGCGGAATAAAACTTCATCGTGTCCCCGTGACAAGTCGCAACGATCTCTTGCTTTGAAAAAAGAATAGGTGTTGGTAAACTCAATGTGCTCGTCTTGATACTCCGATACTACTGCGTTTGATTTTGGCAACGCGAACCAAGAGAAAAACTTACCAACTATTTGATCCCAGATACCAATATCTTCAAACCGCACCAAGAGAAAATTAATGCGCTCGTCATGCAGAACACGCTCCACGTGAACATACTTGTGTTTATGCATCTGGTCTGCGCGGGAGATCAAGTCCAAATCAATTGCGTCGGAGAAATCTCGCTGGAACCAATCATCGGCATAGCCCTTCCTCAGACTGCGAAAGTGCTCCTGAAGCTCCACGACAGTTTTGTTTCGCAGTGTTTCTCAAATTCCGGATGTCTGAAGTTCTGGAAATATTCAGCAATATCATGGGTGAACCGATTTCGAGTCGTTGTAATAACCCAAGCATTGCTCCCACTTGGCAACTTTTGAAAACAAATCCCGGGCAACAATATAATTATGCGTCTTGAGTCCTGGTGGGTACGATTCGCTATTTGTTGCCAAGTATGATAGGTCCGAATGGTTAAGCTTGCCGAGTGCAAGCTGCTGGCTAGTTGAAACCACTTTCGCGAAATTGAAGATCAACATATGCGAAGGAAACGAAGCACGAAAACCCAGACTGCATTCCGACTGCATCACGCTTATATTACCTTCACTTGTTCGACTTGATAAGTCTGCGGTTTCTGAAAGCGTCGCGCGCGAGAGCAAGGGGTCGCCGAGCGCGCGAGCCAAGGGCGCGAACGACGCCGCGACGATGGCCCACGGCGCCTTCCAAGCAGCCGCCATCCCAGCAAATCTCGCCGGAAGCAAGAGGTGCAGAACAGCAAAATACTTGTATGTAAATGGGCCGAACTTGAGCCAATGGCTACGGAACGGAGGCAAGGGGAAGGGGGCGCAGGGGAGGAACGGGGGGAGGGGGCGCACGGTCGGAATAAGGGGAGGGGAGCCCGGGGAGGGCGGGGGAAACACGGGGGAGAAGGCGCGGAGGCCCAGGAAGAATGGGGGGAGCACGGGGGCAACGGGAAGATGGAGGGGCACGGGGGCAAAAGGAAGGGGCGCAGGGGAGGAGCGGGGGGAGGGGCGCACGGTCGGAATAAGGGGAGGGGGGGGGGGGGGCTCGGGGACGGCGGGGGGAGCACGGAGGAGAAGGCGCGGAGGCCGGGGAGCGTGGAGGGAGCACGGGGGCAAGGAGAGCGGGGCGCACGGGAGGAGCGGCGGGGGGGCGCACGGTCGGAATAAGGAGTGGGGGGGCTCGGGGACGGCGGGGGGAGCACGGAGGAGAAGGCGCGGGGGCCGGGGAGGCGTGGAGGAGGACGGGGGCAAGGGAGAGGGGCGCAGGGGAGGAGCGGGGGGAGGAGGGGGGGGGCGCACGGTCGGAATAAGGAGTGGGGGGGGCTCGGGGACGGGCGCAGGCGCGGGGGCCGGGGAGCGTGGGGGAGCACGGGGGCGCGCAGGGGAGGAGGCGGGGGGCGCACGGTCGGAATAAGGGAGGGGGGCCGGGGAGAGCGGGGGGAGCACGGGGGACAGGGCGCGGGGGCGTGGGGAGGGTGGGAAGAGCTCAGGGGCAAGGAGAGGGGGGCGCAGGGGAGGAGCAGGCAGGGGGGGCGCACGGTCGGAATAAGAGAAGGGGGACTCGGGGAACGCGGGAGAAGCACGGGGGAGAGGGCGCGGGGGCCTGGGGTGGGTGGGGGGAACACGGGGGCGGGAGAGGCGCGCAGGGGAGGAGCGGGGGAGCGGGCGCACGGAAGGAATAAGGAGAGGGGGGCCCGGAGAGGGCGGGGGGAGCACGGCTGAGGGCGCTTGTGGAGGCCCAAGGTGGGGGGAGCACGAGTGCAAGGGGAGGGGGGCGCAGGGAAGGAGCGGGGGGCCAGCACGACCACCAGCATGACCGCCAGCACGGGCAGCAACCAGCACGACCACCAGCACAAGAACCAGCACGACCACCAACACGACCACCAGCACCTCCAGCACTACCAACCACCAGCACGACCACCAGCAGAACCACCAGCACGACCACCAGCACAACCACCAGCACGACCACCAGCACGACCAGCCACCAGCACGGCCACCAGCACCTCCACAAGCACGACCTCCAGCACGGCCAGCAGCACGACCACCAGCACGACCACCAGCACGAGCACCAGCACCTCCATCAGCACGACCAGCCACCAGCACGACCACCAGCACGACAAGCAGCGCAACCACCAGCACAAGGGAGAGCAGCAGGCCCAGCCAACAGCACCAGGCCAGCAGCACGACCACCAGCACGACCACCAGCACCTCCACCAACCACAACCACCAGCACGACCAGCCAGCACCACCAACCACCAGCACGACAACCAGCAAAAGTAGCAGCACGACCACCAGCACAACCACCAGCACAACCACTACCAACCACCAGCACGACCACCAGCACATCCACCAGCACGACGACCAGCACAACCACCAGCACGACCACCAGCACGACCAGCCACCAGCACGGCCACCAGCACCTCCGCAAGCACGACCACCAGCACAACCACCAGCAGCACGACCACCAGCACAACCACCAGCACAACCACCAGCAGGACCACCAGCACGACCACCAGCAGGACCACCAGCAGGACCACCAGCACGACCACCAGCATGACCAGCCAGCACCACCAATCACCAGCACGACAACCAGCACAACCAGCAGCACGACCACCAGCACAACCACCAGCACAACCACTACCAGCGACCAGCACGACCACCAGCACATCCACCAGCACGACGACCAGCACAACCACCAGCACGACCACCAGCACGACCAGGCACCAGCACGGCCACCAGCACCTCCACAAGCACGACCACCATCACAACCACCAGCACGACCACCAGCACAACCACCGGCACAACCACCAGCACAACAACCAGCAGGACCACCAGCAGAGCGCACGATCGAAATAAAGCAGTGCGAGATCATACCGGTAGGTATGATGATTGCTGCGACGACTACTACTACTACTACTACTACCACTACTACTACTACTACTACTACTACTACTACTACTACTACTACTACTACTACTACT
>CAUYUJ010013202.1:381735-399235 GCA_963575745.1 Prorocentrum cordatum | reverse complement strand
CATCATCATCATTATCACCATCATCATCATCATAATCATCATCATCATCAGCATCAGTATCATCATCATCATCATCATCATCATCATCATCATCATCATCATCATCATCATCATCATTAGCATCATCATCATCCCCCTCCCCCTCCACCCCATCCTGCCCCTTCCATCGCCATTCACATCTGTCTCCCACTCCCGCTCCTCGCAGCCATCGCGCTCCTCATGCCCCACCGCGGCGCCTTGGTGTGATTCAGCGACATGCATATCCTGGAGCTGCGGCCAAGGCTCTGCCTGCCGATTCTCGTCGTCACCGTCGCCGCCGTTGTTCGGCCTACTGAACCTCGTCCCTTGTCGGCCGCGACCTCCTCATCCTCATCACCTCGCATGAGATTCCTCGTCCTCCTCCACCGCATCCACTGCCTCCCAGCATCCACATACCATCACCGCCATTACCATCCACATCCTCATCATCAGCAGCAGCATCACCAGGATCAGCATCATCGGCGTTGTCATCATCATCGCTTTTGTCGTCATCCTCATCATCAGCATCATCAGCATCATGATCAGCATCATCAGCATCATCGCCATAAAAAATCATCATCATCAGAAGCAGCCGCATCGTCAGCATAATCGGCATCATCAGCATCGTCACCACCACCACCACCACCATCATCAGTATCACAGTCATAAGCATCAACATGAGCAGTAACATCCTCATCATCACCAACAACAATGCCACCAACAACAACTCTGGGCATGCTACGACTGACGACTCATATCCGCTCGCTTGCCATTCAGCACGTATATCCCGAACCCTTGGTAAACCGCCCTCTTCGTCTTCGATCGTACCCCCTCTTGAGGGCATATCTTCCCTACCTGCCTGGTGTAGTTGGCGCAGCCCCTGAAACAGGGGAAGGAAGGGAGGAGTGAAGAGACAAGGGGGAGCGAGAAAGATGAAGCCAGAGAGACACTTTCAGGAGGATGGTCAGGAGCAGCAGCACAAGCGGCCGAACCAGCCTGGCCTGTCGGGCGGGCGGACCCTAACGGGCAGGTCGGGCGGGCGGGCCCTGGAGGCCAGGTCGAGCGGGCGGGTCGCGAATGCCAACAAGCGACGACAACGACGACGACGCCGCCGACAACGACAACAACAACAGCAACAACAGCAGCAGCAATACCAACAACGATCATGTTAAGATGTCTGTTCACGTGCCAATCAGTACGTATATCCCAAGCCCCAAGCCCTCGGTACCAGCCCTCATCGTCTTCGATCGTACCCCCCTGGGGGTATATCTTTCTTACCTGCCACGCGCATTGAGTGCATCCCCTAAAACAACAAAAGAGAGGACGGGCGAAAGGAGAAGGGAGAAGAATGGAACACGAGAGAGAAATTAGCAGGAGAAAGGCAATGAGCAAAAAAAAAATGGTAGAACCAGACGGGCAGATCGGGTGGGCAGACCCATAGAGGGCAGGTCGGAAGGCGGGCCCAGGCGACCGGGTCGAGCGGGCGGGCGGGCCGAGCGGGCGGATCGATCGTGAGTTCTGCGTGATTAGCCAGGGAGTTTCCAGCGAGAGAGCGATTTCTGAGTAAAGTTGAGGAAGTCCCCAGCGAACGCGCGATTTCTGAATGGCAAGAACGCGGCGCCTGGGTAAATCGCGAGGAAATCTCAGGCAGGAGCGCGATTCTTGGTCTCAAGCGGGAGCTGGGGACCAGAGTCAATTTCGACCGGGCACCGTTGTTGTTCTTGTAAAACGGGGGCCAAGGGCACAGTTTGAGGAGGAAGACTTCCCCTGATAAAAAATTATCCTGGCGAAAGACCCAACCATATGCAGTTGTGAGTGCCGCAATTGTGAATACCTTCTTCGGTGGCGCTCCCTATGGGGCCACGAACCGCATGAGGGGTATGCCGAAATATGGCGGGGTACACAACGCAAAGGAATCCGATAGGTCAGATTACGAAATAATGAACGCGGGTGAGCCAGAGCGCGAGAGAGTCTGAGTGTGAATGGGTCTGCGTGGGAGTGAGTATATTTGCATGAATGCGATCTTGGCTACGCCTAGTGTAAATGTATATGAATGTGAATGGCTCGAGCATGCCTGTCCGAACACTAGTGACACTGGGCGTGGCCGCCGCAGGCAGCTTCCGCGGGAACCCCGACGGCAGCGCCCGCGCGCCGCGACGCCCATGTCGGCACGCCCCTCACGGGGATCGCACCCGCTTCCGCCCCTTCTTTTCCCCCCTCTTTGCCTGCGCGCTCCAAAAATCCAAAGCTGCGGGCGCAGAGCAGCGCGGAGTCCCCGCGACGCGCGCAGGTCGCCGCGGAGGGGTCCCAGCGACGCGCGCAGGTCCTGAGATGGAGCTCCCTGTGGGGCCACGAAACGTGTGAAGGGGTGCCATGCGAACTGCACCACTGGGACCTTAGGTGCAACTCCCTGAGGGGCCACGAAACGTGTGAGGGGTGTGCCAAAAAGGGGCGGTGGCGCCATGCGAGCTGCGCCACTTGGACCTCAGGTGGAGCTCCCTGAGGGGCCACGAAACGTGTGAGGGGTGTGCCAAAATGGGGCGGTGGCGCCATGCGAGCTGCGCCACTTGGACCGTAAATGGAGCTCCCTATGGGGCCACGAAACGTGTGAGGGGTGTGCCAAAAAGGGACGGTGGCGCCATGCGAGCTGCGCCACGTGGACCTTAGGTGGAGCTCCCTATGGGGCCACGAAGCGTGTGAGGGGTGTGCCAAAAGGAGCTCCCTGAGGGGCCACGAAATCTGTGAGGGGTGTGCCAAAATGGGGCGGTGGCGCCATGCGAGCTGCGCCACTTGGACCTCAGGTGGAGCTCCCTGAGGGGCCACGAAACGTGTGAGGGGTGTGCCAAAATGGGGCGGTGGCGCCATGCGAGCTGCGCCACTTGGACCGTAAATGGAGCTCTCCCTATGGGGCCACGAAACGTGTGAGGGGTGTGCCAAAATGGGGCGGTGGCGCCATGCGAGCTGCGCCACTTGGACCGTAAATGGAGCTCCCTATGGGGCCACGAAACGTGTGAGGGGTGTGCCAAAACCATGCGAGCTGCGCCACTTGGACCGTGAATGGAGCTCCCTATGGGGCCACGAAACGTGTGAGGGGTGTGCCAAAAAGGGACGGTGGCGCCATGCGAGCTGCGCCACGTGGACCTTAGGTGGAGCTCCCTATGGGGCCACGAAGCGTGTGAGGGGTGTGCCAAAATGAGCTCCCTGAGGGGCCACGAAACGTGTGAGGGGTGTGCCAAAATGGGGCGGTGGCGCCATGCGAGCTGCGCCACTTGGACCTCAGGTGGAGCTCCCTGAGGGGCCACGAAACGTGTGAGGGGTGTGCCAAAATGGGGCGGTGGCGCCATGCGAGCTGCGCCACTTGGACCTTAGGTGGAGCTCCCTATGGGGCCACGAAACGTGTGAGGGGTGTGCCAAAAAGGGGCGGTGGCGCCATGCGAGCTGCGCCACGTGGACCTTAGGTGGAGCTCCCTATGGGGCCACGAAACGTGTGAGGGGTGTGCCATGATGATGACGATGATGATGATGATGACGATGAGGATGATAGGAGGGGAGAGGAGGCGGAGGAGGAGAGGAAGGAGACGCGGGGCACCGTCTCTTCAAAACGAGGACCCAACACCACAGGATGGTTGGGAACAAGGTGCGAGCGCCGGGAGTGGCACTTCAATTGAAAAATACAATGTGCACCGGAGGGGGGGGATCAACAACAATTATTTTTCAATAGTGAACATTCAACAACGACGACGACGACAACAACCACAACAACAATAACACCACCAACAACAACAACGACAACAACTACAATCACTTCAATAATGTTCGCTCGTACCTGCTCGCCTGCCCTCTCTACACGAACATCCCAATCCGTCGATACCCGCCCACGTCGTCTTCGATTGCACGGCCCTGGGAACACGTTTCCCGACCCTGCCACATTGAATTGGCGCAGCCACGAAAACGATGGCGGGGGGGGGGGGGGATGGGAGGGGGAGGAAGACGGGTGGAGCACGAGAAAGACTAGCAGAATGGGGGCCAGGAGCAGAAAGCCCGTGGCAAAACCAGACGGGCTGATCGGGCGGGTAGGCCCTAACGGGCGGGTCGGGAAAGCGGGCCCAGGCGGCCAGATCAAGCAGGCGGGCTGCTGAACCATGATTAGCGCATGAATCGCCAGGAGATCTCGAGCGATAGCGCGGTTTTCAAATAAATCGTCAGGAGCTCCACCGCGAGAGCGTGATACCAGGGTGTCGAGGGCGCGGCGTCGGAATAAATTGCGGGGAACTCCCACGCGAGAGCGCGATTGCTGTATAAAGTGTGAAGAATTCCTGCGCGAGAGCGCGATGTGGGAATGAACTGTGAGGAACTATCCAGCGGGAGCGGCTGTTGTTGTAAACCGGGGGCCAGTGGCGCAGCTTAGTGAACCGGGGGTCAGAAGGGCGGATCGGGCGGGCAAAGCCCAGCACGCGGGTCGGGAAGGCGGGCCCAAGCGGCCAAGTCGAGCAGGCGGGTTGCTGAAGCGTGAGTCCTGCATGAAACGCGGGAAGGTCTCGAGCGAGCGAGCGCGGTTCCCAAATAACTCGCGGGGAAAGCAAGAGCGAGAGCGCGATTCTTGAGCGTCGAGGGCGCGAGAACATGATATTGAAATGCAGCATGAGGAAGCATCAGGCGGGAACCGTTGTCGCTGTAAGTCGGGAGCCAAAGGCGCAAGCTGAGGAGGAAGACGTTCAAGGTGTGAGCCCCAGGGGTCAGTCAGTCAGTCGGCCGCGCATCCTGTGGACGCGCGGGCATAAAAAACACTTAAAAAGTTAGGGTGGTGCACCACATGCGCCCCTGATGCAGTCAGAGCAGGGCAGTCCGCCAAACACGCTGCGATGATGACGACGCGATGAGATAAAGCATGCACGAATGATTGACCAAGTCAAAACACTGAGGATAATAATTCTGCACATTCTTCTTTTGGTCGGCCTCTGCGGCGGTGGCGAACCCATTTTTTCAGCGAGCCGTCCACAGCATGAACACACTGTCGAATTAAATCATAGCCTGGTCGCGCCGCAATCTTCTCGCGCAGATTGGGTTCTCGCTCGCGCAGAATTTCATTTCCAGGTTTTTATTCTGCCCGCTCCAAAACAGTAGTAGCCTTCGCTACGCGAGAGTAATACTCACGAAACATGGCCAATGATTGGATCTGCACGGTCTTGTCTCAATTCAATGTCAATCCATCCTATTGGCCCTTCCAACACTGTTGCGTCCAACATCCGTTGCGAATCCCAAAGGCCACTGGATGTGAAAAGCGTGTCGCCCGCGAAAAGGACGCCCAAGATAACGGCGTAGCCCGGCTCTACTACGAGCGCGAGATGCGCCACCGCATCGCGTAGACGAACAGTTTGTACGGCTATTACAAGTGATGCGGACAAAGGACGCCCTTGGGCGATGCCTGCTTGCTGAGTGCATGGTGTAGACCGCCCGCAATGATCGACTACTGTAAAGCACCGTTGCGGATATATATGTATATATATATATGTGTATGTATATATGTATATATATAGATGTACCCTTCATCATGTCCACCACTGGGGCAGGAGGTCCAAAGCGCGCTTGCGCTTTGCAAAGACAATCCGGCTTAACCCGGGCAAAAGCTTCAGCCCCAGACTAGCAACAACAGAAGTAACCCGTTATCTATCTCTTGAAAAGCCGCATCCGCCAGTCGTGCAGCCATCAGGAGTGCGCCTGCCGCCCCGCGCCTGGGCCGGAAACCGACTTGAGCATGTCGCATGCGCTCTTCACCTCCGCCTTGGAGTAGCCGTCGGTGCAGCATAGATTTATGTCGGGCATGTCCCCCTACAGGCGCATTTTGGGCGAAAAGATAAAGATACTCAAAAAATACCCCAAAAATAGTCAAACAAATATTCAAAAAGTCGTCCCCTGGCCATTTTTTGATCATTTGATTCCTCCTGTAGAGGGACATGCCCGATTTCAGCATGGATGCGAATGGTTTGTATCCCACCGCAAGCAGGAACACAGGGCGGCAATTGCTCGGGAGGGCGACGGCCTTGCGCCGGCGGGGCCGCCGCCGTCTTGCGTCCGCCGGCTTTCGCCGAAGGCAAGATGCGGCCGAAGACGAAGCCCTTTCTGGGACGCTGCGCGTGCGCGGCACGGTGTGTGAGGATATTCGCCTCCTGGGCTTCCCCCTCGATTTCGTCGTCCTCTTCCTCCTCCTCCTCCTCCTCCTCCTCCTCCCTCCTCCTCCTCCCTCCTCCTCCTCCTCCTCCTCCTCCTCCACCTCCTCCTCCTCGGGCTCGGGCTGGTGGCATGAAGGTCGTGAATCGACGTTGCCATTCCCCCAATGTGGGCGATCGCCTACGAGGGTGGTTGATCAAACCGGGACATGCGTAGGAGTAGGAGATCATAGGGCACGACTGATGAAGACGCCACCCACGGGTCGAGGTATCGATGTCCCTCAGCGACCCTGGGGACCTCCTACTCCTCCACCTCTTCCTTCTGTTCCTCCTCCTCCCCCTGGTGACAGCCTGTTGTTAACGACAACGTTGACGGCCACCCACTCGGGGATCTCCACCTCGCGGTTGTCGTGCGTGAGCCAAAAGACGAACCCCTGTTTCCAGCGCTGCTGTATTTCCTGGACCTTCCGGGAACGATGACCACGACGACGACAACAACGACGACGACGACGACGGCGGCGTTGACGACGACGACGACCACCACCACCACCACCACCACCACCACGGTCACGGCCAAAAACGACGACGAGGACGGAGGATGAGGGAAAGTGAAGAGGAGGCACGGAGGATGGAGGAGGGATGAGCGAGGAGGGATCGCAGGGAGGAGGAGGAGCAGCAGCAGCAGGCTAGGAGGACGGAGGAGGGGGGAGGGAGGAGGAACAAGGGAGGGGAAAGGAGGCACGGAAGGAGAGGGGGAGAAGGGATAATGAAAACCAGAAGAGGGATGATATGAAGAACGACGATCACGACGACGAATACAACAAAGGCGGATACTATGAAAATGACAACGAGGATGACTCACAGCGACGACGACGACGACGACGACGACGACGACGACTATGACGACGACGACGACGACGACGACGACGACGACGATTGCTACTGCTGCTGCCAACCTTCTGGTGCTGCAACTCGTTGAGGCGTCCACGCTCGGAATCCGCTGCCCCCAACCCTCCGGGTGGGGCTGCAGAGGGGGGAGCACCGAAGGCGAATCTGGAATGGGGCGCGTACCGACCCTCTGGCTTTCCGTTCCTCCCTCCGTCCTCACTTCGTATGATGTGTTCTAATGTGCCGCTTTACTCCTCCTCCTCCTCCTCCTCCTCCTCCTCCTCCTCCTCCTCCTCCTCCTCCTCCTCCTCCTCCTCCTCCTCCTCCTCCTCCTCCTCCTCCCTCCTCTCTCCTCCTCCTCCTCCTCTCCTCTCCTCCTCCTCATCCTAACCTCATCCTCATCCTCCCACCCTCCTCCTCCTCCTCCCCTCCTCCCTCCTCCTCCTCCTCCTACTCCTCCTCTTCCTCCCCTTCCTCTCTCCTCCTCCTTCTCCACCTCCTCCTCCTCCTCCTCATCTTCCCTCCTCCTCCTCTCCCCTTCCTCCTCCGCCTCCTCGTCCTCCTCCTCGTCCTCCTCCTCCTCCTCCTCCTCGTCCTCGTCTCGTCCTCTCCTCCTCCGTTTCCTTTTCCTCATCCTCCTCCTCCTCCTAGTCCTCCTCCTCCTCCTCCTCCTCCTCCCTTCCCTCCCCCTCCTCCCCCTCCTCCTCCCCTCGTCTCCTCGTCCTCCTTTTCTCTCCTCCCCCTCAGCCCCTCCCCCTCTCCTCCTCCTCCTCCTCCTCCTCCTCGTCCTCCTCCTCCTCCTCCTCCTCCTCCTCCTCCTCGTCCTCCTTCTCCGCCTCCGTCCTCCTCCTCCTACCTCTCCTCCTCCTCCCCTCCTCCTCCTTTCTCCTCCTCCTCCTCCTCCCCTCCTCCTCCTCCCTCCTCCTCCTACACCTTTTTCTCCTCCTCCTCCTCGTCCACCTCCTCCTCCTCCTCCTCCTCCTCCTCCTCCTCCTCCTCTTCGTCCTCCTCCTCCGCCCCCTCCTCCTCGTCCTCCGCCTCCTCTTCCTGTTCCTCCTCTTTAAATTCCTGTGTTGTTTTCCTTCTAGTTATATTGTTCCGTCTCTCTCTCTCTCTCTCGTACCCTCTCCCTCTCTCTCTCTCTCTCTCTCTCTCTCTAGTTCTCTCTCTCTCTCTCTCTATATATCTCGTTATGGTGCCATGTTTAAATATATGCGTGTGCAAATGTATATATGCATGTACATATATATCTCTGTCCCTCTCTATCTCTCCCTCGATATGTACCTTTATATATATATATGTATACACATACTTATGTGTATACATATATGTATGTATATGTGTATCGCATCGAATCGGCCGTTTCCTTTCCAGGGGAAGGGAAGGAGGGCAATCCCAACCAACTCCATCATCAAACCGTCCTGAGGCCCACAGAAGTGGAGAAGGAGGAGAAGGAGCAGCCAGGCCGCTTATGAGATGTGGCACAGCACTAAAAACAAGACAAGCAGGCGTAGCATGTTGTGAAAAGATGTATGTACGTACCCTTGTCCTTTACGCTGAAGTTCGTAAGATGCTCCGACTTCAGGCAAGCCGGTCTCGCCTTCGTAGGTCACGCCCGTGTTATGGTATACGCCATCTGGGCGAACAGCAAATCGAACACAGTTTCGTGCTGGAACACGTCGAGGAAGAACTGGGCAGCCACAAAATGCCCCCCCCGCGGATGCGACGTCGTACAGCCGCTCGAACACGTAATAAGTTTGCAGCGTGTTGATATTGGTACATGTTGCCAAGCCCTTGCTGTGAGTACGTTCCGTAGATGCCCAGATCATGTCCTGACGCGGATCTGGCTTGCGAAACTTTGGTAAGCCCGCCGTTCGGCCTGTATGTCCAAGGGGCCCAGGACCCCCTCTTGGCCGTTAGGGGCTGGCCCTGGTTGGCCCTGGTAGCTCTGCTGGTGGCGGTCTTGGCTCTGCTCGTTGCCCTCGTAGCACAGCTGGTACATCCGTTAGCTCACCACCTGGTGGTCCTCGTAGCTTTGCTCGTGGCCCTCGTGGCTCAGCTGGAGGCCCTCGTGGTTCAGCTGGTTGTCATCGTAGCACTGCTTGTGGCCTTCGTAGCTCCGCTTGCGGCCCTCGTGGCTCAGCTGGCGGTCCTCGTAGCTCTGACTGCTAGCCTCGTAGCTCAGCTTGCGGCCCTCGTAGATCTGCCCGTGGCTCTCTTAGCTGCGCCTGCCGCCCTCGTAGCGCAGCTGGTGGTCCTCGAAAGTCCGCTGGCGGCCCTGGTAGCGCTTCTTTGTTGCCCTCGCGGCTCAGGTTGTGGCCCCTGTAGCTTTGCAAGTGGGCCTCGTGGCTCTGCAGGTGGCTCTCGCCGCTTTGCTCGCGGCCTTCATAGCTCAGCTGGTGGCTCCAGTAGCTCGCCTAGTGCTCCTCGTAGCTTTGCTCGTGGCCCTCGTGGCTCAGTTAGTGGCCCTCGTACTGCATCAGACGTTCCTCGTAGTTCAACTGGTAATCCTTGCAGTCGTGCTTGTGGCTGTCGTGGCTCACCTTGCGGTCATCGTTCCTCAATTTGCGTTTCTCGTGGCTCGGCAGGTGGCTCTCGCAGCGCGGCAGGTGGGTCCAGTAGTACTTATGGTTGTGGTTCCTGTAGCTCTGTCTGCGGCTCTCTTAAATCAGCTTGTGGTCCTCGTAGCACAGCTTGTAGCTCCCGTGGTTCAGCGGATGGCTCACGTAGCCCCGCTTATCGTACCCCAGCTCGCGGCCATTGTAGCTCAGCTTCTGGCTCTCGTGGCTCTGCTGGCGGGTCTCGAATCTCAGCATGTGGGACTTGAAGATCTGCAGGTGGCTCTCGCAGCTGTGCGCTGATGTCCTCGTAGTTCAGCTTGTGGTCCCCAAAGGCCGTCTGGTGGCCCTGGAAGCCCTGCTGGTGGCTGTAGCAGACCAGAGGGCACGCTCTCTTCGTAGCCCCCGGGGTCCGAGTCGGAGCCGTCGGCTGCAAGGTCGCAGCGTTCTACATTCTGGGTGTCCCTGTAGTCCTGAAGGTTGTCGTAACCTTGCGGTCCGTCGTAGTCTTGGGGGTATTAGGAAAACAGGTCGCCATCGAACAGAACACAATGTCGTAGTTGCAGTCGTCGTAGGCGGTGCGACCGTAGTCGCACTCGTAGTCCGCGACGCGGCCGTCGTCGACCGGTACCTATACGGCGACGTGCTTAGAAAAACATCCGGGCTGCTCGGTCGTGTGTTTCCTGGCGTCGGTCCTGATGGCGTGCTTGGTGTCGCACTTCGGCGGCCTGTCACGTTGCTCTTCCTCGGGATGCGTATTACTCAACTCTTCCCCAGGCTGCAAATACGCAGCTGACCAGCCCTGTAGAGGACGCCGACATGAAGGCGGTCGTAGCGATGGCCATGATGACGTTGAGGTGTAGTTGTGGCCCGCGTGGGATGAAGCATTCACTGCACTTGAGAGCTGCATCTGTTCGTGCTCCTCTGCGACGAGTACAGTCTCGGCAGATTGCTGGCATCCTCCACCAAAGTGGGTAGCTCTCGTAACCGGTACTGTGGACAGGGCCGGGCAGCGCCGGAGCCCACTGCCGCATACCGCCCTTCTCGCATGCGCAAAGCCCGGCGCTATAGCCGGGTGCGTCTTAGGCCAAAGCGCTCCCGGCGCGCTCCCAGGCGCTCCCAGGCGCTCCCAGGCGCCCCAGGCATTCCCAGGGACTCCCAGGCGCTCCCGCTTGCAGTTGGTCAGCTGGCGGATGCTCTTCCACTCGCACGCGCGCCGCCCATGGGGCGGCGCGCTCGGGAGGGCCCCCGCGCGCGGGTGGTGGGGGGCGCCCCCCCCCCACCCACCCCGCGGTGGTCAGAATGGCCCTCCTCCTCCTCCTCGCCTTTTGTGTTATCCTCCTCCTCCTCCTCCTGCTCATCACCATCATCAGCAGCAGCATCAGCATGATCAGCATCGTCATCATCATCGTCATCACGCATCGTCAACATGATCATCATCATCAGCACCATCAGCATCAGCACCAGCATCAGCATCACCATCATCATCCTCATCCTCATCCTTAGCCTCATCCTCATCCTCATCCTCCCTCCCTCCCTCCCCCCCCCCGCCCCCGCCCCCGCCCTCGCTCCCTCCCTCGCTTCCTCCCCCCTGCCTACAGAGGCTGTCGCAGCAGGGCCGCTTCCAAGCCCTCTCAAGCCTTCCCTCGAGGAGGGAGGGAGAGGAGGACGAGGAAGAGGAATAAGTAGGGAGAGGAGGAGGGAGGAAGGAGGAGGAGGAGGAGGAGGAGGAGGAGGGAGGGAGGGAGGGGGAGGGAGGGGAAGGAGGGGGGAGGGAAGAGAGGGACGAGGGGAGGTAGATCGAGGAGGAGGAAGGGGAGGAGGAGGAGGAGGAGGAGGAGGAGGAGGATGAGGAGGAGGAGGAGGAAGAGGACGAGGATCGAGCTCATGGACGTCTTTGGCGGAACTGAGCCTCCAGATGCCTCTGGAGGCCTCTGTGGACCTTTTGAGACCTCTTCCCTCCTTCCTTCCCTTCTTCTTTTTTCGCGCCCTCGGCTGCTACGCAGACCCAGTCAACGATCGGAAACGGGCAATGTCCCCTTCCCTCCCTCCGCCCCTCACAGCCGGGTCCGTCGAGGGGGCAGGGAGAAAGGGAATCGAGGAGGGAGGGCGCAGGACCGAGGTCTTTGGGCGTCTTTGGTACTTGTTGCGCCTCCGGAGGCCTCTGGGGACCTTTGGAGGCCTCCTCGCTTCCTCGGCACGGCAATGGCAATGTGTTTCTCCCCCGATGCGATGAACCTCTCAGCTGCCTCACCCACGTCTGCTAACGCCGCCGCCGCCACTGCCGTGGCCACTCTCCGTCCTTCTCTCCCTCCCTCCTCACTCCCCCCCTTCCTCCTTCCCTCCGTCCCTTCCCCCCTCCCTCCAAACATCCATCCATCCCTTCACCCTTCTCTCCTCCGTGTCTCCCCCTGCACTCCCTCCCTCCCTTTCTCCCTCCCTTCCTTGCTCCCTCCCCGCCCGAAACTCTCAAAAGCCCGCGGTGTTGCTTCGAGAGCTGTCGCGGCAAGGTCGCCTCCGAGGGAAGGGCCGCGCTGACCCCGCTCCCCCTATGAAAAATAGGTTGCGTCCGAAACTTCCGCGTGCAAGCTCAGTGGGCGACACGCCAGCCAACCAATATCTCTCGCTCTCTCTCCCACCCACCCTCCCTCACTCCCTCCTCCTCCACCTCCTCCTCCTCCCCCTCCTCCTCCTCCTCCTCCTCCTCCTCCTCCCTCTTCCTCCTCCTCCTTCTGGCCTTTTGTGTTCTACTCCTCCTCCTCATCATCCTCCTCCTCCTCCTCCTCCACCTCCTCCCCCTCCTCTAACCCCTCCTCCTCATCCTCTTCCTGAGCAGCAGCAGCAGCAGCAGCAGCAACAGCATCACCATCAGCAGAATGTCAGACTTCCCAGCCAAATCATCGTCAGAAGCAGCATCGTCCTCCACCTCCTCCTCCTCCTCCTCCTCCTCCTCCTCCTCCTCCTCCTCCTCCTCATCCTCCTCTACTTCTCCTCCTCCTCCTCCTTCTCCTCCTCCTCCTCCTCCTCCTCCTCCTCCTCCTCCTCCTCCACATCATCATCATCATCAGCAGCAGCGGCATCATCATCATCGTCATCTTGATCATCAGCAGCATATCAACATCATCATCATCGTCGTCATCATCATGATCCTCAGCATCATCATCATCATCATCATCAGCAGCAGCATCAGCATCGACATCATCATCAGCATCAGCAGATTCATCATCAGCATCATCGTCAGCATCATCACCATCGCCAGCAGCAGGAGCATCATCATCAGCAGCAGCATCAGCATCACCATCATCAGCAGCAGCATCAGCACCAGCATCATCATCATCAGCATCATCAGCATCGATCATCGTCAGCGTCATCATCAGCACCATCAGCATTAGCAGAATCAGCAGCACCAGCATCATCATCATCATCATCATCATCAGCATCAGCAGCAACATTATCAGCACCATCATCATGGCATCATCATGGCATCAACATCATCATCAGCAGCAGCATCACCAGCAACATCAGCATCAGCATCATCAGCATCCTCCTCCTCGTCCTCCTCATCTTCACTACCGACATCATCGTCGTCACCATCGTCATCATCATCAGAAACAGCATCATCGTCAGCAGCAGCATTATCAGGTTTGGTATCACCATAACCACCAGCCTCACCTTCACGATCGGCATCATCATCGTCATCATCACCAGCAGCAACAAATCACCAGCAGCATCGTCATCATCCGAATCATCCTCATCATCATCCTCATCATCAGCATCGCCATCTTAGCCATCATCCTCGTCATCCTCATCATCACCATCACCATTATTAGCCGCATTGTCGTCGCCATCGTCATGGTCATCATCACCATCATCACCTGCATCATCCTCATCCTCGTCATCACCATCAGCAGCAGCATCGGCATCAGGTTAATCATCAGCAGCAGCATCATCCTCATCATCAGCTGCCTCACCCTCAGCAGCAGCAGCCTCATCCTCAACCTCATCCTGACCGTCATTCATGCATGTGCCGTCTTCTGGGGGCTCGTGCTACTCGAAAGTGTGAAGGCCGTCGGCGGCGGTGCGAAGCCCCCTGGATAAAACTTAAACATCACGGGGTACTCATCTTCGAACTTGTCGCGCTCTATGAGCCCCCCGGGGAGGTCCTCTCCAGGGGGGCAGCTACCGCCACTCACCTCAACCGGGCCGCCTCCCTCCACGCATGGCGCCGCCGCGCGCTGCTCCACGCGCGGCTCTCCTCGCGCCTTCGCGAGCCGAGACCACCCTGGAGAACGGCAGTTCCCGGCCCGAACCACGACGCGCGACCCCGCGCTCATGCTCGCGCCCCCGCGGGCGACCTTCGGCGTTGGACAAACCTCCCTTTAGCAAACCTCCATGTAGTGAAAGTGGCCCAGGACCGAAACCACCAGACCTGGACCCGCAAAAATGACGGCCGCGACGCCCTCTCACGAATCGAAAACGGCCAGTTCACTAATCGACGTGTCAGGGTAGGAGATCGGTCAACCTCCGAGACCTGGCAAAATGCGGAGGGGAAAGAGCATGCCCCGAGGGGAAGAGCGGCGCGCCCATGCTCGTCGAGAGCCTGGGCAGGGCCGGGCGCGCCCTCCCCAGACCACCAGCGCCGCGGGTCCCTCCCTCCCTCCCTCCCTCCCTCTAGGGGTGGCGCGGGCTAGGTGACGGGGGCGGGGACTTTCACCAAACCTTGGCGCCCGTGCTGCTTAGATACCGCGTGTTTCTGCCAGCAGCTAGTGAGCGCCCGCACCATGCTGACCGTCTCCTCGGCGGGTCCCTCCCTCCCTCCCTCCCCTCTGCTCACCACGGGGGGGGGGGCCCCCGAGATCTTGACCCCCTGTCCCCGGGGCGCGCGCCGCTCCTGCCGAGCCGCTGCTGGCGCGCCCGGGCGGCCCCGAGGCCCTGCGGCCCCCCCGCGGGAGGCCGAGGCGCGGGTGTGCGGGGGGGCGGGGGAGCGGACCCCCCCCCCCCCCAAAAAAACACACATCCGCCAACCCGCCGCCGCGGCGCCAGGAGGACGAATCGAGAAAAAGAACCCCTTTTATAAGCCTCTGGGAGGGGAGGTAAAAAGTTAGGAGGGCCAGCCAGAATCAGGGATGATGGTTTTATACAGAAAGTGATTACGTGCAGTTTTTTGTTTAAAGGGGGCCAGTGTCTGCTGACGCATCAAATCCCAACCGCCCAGATCTGTGATCCCGCCTGCGCAGGCGGGGGCCGCAGTGAGGCCGCGTCTTCGTCGCGCGAACTCGGGCTCGGGGCTCTCTCGTGCTCGAGGAGAGTGAAGGGGCCCCAGGACACACAAAAAAATACACACAAATAAAAAGATCCCCCATATTTTCCCATATTTTCTGGGTTCCTGTCTTCCCCCCCACTTCCCATAGTTTCCAATATTTTCCTGGGAATCGAGGATTAATTGTGTCTGTGTGTTTTTTCCCTCCTGAGAGAGGAGGTCCTGCAACGAGGGGGTGCTGGATGGACGCGCGCGCGCTTCATGGCACGTCGGGCGGCTCTCTGCACGAGCGGCCGTCCGACCACTGGCAGCCTGCGTCTGGGGACGAGCTCCTCGGGCCTGGAAAACGACACCCGCGAACGCCCGTGGGGTGGCAGCTGAATGCCTCGAAGGGGGTGGCCAGGGCAGACTGAAGGCCGCTGGGCGGACGGAGATGGTTCGCCCCCGCCCTCCCCGAGGGGAGGTCGATTGCAGCTGGCAACGAATAGAGGGGGGGGGGATCCGTTGCCGTCGGCAGGGCAGGGGCGGCGCAAATCCCCGACCACGAAAAGCTGCCATGGTACGCCGACCACGAAAAGCTACCACGGTACCTGCCCAATCGTAACATCGATGCACCATCGGCAGCCCGGGGGCGGTGAGATTCCCCGACGATGAAGGCTGGCCTGGCGCCTGCGCCCAAGCCCAGACACATGGGAGAAAGTCCTCGAAACCGTTTCCCCGGGAGCCCTTCTCTTCTCGAGGGCAAGCTCCTTTGAAAAACAACATGAGGGGAAGGGACAGCTTGTACCTGAGAGCTGCATCTGTTCGTACTTCTCTACGCGAGTATAGTCTCGGCATATTGCCGGCAGTCTCCACCGAAATGGGTAGTTCTCGTAGCCGATACCTTGGATGTCCAGCTTGTAGTTGGTCAGCTGAGACAGGTTCGCGCCGCGCGGGGCGCGACGGGTGGGGATGGAGGATCGAGAACCCAAGGCTTCTGGACATGCTCGGCCTTCTGCTGGGTCTCCAGGCAGGAGAGCGAGAAGGCCCGAGGATTCTGGACATCCCTGGCCTCCTGTCGGGCCTCCTGAGGCCTCCAGGGAATGATGAGGAGGCTGAGGAGGATGAGGGATGAGGAGGAGGATCGAGGAGGGGGAGGAGGACGAGGAGGAGGAGGAGGAGGACGAGGGGGAGGAGATGAGGAGGAGAAAGGAGGAGGAAGAGGGGGAGGAGGGAGGAGGAGGAGAGGGAGGAGGAGGAGGAGGAGGAGGAGGAGGAAGAGGAGGAGAAAGAGGAGGAGGGAAAGAAGGAGGAGGAGGGCAAGGAGGAGGAGGGGGGAGGGGAGGAGGAGGAGGAGAAGGAAAGACGAGGAGGGGGTTCTGGGGAGGGCGTGGGCCCTCGGGCGACGCAGGGCGCTCCTCTCGATCGCCCTTCGTCATGCGCGCGCGGCCCCCGGCAAAGGGCGCGGGACGCCTCCCAGGCTGGCTGTGCTCGAGCCCGGGGCGGTGGTGCGGCGGCGGCGCCCGAGCGGAGCCCTCCCCTCGAGCCGGGGCCCTCGAGGAGGAGGAGGAGGAGGAGGAGGAGGAGGAGGAGGAGACAGACGAGGAGGAGGAAAAAAAGGAGGAGGAGGAGGAGGAGGAGGAGGAGGAGGAGGAGGAGGAGGAGGAGGAGGAGGAGGAGGGAGGAGGAGGAGGAGGAGGAGGAGGAGGAGGAGGAGGAGGAGGAGGAGGAGGAGGAGGAGGGAGGAGGGGAGGGGGAGGAGGAGGAGGAGGAGGAGGAGGAGGAGGAGGAGGAGGAGGAGGAGGAGGAGGAGGAGTGCGAGGAGGAGGGAGAAGGAGGGAGAAGGAGGGAGAGAGGGGAGAGAGGAGAATCAGCACGGACAGCCAGTTGGGTTCACGAAGCGGTCTCCGTTGGCAGGGGCTCCACGGGCAGGGCTGAAGGAATGGGGGTCCAATGCATGTCCCAAATTTGGAGCGGGGCCCACGGACCTGACGAGGCAACCGAGCGCTCGGGGGTCAGAGCGCCCCGTCCCAACAGGTTCAGGCTCTACTGGCCCGACGCCTGGTCGTTCTTACCCTCCTTCCTCACCCCTCCTTCCCTCCTTTTAGTGTGGTGATCCCTGCATCTGAGCTCCTGGGGGGGGGGGGGGGGGGCCCCCCGAAGGGGAGGTGAGCTCGCGGGGGCTGTGGCCCACGACGTCAAGTGGGGTGTCACTGAAGCCTCCACCTCCACCTCCTCCTCCTCCTCCTCCTCCTCCTCCTCCTCCTCCTCCTCCTCCTCCTCCTCCTGACAGGGGGTCCCTGGGAGGCCGGGCCTGGCTGGCCCAGGGGGGCGCCTCTGAAGGACAACCGAGGCCACCGCGAGCGGGGCGGGGAGGTCCCGATGCCACCGCCGCCGAAGCGGGGTGCGCGCGGTGCGCCCCGCCGAGGTAAGGGGAGAAAAAAGGGCCGCGCGCGGCCACTGCGTGCACCCTGCTCGCGGGCGACCGCCCAGGGGGGAGGAGGAGGAGCAGGAGGAGGAGGAGGAGGAGGAGGAGGAGGAGGAGGAGGAGGAGGAGGAAAAGGAGGAGGAGGAGGAGGAGGAGGAGGAGGACGGGAAGGCAGAGGGGAAGAAGGGGAGGCAGGGCAGGG
>CAUYUJ010013202.1:329235-376735 GCA_963575745.1 Prorocentrum cordatum | reverse complement strand
AGAAGTTCGAAAAAGTTGCTCGCAAAAGCCCGTTTGACAGAAATGTTTAAAAAGTGTTGGGTTTCCTACGAATCCGCAAGAGCGCGCGGGATGAGATTTTGACATTTTTTTGTTGAAAAACCATTGGTTTTTTGATGTTTTTATGTTGAAATCGCTCCGAACACTAAGCTTTTGGAAGGATTTCGTCTTGCGCGCGCGAATGTCCACTTTACCTTATTTTTTGCAAGGGATTCTTGAAATTTGATTATATTAGAACAAGAAATGTCATTTTATAGTGTTTTTTGCAAGGGAAAACGGATTACAACAAAACAACCGGATCTTGATCACCTCGAATTACCTGAGGCTTCCTCACGAAAATGATGAAAACGTGGCTGCGGCCTAGGCGCGGCGGGGGGGGCGCGCACCAGGGGGCCCAACAATAATTATTCTTTAGAATTAATAATGTTCAACAACAACAACAACAGAAACAACAACAACAACAACAACAACAACAACAACAACAACAACAACAACAACAAAACACGGCGGCAGGTTTGGCCAGTTTCGCTCCCCCGGGGCCATCCCTGGGCCTCCAGGGCTCGAGTAGGGGATCGACTACAGAATTGATTAACCCTAAACTTGATTTGCTCGACGAACATCAAGTATAGTTCTCGTAGACCTACGGAATCATCTTCGCAGTTTTCGTAGATTCCATTATTGAAGTTAAGCAATTGTGTAGCCGGCCCTACTCGAAGGGCCGTCAAACAACGGCGCGAACAAAAAAACGCCCCAAGGGAACGGGCCCAGCCACCTGGGGTCGACGTTCGGGGAAAACAAAACAACAACAACAACAACAACAACAACAACAACAACAACAACAACAACAGCAGCAACAACAACAACAACAACCACAGCAACAACAGCAGCAACAACAACAACGACGACGACAACAGCAGCAGCAACAACAACAACAACAACCACAACAACAACAACAACAACAACCAACAAAAAGAAACGTCAGAGTTATGGGGTGTGGTTTAATCGTATGTTAGCCTTAGGGCGGGGACTCGCGGTTCGAGAACTGAGGCTGAACCTGTTTGGAGCCTCCTGTGCGTTACTCGTCGCCACGGCTGGATGCAGCCCCAAAGACCGTCCAGGATAGACTCCAGGAGAGGTCTGGAGACAGAGTTCGAATAGAGTTAAATGGTTCGCCACGAAGGATACAGGACGGGTGGGCTGTGGTGGCGACGCAGCGATGACGCATTGCTGATAGTCGCGACGATGGTGAGGAAGGTAGCGATGATGGTGATTCATGGTGGTGATAGGGGGTGATACGGGGGTCAAGATGGCGACCTGTAATATCCGTGACGATGGCGGTAATATCCGTGACGATGGTGCTGGATGCTTCATGCTGGTCGAAAGCACCTGCTTCACTGAGTATCGTTTAACCGATCCCCATCCCCAGCGGCGTGGCCCTGGCCCCCCTGGCCGCTTTCACCCCCCTAGGGTGGGATAGGGGTCGTTCCCTTCGGGCTTCGAGGGGTGTATCCCCAACTGGGGGGGGTAATTTGGTGGGGGTCTCGAAGGGGCTGGGGATGGGGGTGGGGGTGATAAGGGTTCAAGATGGCGACTGTGATAACCGTGACGACGGTGATGGTGATTCATGGTGGTGATGCGGGTGATAGGGGGTCAAGATGGCGACGGTGTTAACCGTGACGATGGTGCTGGATGCTTCCTGCTGGTCGAACGACACCTGCTTCACTGAGCATCGTTTAACCGATCCCCATCCCCAGAGGCGTGGCCTGGGCCCCACTGGCCGCTCTCACCCCCCCAGGTGGGGAGATGGATCGTTGCCTTCGGGCTTCGATGGGTGGATCCCCAACTGGGGGGGCTAACTTGGTGGGCGTCTCAAAGGGGCTGAGGACCCAGACCCCCGACGTCATGATTTGTTCATTACGTCGACCCCTGGAGGTCTCGACCCATTCCTCTGGACCGGTTTTTCATCCTGATTCGTTTTTTGACGGTCCCGACGGCCGGTAAGGGCCCCGGGAGGCCGAAAATACCCAAAAACCTCCCGTCGTGATCTTTTCATCACCCGAGGGGGTCTGGGGATGGGGAATGGGAATTGGCTACACGATACCGATTCGCTGCAGGCCCCGCCCGCGCCGCGCCGCGCGGCCTCCCTTCCCAGACATGCGGCGTCCTGATTTTTTCAGGACGACGTCCCTGGAAGTCCCGACCCCTTCCCTGGGACCGGTTTTTCATCCCGAGTCGTTCTTCGACGGTGCCCGGGCCCGGCGAGGGCCCGGCAGGGGTCGGAAATAGTTGAACACTTGCCGTCCTGATTTTTGTTACAGTCGGGGCGTGGACCTAAGGAACCCTAAATAAGGAGCGAGGCCCCTCTTTCCCATAAGTTAAACTTCGATCTCCTACCGAAAACACCAGGAGAACCTGAGGCAAGCTGCGAAACACTTCAGGAACGCGGAGCCCCTCCCCAGCCAACAGGGCTCCTTCTTCAGGGCCCCCGAGTGTACGCCGCGAGCACGCCTGGCCTCCCTTTCGGCGCGGGAGCCGCACCCCCCCGAAATAGTTGAAACCTTGCCGTCCTGACTTTTGCTACGCCGCGAGCAGGTCTGGCCTCCCTTTCGGCGCAGGAGCCGCTCCCCCCGGAAATCGTTGAAGACTTGCCGCCCTGAGTTTTGCTACGCCGCGAGCAGGTCTGGCCTCCCCTCTCGGCGCAGGAGCCGCTCCCCCCGGAAATCGTTGAGAACTCGCCGTCCTGAGTTTTGTTACGCCGCGAGCAGGCCTGGCCTCCCCTTCGGCGCAAGGAGCCGCTCCCCCCCGAAATAGCTGAAACCTTGCCGCCCTGACTTTTGCTACGCCGCGAGCAGGTCTGGCCTCCCTCTCGGCGCGGGAGCCGCTCCGCCGGCTCCGGCGCCCCCCGCCGGCGCCGCGCCGCGCGGGGGGCCGCTGCGCACCGCGCCGCCCCACGGCCCGGCCGCGCGGCCCGGCGGCCTGCCTCGGATGCTGAGTCGGGCGCGTCCTCCAAAAGAGTCCGAACATAGAACAAAAGACCCAAAGACCCAAACAGACTCTAAAATGCAAAAACACAAAAAAAAAAAAAAAAAAAAAAAACCATAAAAAACTGCGGATGCTGGACGAGAGATATAGAGCATACTCCAAATGCCTTAGACTGCTCACAAAACAAAACTGCGGATGCTGGACGAAAGATATAAAGCATACTCCGAACAGGCAACACAAGCACTCCAGGAAATCATCGAAAAGCGTCCCCGGACTGGTTCTTGACTCTTCTGGGGGTACTCCTCCTGCAGAGGGACAGGCCCGACTTGAGCTATAATCAGGCGGCCGCGTGGGTCTGGATGAGCGAAAAGTCTGCGCCGTTCAGGACGGCCTGTCGGTGTCGCGCCCAGGAGGGAAGCGAGGGAGGGGGCGGCCCGTCTCCGGAAGCTCGCAAGGCCTCTCCAGCCTTCCGAGAGGCTTCCCGAGCCTCCTCCCCGAAGACACGGGCGGCTCCTCAGAAGGCCGGAGGGGCCTCTGAGAAGCCCCGCCGCCTTCTGAGAGCGCCTGCCCCCTCTGCCTTCCCTGGGAGAAGAAAAAACAGCACAAACATAAACTTTTGGCACTCCGCGCGGGATTCTTGGATCTGCGCTGGACCCCCCTCCCTGGCACGCGGAGCGCGCCAGGGGCGGCGCTGGAGGCGCCGCCAGGGAGGCCCAGCGCGGATCCAAGAAATCCGCGCGGAGCTCCTGACGTTTATGTTTACGCCGTTTTTTCTTATTCGATTCCCCACTGCGCACGCCGCCGAGCCTTGGCCTTGCCCAAAGAATCCACCTCGTCGGCACGGGCGGTCTTGCGCACGTCGTAATAGCCGCCGGCCCTCCCCCGCGGAGGCCATCGGAGGCTGCCGAGCTCGGGACTCGCGCGTGCGCGCGGGGGGGGGGGGGGGGCAGGCTCTATGTCTCTCGACGCTGGGCGGCGTTCGGGAAGGCAGAACCGGGGAGTACGAGGGCCCAACCAAACTCTGCACTCCAGGGCTCTGAATCTGGCAGGAACAGCTTTCCTTGAAGGAGAAGGACGAGGAGGAGGAGGAGAAGGAGGAGGAGGAGGACGAGGAGGAGGGGGAGGGGGAGGAGGAGGAGGAGGAGGAGAGGAGGGGGAGGGGGAGGGGGAGGGGGAGGGGGAGGAGAACGAGGAGGAGGAGGGGGAGGAGGAGATGGCGGAGCGCGGCCATCCCTACTCCACTCGACGACGCGGCAGCTGCAGGGCGAATCGAGACGGCATCAGGCGAGCCAGGACACAGTCCTGGCCCGAAAAAAATGTGAACTCCTCTCGGGAAGCCGACGATGGCGTCCAGACGATGGAAAGCGGCCGACCTTCGGCGGCGAGCCGGGGGGGAAGTGAGAAGGGGCGGGCCTTCTCAGAAGGCTCAGAAGTCCCCCAGCCTTCTGAGAAGTTGTCTATGCCCTCCTCGGGGACACAGAAAGTTTCTCAGAAGGCGCGAGGGCTTCTGAAAAGTCCCGCCGCCTTCTGACGAGGCCTTCTCGTTCTCATTTCCCCCCCTCGCTCGCTCGCCGCCGAGACCTTGCCGCTGGCGCCCATATCGAGCAGCACATGCGTATGACCTCACGGTGTTGCGCTCCCTTGCCTATGAATGCACCTGGCTGAGCGTGACCCCACAGGGCCTGGAACGGGACATGCCCCACGCCTGGACCATGACATCAAGCAGTCTTGAGACCTGACCATGCTGCCTTGGGACGCTTGCTGTCTCCCAGGATTGACTGCCTAAGACGCCTCGAAGATGCAGTTCGAAGCGTCCAAAATGCCGCATGCTGCCCAAACACCGCCTAAGATGACCTCCGAGACGTGCCAAATGTTCTACAATCCCAGGTGGCCCCAGTATTGCTTTCCAAGATCATAGGAAGCAATAGACTTCAAAACCAACAAACGAAACATCTGATTTCGATATGCCGCCTGCTTTGATCTCGAGGTTCAAGATGGCCGCAACAATGACACCGAAATGGCCACAGGAGTACCCAAAATGGCCCCAGTGTGACCACCAGGGGCCAACAGATGCCCCCAAGATCGCCCAAGATTGCCACGCAAAGCCCCAAGATGGCCCCAATAAGCCCCGAAGAGGCCCCACTATTGAAGTCAAGAGGCCCCAAGATGGCCCCAGAGGCCCATGGTGAGCAGGATGACTCAAAGGTGTCCCTCAGAGGCCCAAAGACACCCCAAAGATCTCCCAAGCCCAAGACGGCCCAGTGAGGCCCCGAGACGGCCCCCAAGAAAGCCCGAGTATGGTCCAAGAGTGCCTAAAGATGGCTCAGGGCTGGAAGCAAAAAACTGATTACGGCGAGGGCATTGGATAAGGAACCACTGAAGCAGGAATCCATGGTCTGAAAACCTAGTGGAGCACCAACTGAGGATTAACCATGGATATCACCGCCGCCCTCATCAGATCAGGAATCCCCCAGGGCCTGCAGCCTCCTGGGAACATTCTTCATCGCACGCCCTCACCGTGCCGACACTTCCACTCCCCTGAACTCTCCTGGGGCGCTCCCTGACCAGAGATCCCAGGCTGCTGGCGACGAGTGCCCCCCCTGCCCAACAGGGCGAGAACGGGGAAGGGAATACATGGTCCAGGGTTTGGGCCCCCCCCCCCAATGCTGATGCCATTGGCCCCCCCGCACCCCCCCCCCCCGCGCGATGGTCCCCCCCGCCCCCCCCTGTGGGCGTGGCGTGGTGCTGCGCTGCGGTCCCCCCCCCCCCTGTGGATGTGGTGTGGTGCTGTGGTGGTTCAGAGGTGGGCGTGGCGTGGTGTTGCACTGCGGTGCCCCCCTCCCCCCCCCTGTGGATGTGGTGTGGTGCTGTGGTGGTTCAGAGGTCGTCGTCGTCGTCGTCGTCGTCGTCGTCGTCGTCGTCGTCGTCCTCGTCGTCGTCGTCGTCGTCGTCGTCGTCGTCGTCATCGTCGTCGTCGTCGTCATCGTCGTCGTCGCCGTCGTCATCGTCGTCATCGTCGTCGTCGCCGCCGCCGCCGGCGTCGTCGCCGCCGCAGCCGTCGTCGTCGTCGTCGTGGTCGTCGTCGTCGTCGTCGTCGTCGTCGCCGTCGTCGCCGTCGCCGTCGCCGTCGTCGTCGCCGTCGTCGCCGTCGTCGTCGTCGTCGTCGTCGTCGACCATACCATCTGGGGGGGGGAGCCCGAGGAATCCTGGGACCATACCATCTGGGGGGGGGGGGCCCGTGGGCCCTCGACCCTGGATCATATATCAGCATCGGCACGTTCTCCTGAAGCTAGGTTTCGGCACAGCGCCGCACAGCCGATGCGTGGGCGATGCGTTTGTCGACGGCGGCGGCGACGACGGCGGACGAACGAAGACAGACGACTCGCCGTAAGCGTGCGACCCGTGCCCGTTCCAAGTCGGTCCAGGAGGGGGGATATCCTGGCAAATGTTTCAGGCTGCGTCCAGAAACGCGCACACAAACCACCCAGAAGACAACGATGACGAAAGACAAACGTACGACGACGAAGATGACCTTGAAGCGGACGACGACGACGACGACGACGACGACGACGACGACGACGACGACGACGAGGACGAGGACGAGGACGAAGACGACGAGGACAACGACGACGAAGGATGATCGACAACGACGACGAGGACGACGACTACGGTGTCGGTACCTTCGTATCCCCTGGAAGCCTGCACGGAAAGAAAAGCCCACATGCTTTTCTCACCAGACGGCCCCGAAAGACCAAGGAACTCACCGAATAGCCGCATCTTCGGACCTCAAGTCGTGAAACATTGGAGCGCGTTTTGCTCCTGGTCGTTGCCCGGACGCCGGTTTCGGGCTCTGGGGCCCAAGCACAAACACTATTCTCGGACGCGAAATCCGAGGGCGGCGAGATGAGAAAAGCACGACATCGGAGATCTGGGTCCACCAGCGGGGCCAGCGGCAGGGAAGGCCGAGCCTGTTGGGATTTCAAGAGCCAGTCGCACTCCGCGTGCAGCTCGGAGATGAACTTCGATTTCATCATCAGCTCCTTCGTGCTGCCCTCCTTCTTCTCCTTCTCCGCCTGCAACGACTCCTCCGCCGCCGCCTTGGCGGAGCTCTTCTCCGTGATGGACTTGGAATCCTGCCTGCGCTTCTCGCCTGCCTTGGACATCACGGCTTCGTAGTCCTTCTGCGCATCCTCCTCTTCCACCTGCGCCGCAGTCATCTCCTTCCAGGGAACGAACAGATACCAACACCGGCACAGACCGGAACGAACAGGAAGATAAAACGGTACAAACACAAGCTGTTGGCGCTCCGTCCGGATTTCTTGGATCTGCGCTGGACCCCCTCCCTGGCGCGCGGAGCGCGCCAGCAACGGCGCCAGAGGCGCCGCCGGGAGGGGGGGGGGAGGCAGCGCGGATCCAAAAAATCCGCGCGGAGCGCCAAAAGTTTATGTGTGTGTGTGGCGTTTCTCTCTTCTGCGATACTCCCCCGCCCTCTTCTGGGAGGGGCTCTGGCCAGGACTTCGAGGCCACGACGGGCGGGCGGCGACCGCGGTGCCTCTTCCTCCCCTCGATCCGCTTCTTGGCGAGGAGAGCGCGGTGTGGCGAGAAAAAAGCCGGCCCCTCGGGAAGGCACCCGGGGGGGGGGGGGGGAGCGGGGCCGCGGAGGACATCCCCGGAGGCTCCTCGCGAGGAGGGCGCGGAGGGCGGGATCGACGGCCACGGGGGCGACAGTAAGAAGTGGGAAACAGAGGCATCCTAGCACCATGTGTCCTCCTCCTCCTCCTCCTCCTCCTCCTCCTCCTTTGCGTCCTCCTTGGAGGCGCGCGCCCGACCCGAAAATCTAGTATACCTCTCTTGTAGTGCATCGTTTCGCGGGCGGTGTGGCCAGAAAGCACCCGCCACGACGCATCCACTGCAAGAGTTCTCGGTGCGCGCGTCGCACCCGGGGGGGCTTAGCACGTTGGGGTGGCGCCGACGACACGGGGGCGGCAGCAAGAAGGGGAGTAAAACATTAGCTCACACAGCTGGGTTCCCGTGCGCCTCCCGGCGATGGAGGCGCCTATGCATCGAAGAAAGCGCCTGGCGGCGGGGGCGAAACCAGCTGCACGCAGCAGATGCCGTGCCCCCCCCCCTTCTCCAAATGGCCCCTTTCCATCGACCCGAAAAGGTTTCCTGAGAAGCTTCCTGCCCTTCCCTCGCTCATCGAGCAATCTCTCGCCACTGTGGTGATCGCAAATTGCTGGACTCCTACTCCTACCAGCCCTCTGACCGTTGGGGATTTACTAAGTTCGTTCTTCCAACCCCATCCTTCCCTTGCGGAGAAGGGTTTACCCCTCCCCTTACCCCACGCCGCAAACACTCGCCCCTTCGCTTAAGCCGATTTCCAGGATGTCGTCGTCCTCCTCGTCATCTCCGAGGTTCGTCGTCGTCTCCCCTCCTCTCATTCCCGCACGCCTCCTCCCAAGTGGCCACGTAGACTCCCAAGGACACCCAGGAGAGGCCAAATCCTTCCATCCAATCGGCGGCACCGCTGGTCCTTGTCGATGTCGGAGATTGTTAGAGGGCAAAGAATCCGACCCCAGATATACAACCCCGACGCGCGAAGCCGTTTAGCACACGCACCCCCAAAAGGAATCGAACAGGGCAGGGCCGTTCAGTAAACGGCCAGGGCCGTGTAGTAAACGCCAATTATCGGGTCTGGGTGGTTTTTCCTTTGTTGAAGTTTGTTTACACAGCATCGATGACCCATGAACCGACGCCGGATTCCAGAAAGAAGTGCGGGGAATCAGCAGGCTCTCCTGCCACGGAGCCGTCATCGCCCCTGCCTCCCGACGGAAGCGGCATCCCTGGGGCGCGGAAGAGGAAGCGTGGCAGAGGCACGAGTATGGAGGAGAGGGAGGAGGAGAGGGTGTCCTTGTCGATGTCGGAGATGATCAGGTCGAGCATGGCAACCACGCCCGTGGACTCCGCGGTCTTCTTGGCGTAGTTCGTGAACTCGGGGGGCGGCGGCGGCGCGTCCACCGCGCGGCCGCGGGCGGCGGCGATCTGCACGAGCGCGGCAGGGGCCGTCGCCTCCTCCTTGTGCATCTTGGGCTGGTAGAACTTGTAGAGCCTCTGAGGGCAGAGATTGGGGTGACCCAAAAGGAGGGCCAGCTGAAAGGGGGTGGTGCAATAGATTTTGGGCAACTGTATTGCAAACGTACTGCGCTGGAGTATTGGTTTGCTTCGCATTGCATGTAAGGTATTGCACGTGAAAAACCAGCAATACATCTGCGCCCCGGAATGAGTTGCGCGCCCCAAATGTGTTGTAACCCCACAAACCTGTTGCACCGAATCTATTGCACCACCCCCTTGTCACTGCACCCCCTTCCGGGTCAACTCGATTCGAGGCGTTCGGCGACACCCGCGGGGGATCGAGGACTCCGGGGGGCGGGCCGGGCCCCCTCTGGCCCTCTCGGTGGCCTCTCGGTGGCCTCTCGTTGGCCTCGGGGCACCCCCTCCCACCCACCCGACAGCCCGGAGGCGGAGCTGCAGTGGAGAGATCCGGAGCGAGGAGCAAAAGCAAGAGGCTGCGGGGGGCCACGCGGCGAATTCCTGTCCAGGGGCAGCGCCGGCCAGCTGCTGGCTGAGCAAGCTGTCCCGTCGCTTGCAGAAGTAGGAGCAAGTCACTGCGTGCCCTCATGGTGCCACTGGGCGAAAGAAGGCCATGAGCCGGGGATGTGGAAAAATATGCCCAAGCGCGCCCCGCCCGCCATACGGCCCCCAAGGTGGACGACCCAGGAGAGCAGCACAGCAGGAATGCGGTCGGACTCGACAGCAGGGGCGAGTAACGTTAGCCAAGGATGCCAGGCCCGTACCGAGATGTGGAGATAGGAGGGGGAAGAGGAGGATGCAAGGGCGACTGACGAAGGACGCAAGGGTGATTGGCGACGTCGGCCTTGTGACAGGTCTTGGCTGCAGGAACAAAGGGCTGGAGGTTGCGGTGATGGGGCAGGTGTGTGTATTGTTGCTGCTGCTCCCCAAGGCCGGTTCTTGGCCCACGCGAGAATCTGCTTGGCGGCCGCGTTGTTCGTGGTGAGCTCGTGGAACTCATCGCTCTCCTGCTTGCGCAGCTCGGTTGCCTGGGCGACCGACTTGTCAAGCGCCTTGATGCCAGCCGTTAGGGCTTTGATCTCGTCGGCCAAGGTCGCAATTCTGCCCTCCAGATCCGAGATGGCTGTCTCTGAAACAGACACGGCACGCTCGAGCTCCTTCTTCTTGTCTTCGGTCTCGTCAAGCGAAGAAGTGCAATCCGCCAGTCCCCATGCGGGCGACTCCGAGAATCCTAGCTCCGCTGGGGTTGACCTGCTTAGGGGTTGTCTGGTATCACTTCCACCGACTTTCACCATATAAGCCGCCCTCGTTTGTGTTTCTATTACCTTCCGCCGGCTTCCTTGGGCCTTCCGAGGGCTTCCGCTCAAGAGGGAGGTCATCCTTTCGATCCCTCGGGCAAGAAGCCAGTTTGCGAACACCCTATGTCGCGCCTTCAAGCTGTCTAGAAGCGAGAAGAATTCCGACTGTAGCACTCTCCTGTGATGGCATGCCTCGGCGAATGCGTGCGATAACTCTCCCCTGGAAGCCTCCACCTCGTGATCCCTAAAAGTCGCACCACGGGAACGTCCCCAAGGTGGGGCTGAAGAATCTTGCTGCTGGGCGACGCGTCCTCAAACCTGCAGCGGCAAGAGTGAAAAATGCGCCTCGCAGGTTCACCAGATATGGCTGCTACATGATCAGTGCCGAGGCAGTCCTGCCTCTCGTATCCCTATAGTGGTGCTGCATGTGCTCACTCTCCCCATCCCTGCCATCGTCACTCGACCACCTCGTCGTGCTAATCATGTTCCTGCTCGTAATCTTGCTCGTGCAGATACCACTGCTCTTGCACTTTTTTGGGGTCTGCGGATCGAGAGCAAGCCTCTTCCGGTTAAGAGCTACGCGGGCCACGCAAAGCACTAATCCACTGCTCTTGCACATGCATATCCTACTGTTCCTCCTCCTCCTTCTCCTCCTCCTCCTCTGCCTCCTCCTCCTGTTGGCAGTCCTCCCCGCTGCTCTTGCTCTTGCACATCCTGTTCCTACTCCCTCTTATACTCCTCCTTCTCTTCATGATGGCCATGAATATCATCCTTCTCCCCCTCCACCCTCCTCTGTACATCGTCACCATCCTTCTCGTTCTGGTCTTGGTCGTGGTCCTGGCACTGCCGAACACGGGAACTAAAATGATGTGCGGGGACATGCTTCCAGTCTTCTCAAAACAAACCAGGATAATGTCGCAGAGCCCGCGGAACAGTCGCGAACCTGGACACCTCGATGTTTGGGCGAGGGGGATAGGCGGCAGTGCTCACGGGCCGTTGCATACGTCTGCTTGCTATCATCATCGCTTTGCTCGGCTTTGAGCGTCGCCACCATGTCATCAATCATCTTGACTACCTTCTCGAAGCCAGCGGTCTTGCCCTGGAGGGCCATCTCGATGAAGTCGAGCTCTGGGTGCGCAAGCGTCGAGCTCCTCCTTGCCCCACGGACAAAAGACAGCGCCTTGCCGCGCACAGTGGCCTCGCCCTGCCCCAGCTGCACAAAGCTGGCGCTGGAGCTCGGCAGTGTCTTTTTAAAGCCGCCAGCCACGGATTGCCAGAGCGGACGAGGCGCGTGAGATGACTGCCGGCCTCCGTCCCGCAGTGCCCCCTCCCCTGGGGACAGAGGTCCCGAGCTCCTGAGCGCACCTGATGGGCTAGCCAAACCGCCATATACAATCTCCGACGCCTCCGAGACGCCCACGACGGATTCGCCCTCACAAGCCCAAAGGAGGCCCCACGAGAGGCACTCAAGAGAAGGATCCCCAAGAAAGCGAAAGACAGGACTCTGGCACCAAGAATGCTTGAACATTTTTCCCGAGAATGATTGAACACGACTGGGTTGTCTCCACGATGTGTGCGTCCAAAGCACTTCGTCTTAGGATGGAATATAGTGCGCCTAAGAGAATCACAAGACGGTCCGCAATGGCCCGGCAAGGCCCTAGATGGCACAGGAGGCTGCCCAGATCGCCCAAGTGAAGCTTACAAGAGCGTCCAAACACTCCAAGACCGCTCCAGAGTGCCCGGGGAGGCCAACAGGGAGATGCTCCCGAGACGCCCACAGGAAATCCCCAAGACGCTCCCGCTGACCCCGCGAAGGCATCAAACTATACCCGCTGAAAAACCTCAACACCAAGAGGCGGATGGTCCAGAGTCAAGGGAACACTTCGCTGGGTTCTGCGGAATGGCACAAGCATCACTGGACAGTTCAAGGGCATCGTCACTGTTCAACATATTGATGGCGCAGGGGGGCAATTGCAACGTAAACTTGTGGGTGGAGGTGCGGGTGGAAGGAGGAGGACGAAGAGGAGGATGAGGAGGAGGAGGAGCAAGAAGAGCGCTGCAACCAAGACGCTCAAATTCGCACGACGCTTCTTCCCAGGAGTAGGAGAAAACAGTAGCCGCACTGTCATCTGAACGACGTTTGCGCGCGAGCCCGAAACAGCTCGCTACGACCACAACGGGCACAAAGCATTCGCCGAAGGAGGCAACTAGCATCGGTGTCAAGCCCTAAAGGGCGCGGCGAGCGGTGCCCACCGGTCCTGCACAACCGCAACGACAGCCAGCGACGGCAAGCAGCACCTGCCCCAAAAGCAAAAGCCAGGGGCTGGCGGCAACCATCGGCCTCGGCGGCAGACCAGAACAGCGGCCAACGGCGGCCACCAACCAGCACACCTGGCACATGCGATCAGAAATCGCCGTTCCCCAAGCCGCGCTTGCACTTAGGGGTTCGCACTTCTTGTCTAAGCAACTGGGCCTGTGTGTTCGTCTGGCGGTTGCGTGCTGGCTGTATCGCCGCCCCGTCGCCGCCGCACCGCCGTTGCACCCCCCCCTTTTGGATGGGTCATCCGCCGTTCACCAGTGCACCACCACCCCCATGGAAAGGTCACCCGTAGCTCACCACATAGCTGACACCACATAGATTCTCCTCTCTGAAAGAATAATAGGATCTACCTCCCCCCCCGGACTTAACCGCTACTCTGTTCGTATTGCAATGTACTTATGATCGGTCCCATCGTCCACCGTAAATATGAATTCATACCATCCCACGCAAGCCGGCACTGCCGCCCTTCATCCTCTGCAGAAAATACCATGCGCGCACACCCGTTTATCAAAACTCATCTGTTTTCAAGAACCCCGTTGATCAATATCACATTGGACGATGTGCACACGCTCGCGTCTCCACGCGCGCATGTCGGTTGTTTCAAAAACCATAGGTTTAGTAACGAAATCAAAAACGAGTGTCCGGCAACATACAAAAAAACACATGGTTGTGCAACCACTGCTCTGAACAAAAAACTGCGTTGCTGCAGATATTAAAAACCGGTTCCTCCAAAATACAGTCTACCGAACGTGCTTCTCGCGCGCGCACGTCGAAGTCGCTCGAACGCCCTTGCGCGCGTGCTGTAGCAAGAACCCGCTGCATAAAACAAAAGGACGAAATGCACACGCGCGCGTCGTCCCCGCGCATGCGGACATCCTTCAAGAACCTTGGGTTTCGTAGCAAGTTGAAAACCGAGTGCCCCAAAAGACATGTACAAACACATGGTTTTGCGACATCAGTTTTCAAACATGCTTGCGCTCGCGGTTTTGCGAACTCTGACGCGAAAAACATCGGTTATTCCACATGCTCAATACATTCGGAAAAACGGGCCTTTTTTACGCCGCATGTCGACATCATTCGAACGCCCTTGCGCGCGTGCTGGAAGGGGGGCACGGTTTGTGGCAAATCATACCACGCGGGCCACTCTCGCGCGTCGGCCGCGCGCGCATGTCGAACTCCTTCCAAAACCTTCATTACCGACGCGGGGACGCCGTCATCGTCGCCGGCGCGATCAGCATCGGTGCCGCGACTTGCCTTGCCGCCGTCGATGTCATCATCGTCACCAGCGTCGCTGCTACCATCATCGTGTCTACCGTTGCCGGCTTTGCCATGATACCGCGCCCGCCCAGGTCACCGACTCGCACTGAAGTGCCCGCGGGGAAGTGCGCAGCGGTCAGCGCCACCGCGGCCGCGTCGGCCGCGCCGAACTAGCTGGCCGCTGCGCGCGCGTGCACGCGCGGGCTTTCGCGGCCGCAGAGATGCACCAGCCAATGCCAAGCAGTCATCGCAATCGCCTCCGCATGGGTTTTGCAAACCAAGTTTTGGGCGGGTGGGTGGGATGATTGCGCGAGCAGTGGGGTTGACAACTGCAAGTTGAGCATTGGTGAATGAACCACATAGATTGCACCACATAGCTTACACCACATAGATTGCACCACATAGAATGCGCCACATAGCTTGCACCACATACCTTGTACCACGTAGATTGCATCACATAGATTGTACCATATAGGTTGCGTCACATGGATTGCTAGAAACACACTGTTGGGGGTCCTTCCTCGACTTAAAGCTTCGAAGGTACCCCAGACCTCCGCGGCCCCATCGGAAGGTAAAAAAGCTACAGTGGGGCACCCGCTGGTAGGCCAATGTCTTCATTGGTGTGCCTTCTGTACCAGTAACACTAAGATGAAGTCAAGACGAGGATACATTCGGGTGAGGATGAATCGAGAATCTCTGAGATCCGGCAGCCCTGGAGGATGTATCAGGCGCCGCGCACTGGCAGCCAGCATTCGTGGCAAACTTGAGAAGCGGTTCACGCAGGCCGGCTCCGAAGAATTGTCTACAGCACGTCGCAGCGCCCGCTCCTTCACAAGCCAAGCTCGGACCCATCAGTGCAAACACAACATGAGAGAATGGGGAATGCATCAACAGACGGACGCTTACGTTGCAAATGTCCCACCGGGATAGTCTCTGCCAGGGCCACAAGCTCCGTCGCGCGGGTGGCCTTCACCTCCTCCCACTCCTTGCTCTTCGTGTCGCACGTCTTGCCGAGCTCCGCCAGAAACACGGTGTCGTCGCCGAGCTGCTCCTTGGTGGCCTCCAGGTCATTGGCCTGGGAGGTCACCTCCACGCCGAGCTCGCCCACGCGCATGGTCTCCTCCTCGATCTGAGCCGTGAGCGCGTTCACCTCCTCAGAGTACGAAAAGAGACACAAACACAAACTCTCGGAGGCCCGCTCGAATTTCTTGGAGCGGCGCTGCACTGCCTCTCCCCGGCGCCCGCGGCGATGCGCCCGGGGCGGCGCCTGGGCCGCCGCCAGAGGCCCGGCGACGATCCAGGAAGTCCCGCGTGGAGCTCCGGAATTCTGTTTAAGTCGGGCGTGTCACCCTGCAGGGGGATCTTGGGCGAAAAGTTGAAAAAATGCTTAACAGATACCCCCCACATGGTCAAAGATAGTCAAAAAGAGTCGTCCCCAAACTATCTCTTGACTGTTCTTGAGCACCCCCCCCCCTGTAGAAGGACAGGCCCGACTTACAAATGTGCTGATGGCGATTGTTCTTCTCCGACGCCTTCGTCTTCGCCGCCATGAGGCCCTCGTACGTTGCCTTCGCGCTCTCCTCCTGCGCGGCCTCCTCCGAGAGGTCGTGCGCCATCTCGTCGTTCATCTCCTCTGGAGCAGGGACCGACCGCCCGGCATTCCTATAGGCCTACCACGACATGTTCTTGGGACCCCAAAATGTTCTGAGAACAAAGAACCACGTTCTTAGAACATGAGCCCGACGTGTTAAAGCAAGACAGTCTCAGCCAGAAATGTCCTAAGAACACTTCGTGCAGACCACGCAAGGTTCTTAGGACATTCTGTGGTAGGCCCACGCATGGGCGAGCTAGTCGGGGGCGACGATAGGGGCGAATAGATCTGGGGGGAGCATTACACGTACCCCTCCGGGAGCCTCGCTGAAGACATGGCTCATCGGCGCCCCTGGATACATGGATTGCCCCCCCCTGGGCTAGCGGCTAGCCGCCCCTTTCGTCGCCTCCGAGCTGGGACGCTTCGACACTGCTTGACTCCTTGAGGATCCCGACGATCTCCCCGCTGGCCGGCGCGTAGCCCTCGGCCTGCTGGCCGGACAGGAAGGCGAGGAGCTCCTGGCGCTTCTCGTCGCTGACCTCGGCCCTCTCCATCACCCACCTGCGGATGCACGGCTTCCCCCGGGGCCCTAGGCGACCCGAGGAGGAGGAGGAGGAGGAGGAGGAGGAGGAGGAGAAGGAGGGGGAGGTGGAGGAGGAGGGGGAGGGGAGGAGGAGGAGGAGGAGGAGGGAGGAGGAGGAGGAGGAGGAGGAAGGAGGAGGGGAGGGGGAGGAGGAGGAGGAGGAGGAGGAGGAGGAGGAGGAGGAGAGGAGGAGGAGGAGGAGGAGGACGGGCCGCCCAAGTCCTTCGGAGAGACCCCCCCCGCCTGCGGACCACGTTGGCGGCGCGGGTCTGCAGGAAGGCGCCCGCCATGCCTCGGAGGGTGCGACGTGGACCACCGCCGCCGATGAACCCGTCGGGGGGGGGGGGGCGGTGGCACGCCTGCGCGCCACCCGGTTGCAGGACGACGCTCGGGCGTGCCACCGCCCAGGGGCCGCCCCAACGCCGGGGGGGGCCCTGGGGAGACCAAGAGGGTAGCCATGCCGCTGCTCCCCGGACCTGTCCCGGGGGCTGCGCTCCGACCAGCACGTCGACGCGAACCCAGCGGTGGCGACGCGGGCATCCCAGGAGGCCTGAGCAGGGGAGAGCGGTCGAAGGGTAGCGGCATGGGTGCCTCTTCCTCCTCCGAGGTTCGGTGCTGGTGGTCCGTGTTTTTCCTCGGGGTACCCTTCTCGATGGCCCTGGTGGCCGCGGTGAGGGCGCTGATGTTGGTCTCGGCATCGGATTTCACCTAGTGAGCTTTTTCTTATCCGGCGTTTCGACATTGGGCGGAAGGGGGGGGGAGGGGGGGGAGGTCTGGCTCCGAACCTCTGCTTAGTGCGGCTGTTTGCAGCAGTGCGTCCTATGCGGGAAACGCCACCTGCTTAAAACAGGCGCCAAAAGAGAGCCAAGATCTACTCCATAGGGGGGGTGGGGGGGGGTGCGAGGGCCCGCGCCGAGCGGCAAAACAATGAATAAAAAATCGATCACCTTCGCGAAAGCCTTCGCCTCCGTCTCGCGGAGGGCGGTGGCCTCCGCCATCGCGCGCTTCGCCTCCGCGCGGCTGGCCGTGTGGTCCTTGAGCGCCTTCTCGGTCTGTGCCTTGCGCTCGGTGTTCGACTCGATCCCCGATTGGAGGGACTCGATCTTCGCCTTCGCTTCCTCGATGGTCTGGCCGAGGTCGTTGCCGTTCGTCTTGCAGTAGCACAGGAAGCCGAGTGGCCCCCTCGCGGGGCCTCCAGTAGCACGTGCATATGTGCGTATGCTTTCCCGCAGCGTGGCCGGGACAGACGCGCACACGCACACACACACACACATGCACACAAGCACACAAACATACACACACACACGCACGCACGCACGCACGCACGCACGCACGCACGCACACACACACACACACACACACACACACACACACACACACGCACACACACACACACACAGACACGCACACACACACGCACACACACACACAAAAAACACACACACACACGCACGCACGCACGCACATACACACACAAACACACTCACACGCGCACACGCACACACACTTTTTACGTCGGCGGCTGGGCAGAGATATTACTGCTCCGGCGATCGGGCATCAGTGGGGCGCGCTAGGTGCAAAGTGGGCCGCGGTGATCACACACACACACAATGTGTTCTACAACGCGCTGATGCGTACAGTCTACGGATCCAGGGAAAGCGGGCTGCGCTCAGGTGAAACGGCCACCTTCTGCGGGAGCGTGAGCTAAACCGGAAGTCTCGTGTCCGGGCGTAGCCATCGTTCGAGCGGCAGAGACCAAGCACACACACACATCCACGCACGCACACAGACACACACACACACACACACGAGAATATGGCATACCATGATCTGACACTGTTTCAACAACTGGCACAACTGGCACAATACATCCGACCGATGTCCTTTTCAATGCGCCCGCCACGTTACTCTTGACTCTTGGTCCCAGATTGGCTGTCTGGTCATAGCGTATTGTTTCGCCGATGTGTGTCAGGTTCCAGCGCCCGAGCACGGTCCCACTGCCCCTGGAGGCCGAACACTGTCAAAGCATCCGTCTTCCTGTATTCAAGGCGATTGGAGGTCTGGGTCTGATCAGCTGCCTCCCAGAGCGGACCAAAATCGATACAGCCCACGCTTCGGCCTGTCGACGGCTGCAAGAGTATTCAGAGATGCCTCCCAAAGCCTTCCAGATGGAGGAGGCCTCCAGTATTGCATCTCACTCCGCGAAGATCGAGGGCCTGGGTTTCGGAACGTGCTGAGTGATTCAAGTCTTTCAGAAGACCCCACGACGGGGCCTCAAGGCAGGACGGAACAAAGGGTGCCTCTGGGTGGGGTACGAGGTGCCCCCCAGGGAAAGCTTCCGGATGACCCGACGGCCCCAAGCCACGAACCTGACATGTGGCGCGGGGCGGCAGATAGGCGAAGCCCGTCGGATTTTCCGAACAGCTTCTCTTCGCGCTTGGCCTCTTCCGTCACTTTGGTCTGCATGCTCTGCAGGAGGGTCACAACCTTGCGGATCGGGTTCGCAGAAGCCTCGGCGGCCTGCCTGTCAGTGGCGATAGCGCCAGAGCATGCGATGAGGCCCACAAGGACCACAGCCCGAAGAGTTGCCATAGCGAGTCTGTTCGAGCCTCTTCAATCGAGCGGAAGAGCCCAGGACGGGCAGTAACTTGAAATGCAAGCTGAAAAACACCTGAGCCAACACAGCCCGTGCTCAGCCGGCTTGGGGGAGCAATGCGGATCATAGCGATGGCGGAAGATATCCGACACCGTGATTTTGTCAATACGGGTTCCTCAGAATTCCCGACCCCGTCGCAGTGTACTTGTTTGCTTTCCAAGGTCGCCTTTGGCGGTCCTGAGCCCCGAAACGAGCCCCAGGAGGCCCAAACCGAGGGAATCCCAAGAGAGCTCGCCCCTTAATCCCCATCGCCAGCCCAAACGGCCCAGCATAACTCGGCCGTAGCTCCGCAGAAACTGCCATGGGCGCGCCATCCATAGGTTAACTACGCCACAGATGGGTGACGACATGGATTGCACCATCCATGGGTTGCGCCCTCCGTTCGATGCGTCATAGGCTGCGCCCTCCACCGGTTGCGCCTCAAGTTGTGCTTTCGGCGGCCAGTAATAAAACGGCCTGCTACTGGCTGGGCCATAAGATGCGTGTCCGGAGGCCGTTGATCAAACAGCCTGCTATTGGTTGCCCCACGTGTTACGCAAGCGGCAGCCGACAACCCAACGGCCTGCGACTGGTTGCATCATAAGCTGCACACTCGGCGGCCAACAGCCCGCCAGTGGTTGCGCCACAGGTTGCGCAGCAGGCGGCCGAAAATGAAGCGGCCTGCTGGCGGATGCGACCAGACCCTCCAGCCCAATCCAGTTCAGCTCGCGACCAACATATTCGGGCAACGCCCGGACATGAACGAGTTCAAAATACATCAAGACTTCGGAACCTCAGGAAACCCGTAGGGTGTGACATGTCTTGCGCCATCGATAGAATGCTAGTCCATTGGAGCCGCCATCCTTGGGTTGATGGGTTGCGCCAGAGGTTGCGCCTTCGGCTGCCGAACATACAGCGGCCAGCTACTGGTTGTGCCATTGCGCACCTGGCGGCCTATATGGTACGACCTGCGATTGCCATAAGTTGCGCACTTGCTGATGTGCCAAGTGTTTGCGCATTGGGCAGCCAACCATAAGAAGCCCTGCATTCAGCTGCACCACACTTTGCGCACTCGGCGGCCGAAAATCCAACGGCTCGCCCTCTGTTGCGCAGCAGGTTGCGTCCGGGGCTGCTGGGGCCGTAGGCGGCCCAAGGAGGAGGAGGAGGAGGAGGAGGAGGAGGAGGAAGAGGACGAGGAGGATGCGATGCGATGCGATGCGACCACCGTTGCGGACAGCGTCCGGGCCTAGAGCAGACCAGGCGGGTGAGGCCATGGCCTCTAAGATCTGAGGTGTCTGGATTCATGCAATGCGAGACATGTAAAAAGTTAGGAGGAGAGGGAGAGGAGGGGGAAAAGAAAGTCCCTGGTGTCGGTGTCGGCGCGGGTTGGGCGAGATTACGTCATTGGTCTGAGTCCCGGGTGCTGGTCGACGTGAGGTCGGTGAAGTGGTGCTCGAGCGCTGTCCATGCTTCGGTGTCTCGGAGGAGGAGGAGGAGGAGGACGAGGAGGAGGAGGAGGAGGAGGAGGAGGAGGACGGGTCGCCAAAGCCCTTCGGAGAAACCCTCCATCAGCACCCCACCATTGCGGCCCAGTGCGCGGCGGGCCAGGGCCCCAGCGCGCTGGCACACCGTCGCTGCCGCAGGGGCCGCGGCGCCCCCGCACGAGACAGGCCACGCTACTGTAGAGGGGGGCGAACGCCCCAGCCATGCGGACACGCTGCGCGCGAGGGGCCTGGAGCCTGCACGGTTTCCCCCGGGGCCGGAGGCGACCCGAGGAAGAGGAGCAGGAGGAGGAGGAGGAGGAGGAGGAGGAGGAGGAGGAGGAGGAGGAGGAGGAGGAGGAGGAGGAGGAGAGGAGGAGGAGGAGGAGGAGGAGGAGGAGGAGGAGAAGGAGGAGGAGAAGGGGAGGAGAAGGGGGAGGGGGGAGGGGAGGAGGAGGAGGAGGAGGAGGAGGAGGAGGAGGAGGGAGAGGAGGAGGAGGAGAGGAGGAGGAGGGGAGGAGGAGGAGGGGGAGGAGGAGGGGAGGGAGGAGGAGGAGGAGGAGGAGGAGGAGGAGGGAGGAGGAGGAGGGGGAGGGGGGAGGAGGAGGAGGAGGAGGAGGAGGAGGAGGAGGATCAGGAGGAGGAGGAGGAGGTGAAGGATCAGGAGTAGGAGGAGGAGAGGAGGTGGAGGAGGAGGAGGAGGAGGAGGAGGAGGAGGAGGAGGAAGAGGACGAGGAGGACGGGTCGCCTTAGCCCTTCGGAGAAACCCTCCAGCCGGGGGCCCTGCATGAAGGCACGAAGCTTAGGGCGGGCATGTCCTCTTACAGGCGGATCTTGGAGGGAAAAATAATTGAAACATGCAAAGGTACCCGAAATACGATTTAAAAACAACAGCCTCAACAACAGCATCAACAACAACAACAACAACAACAACAACAACAACAACAACAACCACAACAGCAACAGCTAACCAAACAAACAAACAAACAAACAAACAAATCAACAAACAAACAAACACACAAAACCAACAACAAAAAACGCCCCCGACTATGTTTCACCTATTTTCGAACATTCCTCCTGTATAGGGACGTGCCCGACATAATACAAAGCGCGAAGGGCCGAAGCCCATGCTCGGGCGTGGGAGCTCCAGGCGGGAGCCCCGGGCGCACCCCGATCCGGTGGATCAGTGATCCGCAGGCCTCCCCACCTGACTAGCGAGAGACTCGCGACTCCACCGGCATAGTGGCAACAGTAACCACGGCGCTCCTGACGCCCTACCGCTGGCAAACGGCCAGATCGCGTTGCACACACTGCACGCGCTGGCACACACACACACACACTGCATAATGGCAACGTTCGCTCCGAGGCGAAACATCCGGAGGATGGCTACATACTTGTGAACTCCTGTACTCCGTAACGTTCTGCCGCCGTGCCCCAAAAACACATACCGAACTTCGATATAGGAGGAGAACGAGGAGAACGAGGAGAACGAGGAGAACGAGGAGTGCGAGGAGAACGAGGAGGAGGAGGAGGAGGAGGAGGAGGAGAAGAAGGAGGCGGGGGAGGAGGAGGAGAGGAGAGGAGGAGGAGGAGAGGAGAGGAGGAGGAGGGGAGGAAGGGGAGGGGGAGGGAGGAGGGAGGAGGAGGAGGAGGAGGAGGAGGAGGAGGAGGATGGGGGAGGAGGAGGAGGGGGAGGAGGAGGAGGAGGACGAGCAGGCCTCGTTTGCTCTCACGACTCGAGACTTGCGCGTCGGGCGCCTGCGCCCGACGGCGGACGGCGGCCGCGCCCGCAGGCGGACCTGCGCGAGGCAGCGGGCCTGCGCGAGGCGCGACGACGACGGCGACGACGGCGACGACAACAACAGAGACGACGACGACGCCGACGACGACGACGACGACGGCGGCGACGACGACGGCGACGACGACGGCGACGACGGACGAACGACGGACGGCGGACGGCGGACGACCGACGGCGACCCGTGCCGTGCGCTGCGCCGTGCTCCCTGACGCAGCGTGATTACGCGCGGCGGCCGCCGCCACGGGCTGGGCGGCGGGCGTCTGCAGGCCGGGGGGGGGAAGTCCAGGCCGACGCCGCCGAGCGGAGCGAGGAGGAGGAGGAGGAGGAAGAGGAGGAGGAGGAGGAGGAGGAGGAGGAGAGGGCCCCAGGTCTTCGACGATGTAACTGTTTCAACCGGCGACGTGTCCTCGAGTGCGGGCCTCGGGGGCCCTTCGCGGGCTCCAGGACCATCAGAACCGGGTCCGGGAGGAGAAACTGCAGAAGGAGCACGACCACAAGAGACCTTCCACGAGAACCCCAGCCCTGAGACCCAAGGACGCCCCTTGATCTTGGGCGTGGGGACGCCACGCTCCCCACAGCAAAACCATCGAAACCCAGGAGACCCAGGGCCACCCTGGAGGCAAGCAGGGTGTCTCTTGACATGGGTCTCCACTGCACCCCCCAGGGAAGCGGTCGGGGACCTGCGTGGGGCCGCGGGTGGAAACAAATCAGATCGGCGGAAGTAGGGGCTGGTCGAAAGCCCCCGCCTCCCAGCGTCGTGGTGTGGACAACAACAACAACAACAACAACAACAACAACAACAACAACAACAAAACACGGCGGCAGGTTTGGCCAGTTTCGCTCCCCCGGGGCCATCCCTGGGCCTCCAGGGCTCGAGTAGGGGATCGACTACAGAATTGATTAACCCTAAACTTGATTTGCTCGACGAACATAAAGTATAATTCTCGTAGACCTACAGAATCATCTTCGCAGTTCTCGTAGATTCCATTATTGAAGTTAAGCAATTGTGTAGCCGGCGCCCTACTCGAAGGGCCGTCAAACAACGGCGCGAACAAAAAAACGCCCCAAGGGAACGGGCCCAGCCACCTGGGGTCGACGTTCGGGGAAAACAAAACAACAACAACGACAACGACAACAACAACAACAACAACAACAACAACAACAACAACAACAACGACGACGACGACGACGACGACGACAACAACAGCAGCAGCAGCAGCAACAACCACAACAACAACCAACAAAAAGAAACGTCAGAGTTATGGGGTGTGGTTTAATCGTATGTTAGCCTTAGGGCGGGGACTCGCGGTTCGAGAACTGAGGCTGAACCTGTTTGGGGCCTCCTGTGCGTTACTCGTCGCCACGGCTGGATGCAGCCCCAAAGACCGTCCAGGATAGACTCCACGAGAGGTCTGGAGACAGAGTTCGAATGGAGTTAAATGGTTCGCCACGAAGGATACAGGACGGGTGGGCTGTGGTGGCGACGCAGCGATGACGCATTGCTGATAGTCGCGACGATGGTGAGGAAGGTAGCGATGATGGTGATTCATGGTGGTGATAGGGGGTGATACGGGGGTCAAGATGGCGACGGTAATATCCGTGACGATGGCGGTAATATCCGTGACGATGGTGCTGGATGCTTCATGCTGGTCGAACGGCACCTGCTTCACTGAGTATCGTTTAACCGATCCCCATCCCCAGCGGCGTGGCCCTGGCCCCCCTGGCCGCTTTCACCCCCCTAGGGTGGGATAGGGGTCGTTCCCTTCGGGCTTCGAGGGGTGTATCCCCAACTGGGGGGGGTAATTTGGTGGGGGTCTCGAAGGGGCTGGGGATGGGGGTGGGGGTGATAAGGGTTCAAGATGGCGACTGTGATAACCGTGACGACGGTGATGGTGATTCATGGTGGTGATGCGGGTGATAGGGGGTCAAGATGGCGACGGTGTTAACCGTGACGATGGTGCTGGATGCTTCCTGCTGGTCGAACGGCACCTGCTTCACTGAGCATCGTTTAACCGATCCCCATCCCCAGAGGCGTGGCCTGGGCCCCACTGGCCGCTCTCACCCCCCCAGGTGGGGAGATGGGTCGTTGCCTTCGGGCTTCGATGGGTGGATCCCCAACTGGGGGGGCTAACTTGGTGGGCGTCTCAAAGGGGCTGAGGACCCAGACCCCCGACGTCATGATTTGTTCATTACGTCGACCCCTGGAGGTCTCGACCCATTCCTCTGGACCGGTTTTTCATCCTGATTCGTTTTTTGACGGTCCCGACGGCTGGTAAGGGCTCCGAGAGGCCGAAAATACCCAAAAACCTCCCGTCGTGATTTTTTCATCACCCGAGGGGGTCTGGGGATGGGGAATGGGAATTGGCTACACGATACCGATTCGCTGCAGGCCCCGCCCGCGCCGCGCCGCGCGGCCTCCCTTCCCAGACATGCGACGTCCTGATTTTTTCAGGACGACGTCCCTGGAAGTCCCGACCCCTTCCCCGGGACCGGTTTTTCATCCCGAGTCGTTCTTCGACGGTGCCCGGGCCCGGCGAGGGCCCGGCGAGGGGTCGGAAATAGTTGAAAACTTGCCGTCCTGATTTTTGTTACAGTCGGGGCGTTGACCCAAGGAACCCTAAATAAGGAGCGAGGCCCCTCTTTCCCAAAAGTTGAACTTCGACTTCCTACCGAAAACACCAGGAAAACCTGAGGCAAGCTGCGAAACACTTCAGGAACGCGGAGCCCCTCCCCAGCCAACAGGGCTCCTTCTTCAGGGCCCCCGACTGTACGCCGCGAGCACGCCTGGCCTCCCTTTCGGCGCGGGAGCCGCTCCCCCCCGAAATAGCTGAAACCTTGCCGCCCTGACTTTTGCTTACGCCGCGAGCACGCCTGGCCTCCCCTCTCGGCGCGGGAGCCGCTCCGCCGGCTCCGGCGCCCCCCGCCGGCGCCGCGCCGCGCGGGGGGCCGCTGCGCACCGCGCCGCCCCACGGCCCGGCCGCGCGGCCCGGCGGCCTGCCTCGGATGCTGAGTCGGGCGCGTCCTCCAAAAGAGTCCGAACATAGAACAAAAGACCCAAAGACCCAAACAGACTCTAAAATGCAAAAACACAAAAAAAAAAAAAAAAAAAAAAAACCATAAAAAACTGCGGATGCTGGACGAGAGATATAGAGCATACTCCAAATGCCTTAGACTGCTCACAAAACAAAACTGCGGATGCTGGACGAAAGATATAAAGCATACTCCGAACAGGCAACACAAGCACTCCAGGAAATCATCGAAAAGCGTCCCCGGACTGGTTCTTGACTCTTCTGGGGGTACTCCTCCTGCAGAGGGACAGGCCCGACTTGAGCTCTAATCAGGCGGCCGCGTGGGTCTGGATGAGCGAAAAGTCTGCGCCGTTCAGGACGGCCTGTCGGTGTCGCGCCCAGGAGGGAAGCGAGGGAGGGGGCGGCCCGTCTCCGGAAGCTCGCAAGGCCTCTCCAGCCTTCCGAGAGGCTTCCCGAGCCTCCTCCCCGAAGACACGGGCGGCTCCTCAGAAGGCCGGAGGGGCCTCTGAGAAGCCCCGCCGCCTTCTGAGAGCGCCTGCCCCCTCTGCCTTCCCTGGGAGAAGAAAAAACAGCACAAACATAAACTTTTGGCACTCCGCGCGGGATTCTTGGATCTGCGCTGGACCCCCCTCCCTGGCACGCGGAGCGCGCCAGGGGCGGCGCTGGAGGCGCCGCCAGGGAGGCCCAGCGCGGATCCAAGAAATCCGCGCGGAGCTCCTGACGTTTATGTTTACGCCGTTTTTTCTTATTCGATTCCCCACTGCGCACGCCGCCGAGCCTTGGCCTTGCCCAGAGAATCCACCTCGTCGGCACGGGCGGTCTTGCGCACGTCGTAATAGCCGCCGGCCCTCCCCCGCGGAGGCCATCGGAGGCTGCCGAGCTCGGGACTCGCGCGTGCGCGCGGGGGGGGGGGGGGGGCAGGCTCTATGTCTCTCGACGCTGGGCGGCGTTCGGGAAGGCAGAACCGGGGAGTACGAGGGCCCAACCAAACTCTGCACTCCAGGGCTCTGAATCTGGCAGGAACAGCTTTCCTTGAAGGAGAAGGACGAGGAGGAGGAGGAGAAGGAGGAGGAGGAGGACGAGGAGGAGGGGGAGGGGGAGGAGGAGGAGGAGGAGGAGAGGAGGGGGAGGGGGAGGGGGAGGGGGAGGGGGAGGAGAACGAGGAGGAGGAGGGGGAGGAGGAGATGGCGGAGCGCGGCCATCCCTACTCCACTCGACGACGCGGCAGCTGCAGGGCGAATCGAGACGGCATCAGGCGAGCCAGGACACAGTCCTGGCCCGAAAAAAATGTGAACTCCTCTCGGGAAGCCGACGATGGCGTCCAGACGATGGAAAGCGGCCGACCTTCGGCGGCGAGCCGGGGGGGAAGTGAGAAGGGGCGGGCCTTCTCAGAAGGCTCAGAAGTCCCCCAGCCTTCTGAGAAGTTGTCTATGCCCTCCTCGGGGACACAGAAAGTTTCTCAAAGGCGCGAGGGCTTCTGAGAAGTCCCGCCGCCTTCTGACGAGGCCTTCTCGTTCTCATTTCCCCCCCTCGCTCGCTCGCCGCCGAGACCTTGCCGCTGGCGCCCATATCGAGCAGCACATGCGTATGACCTCACGGTGTTGCGCTCCCTTGCCTATGAATGCACCTGGCTGAGCGTGACCCCACAGGGCCTGGAACGGGACATGCCCCACGCCTGGACCATGACATCAAGCAGTCTTGAGACCTGACCATGCTGCCTTGGGACGCTTGCTGTCTCCCAGGATTGACTGCCTAAGACGCCTCGAAGATGCAGTTCGAAGCGTCCAAAATGCCGCATGCTGCCCAAACACCGCCTAAGATGACCTCCGAGACGTGCCAAATGTTCTACAATCCCAGGTGGCCCCAGTATTGCTTTCCAAGATCATAGGAAGCAATAGACTTCAAAACCAACAAACGAAACATATGATTTCGATATGCCGCCTGCTTTGATCTCGAGGTTCAAGATGGCCGCAACAATGACACCGAAATGGCCACAGGAGTACCCAAAATGGCCCCAGTGTGACCACCAGGGGCCAACAGATGCCCCCAAGATCGCCCAAGATTGCCACGCAAAGCCCCAAGATGGCCCCAATAAGCCCCGAAGAGGCCCCACTATTGAAGTCAAGAGGCCCCAAGATGGCCCCAGAGGCCCATGGTGAGCAGGATGACTCAAAGGTGTCCCTCAGAGGCCCAAAGACACCCCAAAGATCTCCCAAGCCCAAGACGGCCCAGTGAGGCCCCGAGACGGCCCCCAAGAAAGCCCGAGTATGGTCCAAGAGTGCCTAAAGATGGCTCAGGGCTGGAAGCAAAAAACTGATTACGGCGAGGGCATTGGATAAGGAACCACTGAACCAGGAATCCATGGTCTGAAAACCTAGTGGAGCACCAACTGAGGATTAACCATGGATATCACCGCCGCCCTCATCAGATCAGGAATCCCCCAGGGCCTGCAGCCTCCTGGGAACATTCTTCATCGCACGCCCTCACCGTGCCGACACTTCCACTCCCCTGAACTCTCCTGGGGCGCTCCCTGACCAGAGATCCCAGGCTGCTGGCGACGAGTGCCCCCCTGCCCAACAGGGCGAGAACGGGGAAGGGAATACATGGTCCAGGGTTTGGGCCCCCCCCCCCCAATGCTGATGCCATTGGCCCCCCCGCACCCCCCCCCCCGCGCGATGGTCCCCCCCGCCCCCCCCTGTGGGCGTGGCGTGGTGCTGCGCTGCGGTTCCCCCCCCCCCTGTGGATGTGGTGTGGTGCTGTGGTGGTTCAGAGGTCGTCGTCGTCGTCGTCGTTCTCGTCGTCCTCGTCGTCCTCGTCGTCCTCGTAGTCCTCGTCGTCCTCGTCGTCGTCGTCGTCGTCGTCATCGTCGTCGTCGTCATCGTCGTCGTCGTCATCATCGTCGTCGCCGTCGTCATCGTCGTCGCCGTCGTCGTCGCCGCCGCCGCCGGCGTCGTCGCCGCCGCAGCCGTCGTTGTCGTCGTCGTGGTCGTCGTGGTCGTCGTCGTCGTCGTCGTCGCCGTCGTCGCCGTCGTCGTCGTCGTCGTCGTCGTCGTCGTCGTCGTCGCCGCCGCCGCCGTCGTCGTCGTCGTCGTCGTCGTCGTCGTCGTCGTCGTCGTCGTCGTCGTCGTCGTCGTCCCTGGGACCATACCATCTGGGGGGGGGGGGCCCGAGGAATCCTGGGACCATACCATCTGGGGGGGGGGGGGCCCGTGTGCCCTCGACCCTGGATCATATATCAGCATCGGCACGTTCTCCTGAAGCTAGGTTTCGGCACAGCGCCGCACAGCCGATGCGTGGGCGATGCGTTTTTCGACGGCGGCGGCGACGACGGCGGACGAACGAAGACAGACGACTCGCCGTAAGCGTGCGACCCGTGCCCGTTCCAAGTCGGTCCAGGAGGGGGGATATCCTGGCAAATGTTTCAGGCTGCGTCCAGAAACGCGCACACAAACCACCCAGAAGACAACGATGACGAAAGACAAACGTACGACGACGAAGATGACCTTGAAGCGGACGACGACGACGACGACGACGACGACGACGACGACGACGAGGACGAGGACGAGGACGAAGACGACGAGGACAACGACGACGAAGGATGATCGACAACGACGACGAGGACGACGACTACGGTGTCGGTACCTTCGTATCCCCTGGAAGCCTGCACGGAAAGAAAAGCCCACATGCTTTTCTCACCAGACGGCCCCGAAAGACCAAGGAACTCACCGAATAGCCGCATCTTCGGACCTCAAGTCGTGAAACATCGGAGCGCGTTTTGCTCCTGGTCGTTGCCCGGACGCCGGTTTCGGGCTCTGGGGCCCAAGCACAAACACTATTCTCGGACGCGAAATCCGAGGGCGGCGAGATGAGAAAAGCACGACATCGGAGATCTGGGTCCACCAGCGGGGCCAGCGGCAGGGAAGGCCGAGCCTGTTGGGATTTCAAGAGCCAGTCGCACTCCGCGTGCAGCTCGGAGATGAACTTCGATTTCATCATCAGCTCCTTCGTGCTGCCCTCCTTCTTCTCCTTCTCCGCCTGCAGCGACTCCTCCGCCGCCGCCTTGGCGGAGCTCTTCTCCGTGATGGACTTGGAATCCTGCATGCGCTTCTCGCCTGCCTTGGACATCACGGCTTCGTAGTCCTTCTGCGCATCCTCCTCTTCCACCTGCGCCGCAGTCATCTCCTTCCAGGGAACGAACAGATACCAACACCGGCACAGACCGGAACGAACAGGAAGATAAAACGGTACAAACACAAGCTGTTGGCGCTCCGTGCGGATTTCTTGGATCTGCGCTGGACCCCCTCCCTGGCGCGCGGAGCGCGCCAGCAACGGCGCCAGAGGCGCCGCCGGGAGGGGGGGGGGAGGCAGCGCGGATCCAAAAATCCGCGCGGAGCGCCAAAAGTTTATGTGTGTGTGTGTGTGTCGTTTCTCTCTTCTGCGATACTCCCCCGCCCTCTTCTGGGAGGGGCTCTAGCCAGGACTTCGAGGCCACGACGGGCGGGCGGCGACCGCGGTGCCTCTTCCTCCCCTCGATCCGCTTCTTGGCGAGGAGAGCGCGGTGTGGCGAGAAAAAAACCGGCCCCTCGGGAAGGCACCCGGGGGGGGGGGAGCGGGGCCGCGGAGGACATCCCCGGAGGCTCCTCGCGAGGAGGGCGCGGAGGGCGGGATCGACGGCCACGGGGGCGACAGTAAGAAGTGGGAAACAGAGGCATCCTAGCACCATGTGTCCTCCTCCTCCTCCTCCTCCTCCTCCTCCTCCTCCTCCTCCTCCTCCTCCTCCTTTGCGTCCTCCTTGGAGGCGCGCGCCCGACCCGAACATCTAGTATACCTCTCTTGTAGTGCATCGTTTCGCGGGCGGTGTGGCCAGAAAGCACCCGCCACGACGCATCCACTGCAAGAGTTCTCGGTGCGCGCGTCGCCCCCGGGGGGGCTTAGCACGTTGGGGTGGCGCCGACGACACGGGGGCGGCAGCAAGAAGGGGAGTAAAACATTAGCTCACACAGCTGGGTTCCCGTGCGCCTCCCGGCGATGGAGGCGCCTATGCATCGAAGAAAGCGCCTGGCGGCGGGGGCGAAACCAGCTGCACGCAGCAGATGCCGTGCCCCCCCCCTTCTCCAAATGGCCCCTTTCCATCGACCCGAAAAGGTTTCCTGAGAAGCTTCCTGCCCTTCCCTCGCTCATCGAGCAATCTCTCGCCACTGTGGTGATCGCAAATTGCTGGACTCCTACTCCTACCAGCCCTCTGACCGTTGGGGATTTACTAAGTTCGTTTTTCCAACCCCATCCTTCCCTTGCGGAGAAGGGTTTACCCCTCCCCTTACCCCACGCCGCAAACACTCGCCCCTTCGCTTAAGCCGATTTCCAGGATGTCGTCGTCCTCCTCGTCATCTCCGAGGTTCGTCGTCGTCTCCCCTCCTCTCATTCCTGCACGCCTCCTCCCAAGTGGCCACGTAGACTCCCAAGGACACCCAGGAGAGGCCAAATCCTTCCATCCAATCGGCGGCACCGCTGGTCCTTGTCGATGTCGGAGATTGTTAGAGGGCAAAGAATCCGACCCCAGAGATACAACCCCGACGCGCGAAGCCGTTTAGCACACGCACCCCCAAAAGAAATCGAACAGGGCAGGGCCGTTTAGTAAACGGCCAGGGCCGTGTAGTAAACGCCAATTATCGGGTCTGGGTGGTTTTTCCTTTGTTGAAGTTTGTTTACACAGCATCGATGACCCATGAACCGACGCCGGATTCCAGAAAGAAGTGCGGGGAATCAGCAGGCTCTCCTGCCACGGAGCCGTCATCGCCCCTGCCTCCCGACGGAAGCGGCATCCCTGGCGCGGAAGAGGAAGCGTGGCAGAGGCACGAGTAGTGGGAGAGGGAGGAGAAGAGGGTGTCCTTGTCGATGTCGGAGATGATCAGGTCGAGCATGGCAACCACGCCCGTGGACTCCGCGGTCTTCTTGGCGTAGTTCGTGAACTCGGGGGGCGGCGGCGGCGCGTCCACCGCGCGGCCGCGGGCGGCGGCGATCTGCACGAGCGCGGCAGGGGCCGTCGCCTCCTCCTTGTGCATCTTGGGCTGGTAGAACTTGTAGAGCCTCTGAGGGCAGAGATTTGGGTGACCCAAAAGGAGGGCCAGCTGAAAGCGGGTGGTGCAATAGATTTGGGGCAACTGTATTGCAAACGTACTGCGCTGGAGTATTGGTTTGCTTTGCATTGCATGTAAGGTATTGCACGTGAAAAACCAGCAATACATCTGCGCCCCGGAATGTGTTGCGCGCCCCAAATGTGTTGTAACCCCACAAACCTGTTGCACCGAATCTATTGCACCACCCCCTTGTCACTGCACCCCCTTCCGGGTCAACTCGATTCGAGGCGTTCGGCGACACCCGCGGGGGATCGAGGACTCCGGGGGGCGGGCCGGGCCCCCTCTGGCCCTCTCGGTGGCCTCTCGGTGGCCTCTCGTTGGCCTCGGGGCACCCCCTCCCACCCACCCGACAGCCCGGAGGCGGAGCTGCAGTGGAGAGATCCGGAGCGAGGAGCACAAGCAAGAGGCTGCGGGGGGCCACGCGGCGAATTCCTGTCCAGGGGCAGCGCCGGCCAGCTGCTGGCTGAGCAAGCTGTCCCGTCGCTTGCAGAAGTAGGAGCAAGTCACTGCGTGCCCTCACGGTGCCACTGGGCGAAAGAAGGCCATGAGCCGGGGATGTGGAAAAATATGCCCAAGCGCGCCCCGCCCGCCATACGGCCCCCAAGGTGGACGACCCAGGAGAGCAGCACAGCAGGAATGCGGTCGGACTCGACAGCAGGGGCGAGTAACGTTAGCCAAGGATGCCAGGCCCGTACCGAGATGTGGAGATAGGAGGGGGAAGAGGAGGATGCAAGGGCGACTGACGAAGGACGCAAGGGTGATTGGCGACGTCGGCCTTGTGACAGGTCTTGGCTGCAGGAACAAAGGGCTGGAGGTGGCGGTGATGGGGCAGGTGTGTGTATTGTTGCTGCTGCTCCCCAAGGCCGGTTCTTGGCCCACGCGAGAATCTGCTTGGCGGCCGCGTTGTTCGTGGTGAGCTCGTGGAACTCATCGCTCTCCTGCTTGCGCAGCTCGGTTGCCTGGGCGACCGACTTGTCAAGCGCCTTGATGCCAGCCGTTAGGGCTTTGATCTCGTCGGCCAAGGTCGCAATTCTGCCCTCCAGATCCGAGATGGCTGTCTCTGAAACAGACACGGCACGCTCGAGCTCCTTCTTCTTGTCTTCGGTCTCGTCAAGCGAAGAAGTGCAATCCGCCAGTCCCCATGCGGGCGACTCCGAGAATCCTAGCTCCGCTGGGGTTGACCTGCTTAGGGGTTGTCTGGTATCACTTCCACCGACTTTCACCATATAAGCCGCCCTCGTTTGTGTTTCTATTACCTTCCGCCGGCTTCCTTGGGCCTTCCGAGGGCTTCCGCTCAAGAGGGAGGTCAACCTTTCGATCCCTCGGGCAAGAAGCCAGTTTGCGAACACCCTATGTCGCGCCTTCAGGCTGTAAAGAAGCGAGCAGAATTCCGACTGTAGCACTCTCCTGTGATGGCATGCCTCGGCGAATGCGTGCGATAACTCTCCCCTGGAAGCCTCCACCTCGTGATCCCTAAAAGTCGCACCACGGGAACGTCCCCAAGGTGGGGCTGAAGAATCTTGCTGCTGGGCGACGCGTCCTCAAACCTGCAGCGGCAAGAGTGAAAAGTGCGCCTCGCAGGTTCACCCGATATGGCTGCTACATGATCAGTGCCGAGGCAGTCCTGCCTCTCGTATCCCTATAGTGGTGCTGCATGTGCTCATTCTCCCCATCCCTGCCATCGTCACTCGACCACCTCGTCGTGCTAATCATGTTCCTGCTCGTAATCTTGGTCGTGCAGATACCACTGCTCTTGCACTTTTTGGGGGTCTGCGGATCGAGAGCCTCTTCCGGTTAAGAGCTACGCGGGCCACGCAAAGCACTAATCCACTGCTCTTGCACATGCATATCCTACTGTTCCTCCTCCTCCTTCTCCTCCTCCTCCTCCGCCTCCTCCTCCTGTTGGCAGTCCTCCCCGCTGCTCTTGCTCTTGCACATCCTGTTCCTACTCCCTCTTATACTCCTCCTTCCTTTCATGATGGCCATCAATATCATCCTTCTCCCCCTCCACCCTCCCCTGTACATCGTCACCATCCTTCTCGTTCTGGTCTTGGTCGTGGTCCCGGCACTGCCGAACACGGGAACTAAAATGATGTGCGGGGACATGCTTCCAGTCTTCTCAAAACAAACCAGGATAATGTCGCAGAGCCCGCGGAACAGTCGCGAACCTGGACACCTCGATGTTTGGGCGAGGGGGATAGGCGGCAGTGCTCACGGGCCGTTGCATACGTCTGCTTGCTATCATCATCGCTTTGCTCGGCTTTGAGCGTCGCCACCATGTCATCAATCATCTTGACTACCTTCTCGAAGCCAGCGGTCTTGCCCTGGAGGGCCATCTCGATGAAGTCGAGCTCTGGGTGCGCAAGCGTCGAGCTCCTCCTTGCCCCACGGACAAAAGACAGCGCCTTGCCGCGCACAGTGGCCTCGCCCTGCCCCAGCTGCACAAAGCTGGCGCTGGAGCTCGGCAGTGTCTTTTTAAAGCCGCCAGCCACGGATTGCCAGAGCGGACGAGGCGCGTGAGATGACTGCCGGCCTCCGTCCCGCAGTGCCCCCTCCCCTGGGGACAGAGGTCCCGAGCTCCTGAGCGCACCTGATGGGCTAGCCAAACCGCCATATACAATCTCCGACGCCTCCGAGACGCCCACGACGGATTCGCCCTCACAAGCCCAAAGGAGGCCCCACGAGAGGCACTCAAGAGAAGGATCCCCAAGAAAGCGAAAGACAGGACTCTGGCACCAAGAATGCTTGAACATTTTTCCCGAGAATGATTGAACACGACTGGGTTGTCTCCACGATGTGTGCGTCCAAAGCACTTCGTCTTAGGATGGAATATAGTGCGCCTAAGAGAATCACAAGACGGTCCGCAATGGCCCGGCAAGGCCCTAGATGGCACAGGAGGCTGCCCAGATCGCCCAAGTGAAGCTTACAAGAGCGTCCAAACACTCCAAAACCGCTCCAGAGTGCCCGGGGAGGCCAACAGGGAGATGCTCCCGAGACGCCCACAGGAAATCCCCAAGACGCTCCCGCTGACCCCGCGAAGGCATCAAACTATACCCGCTGAAAAACCTCAACACCAAGAGGCGGATGGTCCAGAGTCAAGGGAACACTTCGCTGGGTTCTGCGGAATGGCACAAGCATCACTGGACAGTTCAAGGGCATCGTCACTGTTCAACATCTTGATGGCGCAGGGGGGCAATTGCAACGTAAACTTGTGGGTGGAGGTGCGGGTGGAAGGAGGAGGACGAAGAGGAGGATGAGGAGGAGGAGGAGCAAGAAGAGCGCTGCAACCAAGACGCTCAAATTCGCACGACGCTTCTTCCCAGGAGTAGGAGAAAACAGTAGCCGCACTGTCATCTGAACGACGTTTGCGCGCGAGCCCGAAACAGCTCGCTACGACCACAACGGGCACAAAGCATTCGCCGAAGGAGGCAACTAGCATCGGTGTCAAGCCCTAAATGGCGCGGCGAGCGGCGCCCACCAGTCCTGCACAACCGCAACGACAGCCAGCGACGGCAAGCAGCACCTGCCCCAAAAGCAAAGGCCAGGGGCTGGCGGCAACCATCGGCCTCGGCGGCAGACCAGAACAGCGGGCAACGGCGGCCACCAACCAGCACACCTGGCACATGCGATCAGAAATCGCCGTTCCCCAAACCGCGCTTGCACTTAGGGGTTCGCATTTCTTGTCTAAGCAACTGGGCCTGTGTGTTCGTCTGGCGGTTGCGTGCTGGCTGTATCGCCGCCCCGTCGCCGCCGCACCGCCGTTGCACCCCCCCCCTTTTGGATGGGTCATCCGCCGTTCACCAGTGCACCACCACCCCCATGGAAGGGTCACCCGTAGCTCACCACATAGCTGACACCACATAGATTCTCCTCTCTGAAAGAATAATAGGATCTACCTCCCCCCCCGGACTTAACCGCTACTCTGTTCGTATTGCAATGTACTTATGATTCGGTCCCATCGTCCACCGTAAATATGAATTCATACCATCCCACGCAAGCCGGCACCGCCGCCCTTCATCCTCTGCAGAAAGTACTATGCGCGCACACCCGTTTATCAAAACTCATCTGTTTTCAAGAACCCCGTTGATCAATATCACATTGGACGATGTGCACACGCTCGCGTCTCCACGCGCGCATGTCGGTTGTTTCAAAAACCATAGGTTTAGTAACGAAATCAAAAACGAGTGTCCGGCAACATACAAAAAAACATGGTTGTGCAACCACTGCTCTGAACAAAAAACTGCGTTGCTGCAGATATTAAAAACCGGTTCCTCCAAAATACAGTCTACCGAACGTGCTTCTCGCGCGCGCACGTCGAAGTCGCTCGAACGCCCTTGCGCGCGTGCTGTAGCAAGAACCCGCTGCATAAAACAAAGGGACGAAATGCACACGCGCGCGTCGTCCCCGCGCATGCGGGCATCCTTCAAGAACCTTGGCTTTCGTAGAAAGTTGAAAACCGAGTGCCCCAAAAGACATGTACAAACACATGGTTTTACGACATCAGTTTTCAAACATGCTTGCGCTCGCGGTTTTGCGAACTCTGACGCGAAAAACATCGGTTATTCCACATGCTCAATACATTCGGAAAAACGGGCCTTTTTTACGCCGCATGTCGACATCATTCGAACGCCCTTGCGCGCGTGCTGGAAGGGGGGCACGGTTTGTGGCAAATCATACCACGCGGGCCACTCTCGCGCGTCGGCCGCGCGCGCATGTCGAACTCCTTCCAAAACCTTCATTACCGACGCGGGGACGCCATCATCGTCGCCGGCGCGATCAGCATCGGTGCCGCGACTTGCCTTGCCGCCGTCGATGTCATCATCGTCACCAGCGTCGCTGCTACCATCATCGTGTCTGCCGTTGCCGGCTTTGCCATGATACCGCGCCCGCCCAGGTCACCGACTCGCACTGAAGTGCCCGCGGGGAAGTGCGCAGCGGTCAGCGCCACCGCGGCCGCGTCGGCCGCGCCGAACTAGCTGGCCGCTGCGCGCGCGTGCACGCGCGGGCTTTCGCGGCCGCAGAGATGCACCAGCCAATGCCAAGCAGTCATCGCAATCGCCTCCGCATGGGTCTTGCAAACCAAGTTTTGGGCGGGGGGGTGGGATGATTGCGCGAGCAGTGGGGTTGACAACTGCAAGTTGAGTATTGGTGAATGAACCACATAGATTGCACCACATAGCTTACACCACATAGATTGCACCACATAGAATGCGCCACATAGCTTGCACCACATACCTTGTACCACGTAGATTGCATCACATAGATTGCACCATATAGGTTGCGTCACATGGATTGCTAGAAACACACTGTTGGGGGTCCTTCCTCGACTTAAAGCTTCGAAGGTACCCCAGACCTCCGCGGCCCCATCGGAAGGTAAAAAAGCTACAGTGGGGCACCCGCTGGTAGGCCAATGTCTTCATTGGTGTGCCTTCTGTACCAGTAACACTAAGATGAAGTCAAGACGAGGATACATTCGGGTGAGGATAAATCGAGAATCTCTGAGATCCGGCAGCCCTGGAGGATGTATCAGGCGCCGCGCACTGGCTGGCGGCCAGCATTCGTGGCAAACTTGAGCAGCGGTTCACGCAGGCCGGCTCCAAAGAATTGTCTACAGCACGTCGCAGCGCCCGCTCCTTCACAAGCCAAGCTCGGACCCATCAGTGCAAGCACAACATGAGAGAATGGGGAATGCATCAACAGACGGACGCTTACGTTGCAAATGTCCCACCGGGATAGTCTCTGCCAGGGCCACAAGCTCCGTCGCGCGGGTGGCCTTCACCTCCTCCCACTCCTTGCTCTTCGTGTCGCACGTCTTGCCGAGCTCCGCCAGAAACACGGTGTCGTCGCCGAGCTGCTCCTTGGTGGCCTCCAGGTCATTGGCCTGGGAGGTCACCTCCACGCCGAGCTCGCCCACGCGCATGGTCTCCTCCTCGATCTGAGCCGTGAGCGCGTTCACCTCCTCAGAGTACGAAAAGAGACACAAACACAAACTCTCGGAGGCCCGCTCGAATTTCTTGGAGCGGCGCTGCACTGCCTCTCCCCGGCGCCCGCGGCGATGCGCCCGGGGCGGCGTTTGGGGCGCCGCCAGAGGCCCGGCGACGATCCAGGAAGTCCCGCGTGGAGCTCCGGAATTCTGTTTAAGTCGGGCGTGTCACCCTGCAGGGGGATCTTGGGCGAAAAGGTGAAAAAATGCTTAACAGATACCCCCCACATGGTCAAAGATAGTCAAAAAGAGTCGTCCCCAAACTATCTCTTGACTGTTCTTGAGCACCCCCCCCCCTGTAGAAGGACAGGCCCGACTTACAAATGTGCTGATGGCGATTGTTCTTCTCCGACGCCTTCGTCTTCGCCGCCATGAGGCCCTCGTACGTTGCCTTCGCGCTCTCCTCCTGCGCGGCCTCCTCCGAGAGGTCGTGCGCCATCTCGTCGTTCATCTCCTCTGGAGCAGGGACCGACCGCCCGGCATTCCTATAGGCCTACCACGACATGTTCTTGGGACCCCAAAATGTTCTGAGAACAAAGAGCCACGTTCTCAGAACATGAGCCCGACGTGTTAAAGCAAGACAGTCTCAGCCAGAAATGTCCTAAGAACACTTCGTGCAGACCACGCAAGGTTCTTAGGACATCCTGTGGTAGGCCTACGCATGGGCGAGCTAGTCGGGGGCGACGATAGGGGCGAATAGATCTGGGGGGAGCATTACACGTACCCCTCCGGGAGCCTCGCTGAAGACATGGCTCATCGGCGCCCCTGGATACATGTATTGCTCCCCCCTGGGCTAGCGGCTAGCCGCCCCTTTCGTCGCCTCCGAGCTGGGACGCTTCGACACTGCTTGACTCCTTGAGGATCCCGACGATCTCCCCGCTGGCCGGCGCGTAGCCCTCGGCCTGCTGGCCGGACAGGAAGGCGAGGAGCTCCTGGCGCTTCTCGTCGCTGACCTCGGCCCTCTCCATCACCCACCTGCGGATGCACGGCTTCCCCCGGGGCCCTAGGCGACCCGAGGAGGTGGAGGAGGAGGAGGAGGAGGAGGAGAAGGAGGGGAGGTGGAGGAGGAGGGGGAGGGGGAGGAGGAGGAGGAGGGGAGGAGGAGGAGGAGGGAGGAGGAGGAGGAGGAGGAGGAGGAGAGGAGGAGGAGGAAGGAGGAGAGGAGGAGGAGGAGGAGGACGGGCCGCCCAAGTCCTTCGGAGAGACCCCCCCCGCCTGCGGACCACGTTGGCGGCGCGGGTCTGCAGGAAGGCGCCCGCCATGCCTCGGAGGGTGCGACGTGGACCACCGCCGCCGATGAACCCGTCGGGGGGGGGGGGGCGGTGGCACGCCTGCGCGCCACCCAGTTGCAGGACGACGCTCGGGCGTGCCACCGCCCAGGGGCCGCCCCAACGCCGGGGGGGGCCCTGGGGAGACCAAGAGGGTAGCCATGCCGCTGCTCCCCGGACCCGTCCCGGGGGCTGCGCTCCGACCAGCACGTCGAGGCGAACCCAGCGGTGGCGACGCGGGCATCCCAGGAGGCCTGAGCAGGGGAGAGCGGTCGAAGGGTAGCGGCATGGGTGCCTCTTCCTCCTCCGAGGTTCGGTGCTGGTGGTCCCTGGTTTTCCTCCGGGTACCCTTCTCGATGGCCCTGGTGGCCGCGGTGAGGGCGCTGATGTTGGTCTCGGCATCGGATTTCACCTAGTGAGCTTTTTCTTATTCGGCGTTTCGACATTGGGCGGAAGGTGGGGGGGAGGGGGGGGGAGGTCTGGCTCCGAACCTCTGCTTAGTGCGGCTGTTTGCAGCAGTGCGTCCTATGCGGGAAACGCCACCTGCTTAAAACAGGCGCCAAAAGACAGCCAAGATCTACTCCATAGGGGGGGTGGGGGGGGTGCGAGGGCACGCGCCGAGCGGCAAAACAATGAATTAAAAATGATCACCTTCGCGAAAGCCTTCGCCTCCGTCTCGCGGAGGGCGGTGGCCTCTGCCATCGCGCGTTTCGCCTCCGCGCGGCTGGCCGTGTGGTCCTTGAGCGCCTTCTCGGTCTGTGCCTTGCGCTCGGTGTTCGACTCGATCGCCGACTGGAGGGACTCGATCTTCGCCTTCGCTTCCTCGATGGTCTGGCCGAGGTCGTTGCCGTTCGTCTTGCAGTAGCACAGGAAGCCGAGTGGCCCCCTCGCGGGGCCTCCAGTAGCACGTGCATCTGTGCGTATGCTTTCCCGCAGCGTGGCCAGGACAGACGCGCACACGCGCACACACACACACACACACACACACACACACGCACGCACACTCGCACACACACACACACACACACACACACACACACACACACACACACACACACACACACACACACACACACACACACACACACACACACACACACACACACACACACACACACACACACACACACACACACACACACGCACACGACACGCACACACACACACACACACACACACACACACACGACGCACGCACGCACACACACACACACAGACACGCACACACACACACACACACACACACACACACACACACACACGCACGCACGCACGCACGCACGCACGCACGCACGCACACACACACACACACACTCACACACACTCACACACACACACACACACTCTCACACGCGCACACACACACACACTTCTTACGTCGGCGGCTGGGCAGAGGTATTACTGCTCCGGCGATCGGGTATCAGTGGGGCGCGCTAGGTGCAAAGTGGGCCGCGGTGATCACACACACAATGTGTTCTACAACGCGCTGATGCGTGCAGTCTACGGATCCAGGGAAAGCGGGCTGCGCTCAGGTGAAACGACCACCTTCTGCGGGAGCGTGAGCTAAACCGGAAGTCTCGTGTCCGGGCGTAGCCATCGTTCGAGCGGCAGAGACCAAGCACACACACACACACATCCACACACGCACACAGACACACACACACACGAGAATATGGCATAACCATGATCTGACACTGTTCCAACAAGTGGCACAACTGGCACAATACCTCCGACCGATGTCCTTTTCAATGCGCCCGCCACGTTACTCTTGACTCTTGGTCCCAGATTGGCTGTCTGGTCATAGCGTATTGTTTCGCCGATGTGTGTCAGGTTCCAGCGCCCGAGCACGGTCCCACTGCCCCTGGAGGCCGAACACTGTCAAAGCATCCGTCTTCCTGTATTCAAGGCGATTGGAGGTCTGGGTCTGATCAGCTGCCTCCCAGAGCGGACCAAAATCGATACAGCCCACGCTTCGGCCTGTCGATGGCTGCAAGAGTATTCAGAGATGCCTCCCAAAGCCTTCCAGATGGAGGAGGCCTCCAGTATTGCATCTCACTCCGCGAAGATCGAAGGCCTGGGTTTCGGAACGTGCTTAGTGATTCAAGTCTTTCAGAAGACCCCACGACGGGGCCTCAAGGCAGGACGGAACAAACGGTGCCTCTGGGTGGGGTACGAGGTGCCCCCCAGGGAAAGCTTCCGGATGACCCGACGGCCCCAAGCCACGAACCTGACATGTGGCGCGGGGCGGCAGATAGGCGAAGCCCGTCGGATTTTTCGAACAGCTTCTCTTCGCGCTTGGCCTCTTCCGTCACTTTGGTCTGCATGCTCTGCAGGAGGGTCACAACCTTGCGGATCGGGTTCGCAGAAGCCTCGGCGGCCTGCTTGTCAGTGGCGATAGCGCCAGAGCATGCGATGAGGCCCAGAAGGACCACAGCCCGAAGAGTTGCCATAGCGAGTCTGTTCGAGCCTCTTCAATCGAGCGGAAGAGCCCAGGACGGGCAGTAACTTGAAATGCAAGCTGAAAAACACCTGAGCCAACACAGCCCGTGCTAAGCCGGCTTGGGGGAGCAATGCGGATCATAGCGATGGCGGAAGATATCCGACACCGTGATTTTGTCAATACGGGTTCCTCAGAATTCCCGACCCCGTCGCAGTGTACTTGTTTGCTTTCCAAGGTCGCCTTTGGAGGTCCTGAGCCCCGAAACGAGCCCCAGGAGACCCAAACCGAGGGAATCCCAAGAGAGCTCGCCCCTTAATCCCCATCGCCAGCCCAAACGGCCCAGCATAACTCGGCCGTAGCTCCGCAGAAACTGCCATGGGCGCGCCATCCATAGGTTAACTACGCCACAGATGGGTGACGACATGGATTGCACCATCCATGGGTTGCGCCCTCCGTTGGATGCGTCATAGGCTGCGCCCTCCGTTGATCAAACAGCCTGCTATTGGTTGCCCCACGTGTTACGCAAGCGGCAGCCGACAACCCAACGGCCTGCGACTGGTTGCACCATAAGCTGCACACTCGGCGGCCAACAGCCTGCCAGTGGTTGCGCCACAGGTTGCGCAGCAGGCGGCCGAAAATGAAGCGGCCTGCTGACGGATGCGACCAGACCCTCCAGCCCAATCCAGTTCAGCTCGCGACCAACATATTCGGGCAACGCCCGGACATGAACGAGTTCAAAATACATCAAGACTTCAGAACCTCAGGAAACCTGTAGGGTGTGACATGTCTTGCGCCATCGATAGAATGCTAGTCCATTGGAGCCGCCATCCTTGGGTTGATGGGTTGCGCCAGAGGTTGCGCCTTCGGCTGCCGAACATACAGCGGCCAGCTACTGGTTGTGCCATTGCGCAGCTGGCGGCCTATATGGTACGACCTGCGATTGCCATAAGTTGCGCACTTGCTGATGTGCCAAGTGTTTGCGCATTGGGCAGCCAACCATAAGAAGCCCTGCATTCAGCTGCGCCACACTTTGCGCACTCGGCGGCCGAAAATCCAACGGCTCGCCCTCTGTTGCGCAGCAGGTTGCGTCCTGGGCTGCTGGGAATACAGCCGAAAATCGGATCGAGAAAATCACCATTTAAGAAATCTGGACCAGCTGTCTGCGGTTTTTTTTCAGGCAAACCTGGATTGACTTCTGTTGTTCACGCTGGAGGGACGAACGTGCTCCAGAAGCTGGACCAGCTCTCGGGCAAGCTGGTCAAGAGACGATGGCCTAGCTTCTCGGGAGGAGGTCTCCGAACCAGGTGCTCGACGGTAAAACGGCCTGCTGTTGATTGCGCCATCGGTTTCGCACTCGGCTGCTGGGAAGATAGAACGGTCTGCGATCGTTTGCGCCACTGGTCACGAACTCGGCGGTGAACAACAGCAGCCTGCCGTGGCGCCACAGGTTGCGCACCCCGGCTGCCAAAAATGCCACGGCTCGCCTGGAGGTGAGCCATAGGTTGCCCCTGTGGCGGCCGAAAAAACAAGGGTCTGCTGTACCAGTTGCGCCATGGGTTGCGCTGCCTGCCGAAAGTAAACAAGGCTGGCACTGGGTTCCACCAAGTGTTGCGCACTCGGCTGAAGAAAATAACTGGCTTGCCACTTCTTGCGCGCTGGTTGCGCACTCGACCACCGAAGGAAAAAAACAACGACACCGCACGCTCTTGGTTGCGCTTTCGATTGAGCACTCGGCTGCCGAACAGAAAAAGAATTGCTGCGTCTCGCGCCATAGGTGACGCACTCGCCTGCCGAAAACTCAAATAGCCTGCAATTGATTTGGCCATGGGTTTTGCACTCGGCTGCCGAGAGCTAAAATGCCTGCTACTGGTTGCACCGTTGATTACGCACTCGGCGGCCCGAAATGAAACGGCCTGCTCACAGCGGCGACCATTTCAGCAAGCCGGTGGCATCTCACGACGTTGCAAAAAAAAATGCAACAACATCGAAAAAAAAATCACGCCCAGAGCCCCCGCTGTGAAAAAATTGCAAAACGCCAGGACCCCAGGGAAGGAAAACGACCAGCCCGCCTCCCTGAAGATCCTGGGTGCGAAGCGGGGAGTTGTCCATGACCACCGCCTGGGGGGGTCTTCGGGAACCTCGGCAGGCGGTGAGTATGGATATATATATATATATATATATATATATGTATAGAATGGCAACGCCAGGACCTCAGGGAGGGAACACGACCCGCCCGACTTTTTCCGAGGCGCCGGATGTCTGAGCCTGCTGCGCCCCAGTGGCCGTGCCCGAGCGGCCGGCAGGCCGCGTCACGTGCCCGACGCCCGACGCAGCGCGGCCAGCGCGCCCCGGGGCACCCGCACGCGCCGCCGGAGGCACTCCCGGCGGAGGGCGCCCCAGACGCGGGCGGGCTCGTCGCTCAGCTCTCCGGGGGCTGCCAAAGAGGTGGCCCTGAGATCCTGGCGCTACATTTTTTTCACAACGGGCGTTTTCGCTCCATTTCGTGCCCTGGGGAAGCTACTCAGAGCCCCTCGAGTCATGAAAAAATCACGGCGGGAGGTTGTTTCTCGCTATTTTTGGCCTCTGGGGGCCCTTCACCGGCCTCGGGGCCGTGAAAAAACGATTCGGGATAGGGAATCGGTTGAGACCTCTGGGGGTCGAAGTCATGAAAAATCATGACGTCGGGGGTCTGGGTAAAAAGGTGACCCTGACCCATGGTTGTCGTCAGCCCGTCTCCCTGAAGATCCTGGGTGCGAAGCGGGGAGTTGTCCATGACCACCGCCTGGGGGGGGTCTTCGGGGACCTCGGCAGGCGGTGGGTATGGATATATATATATATATATATATATATATATGTGTGTGTGTATGTGTGTATGTACGTACGTACGTACGTATGTATGTACGTACGTACGCACGTACGTACGTATGTATGTATGTAGGTAGGTCAGTAGGTAGGTAGGTAGGGGGGAGGGAGGGAGGGAGGTAGGTAGGTGGGTCGGCAGGTATGTTTATACATCTATGCATATATACATATATATAAATATATATAGAGATGTGTATATATATATACATTTTGTCCCACCACAGCGCTTGAATGTATCCATACCCATTGCATGCCGAGGTCCCCGAAGATCGATCCCCCAGGAGGTGGCTATGGACGAACCCACGCCTCGGGCTGTGGAGACCTCGGGCCAGAGGGACCCCTCTGGCAGCCCCCGCAGCTCCTCCGCCACCCGCGCGCACACCTCCACCGCGGCGTCCCGGTCCAGCGCGGCGGCGGCGTCGCCACCGCCGCGCGCTGCGAGCGCGGCCACGGCCGCCGCGGCCAGCGTGCAGCGCAGGTTGGACCGCGCCAGCGGGCCCCAGCGGCAGGGCTGCCGGCAGGTACGGCACCGCCCGCGCGCCGCGCTCGGGGAGGCCACCAGCGCCCAGAAGCAGTCGGCGTGGAGGGCGTGCCCACAGGGAGGGACGGGCCGGCACGGCCTGGGGCTGCGCTGCGCGCAGGCAGCCCGCCCAAGAATCCAGGACGCGCACACGGCTGGGCCCACATCCGTGCGGATCGACACTCCGGAGGCCGCGCGCTGGATGTGCACATGCGGAGGCCCGGGCGGCACGGCCGCAGCAGTGCCCAGCGCCGAAGAGACATCGGGCCTCACAGAGAGATCCAGCTCTCGCCCAGGCCGGTCGCGTCACGTGTGTCCGGCCTCTTGGCAAGCCGCAGCTGGCCTCGGCAGGCGGCCCCAGGGCAGCACGAGGCGGCTTCCTCGCGCCCCGGGGTTGGGGTGCTGACACCGCCCTGCACTGCCGCAGCTTACCCAGCGGGCACGCTGAGGCCAGCCGGAGCTGCCTCTCTGGCGGCTGTCTGCTCGCAGCCCCAAGCCTTGCCAGGACGAGCACGCGGTCGTCCGCCTCCCACTGCGCCAGGCATATGCCGCAGCACGACTCACCATCCTGGCGCCTAAGGGCCCGCACGACAGCCGCGGAGAGGGCGGCGAGCTCCGGCGACGCAGCCCCGTGCTTCCGCCCGCTCGCCAGGCTCAGCAGCCGCTGCAGCGCGCCCAGCCGGTACGCTCTCGGGGGAGGCCCGTGAGCCTCCAGAGCGCCCAGCAGCTCCGTGCCGCCCACGCGGCCCGCATCCCAGCGTGAGCGACCGCCCGCGGCGAGCAGCCCCTCGCGCACGCCGGCGGCGGCGCCCATCACGGCCTGGTCCCGCGCAGAGCCCTCGCCCGCCAGGGCCTCCGAGTAGATCAGCAGCGACGCCGCGGCCGCCGCCGCCGCGGCGCTCCCACCCGCGCGGGCCGCGCGCAGCAGCCGCTGGCGCAGCCGCCGCAGCCGCCCCGAGGGCGGCCCCTCGGCGGGCGCCTCCGCGTGGCAAGCCGCGAACTCCGCCAGCAGCGCCGCCCGCGCCGCCGCGGCGCCCGCCGCGCGCCGGCGGGCGGCCCGCGCGGCGGGCCTCTCGGCGGCGGGCCGGCGGCGAGCTGCCGGCGGCGAGCCCGCAGGCGCCTCGGCCGGCGGCGGCCTCGCGCGGGCGCCGCTCGCCGCGGAGCGCCTGCGAGCCCGCGGCGGCGAGGCGACCGGCCTCGGCGCCGCGGCCGGCGGGCCACTCGCGGGGCGCTTGAGGGCCCGCGTGCGGCGCGGCATGCGGGCGGTATGCCCGGCGCGGGCGGGCAGCGGGCACCAGGGTGCGCCGTGAGGAGGAGGAGGAGGAGGAGAGGAGAGGAGGAGGAGGAGGAGGAGGAGGAGGGAGAGGAGGAGGAGGAGGAGGAGGAGGAGAAGGGGGGGAGTAGGAGTAGGAGGAGGGAGTAGACATGGAGTAGGAGTAGGAGTAGGAGTAGGAGTAGGAGTAGGAGTAGGAGTAGGAGTAGGAGTAGGAGTCAAGCTAGCCAGCTCGAGCGAGTCAAGCATGGCATGCCCAGTCCCACCCGCCCTCCCACAACATAAGAAGCAAAGCTGGCACAACTGGGGGCCGAAGTCACACCGGCCAGCCGGTTTGGTACAGCTGATGCGGCCGCGATGGCGGTTGCCGACGGGAACTGGCGAGCGCGTGTTGAATGCCGCGCACGCATTGCCAGACGAGTCGAGAATGGCCCGGTACACCGCAGGAAGCCAGAGGTGGCCGGAGGAAGCCCGACGGTCTGACAGGACACCCCAAAGCATTTTTGTGAAAAAGCATTGGGTTTTTGATGTTTTTATGTTGAAATGCTTGCAAACACACGGTGTTCGGTAGGATTCTGACATGAACGCGCGAGTGTGCTCTTTGTGGTATTTGTTGCACAAGATTCGCGGCCTGGGTGCATGACAGAGCATCGCGAGTGCACCGCGCGATGACGTGAAATCGCTGGATTTGACAGAATTCTTAAGATTCCTATGGTTTTCCTATGATTTCAGCAAGAGAGCCCGGGCGGGAAATTTGTACAATTTTTGTGAAAAAGCATTGGGTTTTTGATGTTTTTATGTTGAAATGCTTGCAAACACACGGTGTTCGGTAGGATTCTGACATGAACGCGCGCGTGTGCTCTTTGTGGTATTTTTTGCAATGGATTATCGCCGTGGACGACAGGACGTCCATGTCGAGAGGAAAAAATAAGAAAAATGTTGATTTTGTATTGTTTTTTACATGTTAGGATGGGACCCCCCGGATGCGGCCCCTAATGGCCGGCCTGAAGGGGGGAGTAGGAGTATATTCAAATAAGGAATAAGGATAGGAGTAGGAGTAGGAGTGGGAGTAGGAGTAGGAGTCAAGTAAGCCAGCTCGAGCGAGTCAAGCATGGCATGCCCATTCCCACCCGCCCTCCCACAACATAAGAAACAGTGCTGACGCAACTGGGGGCCGAAATCAGATCGGCAAGATGGTTTGGCACAGCTGATGCAACCGCGATGGCGGTTACCGATGGGAAATACCTGGTGCGTCTCAAAGGCTGCGCTGGCATTTTAGCACGAGCCGAGGATGCCCCAGGAGGCCCCAGGAAGCCTCAGGAGGCCCCAGGAGGCCTCAGGAGGCCCCAGAAGGTTGCAGGAAACCCCAGCGAACCCCAGGAGGCCCTAGGAGGTCCCATGAGGCTTGAAGAAACCCTAGGAGGTGTCAGGAAGCCCCGGGGAATCATAGGAAGCCCAAGGAAGCCTCAGGAGGCCACAGGAGGATCCACGAGGCCCTGGGGAGGCCCCAGGAAGCCCGACGAATTGGCGAGCTGGAGGCCCCAGGACGCCTCAGGAGGCCCCAGGAGAATCCACGAGGCCCTGGGCTGGCCCCAGGAGGCACTATCATGCCCCGGGATGTTCCAGGAGGCCCTGAGAGGCCCCGGGCGCCCGACGAATTGGCGAACGAAACATGTGCGCTGCGCCTGTGCGGGAGCGCAACTTTCAGAAAACATGCGCGCGGTGCCAAGGCGAGAGCGACATTTCGTCCTGTGACGACCTGTCGAGCTGGAGGCCCCAGAAAGCCTCAGGAGGCCCCAAGAAAATCCACGAAGCCCTGGGAGGCCCCGGGCGCCCGACGAATTGGCAAACGAAACATGTGCGCTGCGCCTGTGCGGGAGCGCAACTTTCAGAAAACATGCGCGCGGCGCCAAGGCGAGAGCGACATGTGGTCCT
>CAUYUJ010013202.1:281735-324235 GCA_963575745.1 Prorocentrum cordatum | reverse complement strand
AATTGATTTGCAATGTGCTGCATTGCTTTGCGCTACGTTGCATTGCATTGCATTGATGTGCATTCCTTTTGTTGCGCGTTGCTTTGCAACGCTTCTCACTGGTCTGCACTGGTTTGAACTGTTTTGCACTGCATTGCACAAATTTGCACTGCGTTGCGCTGCAACCCATTGATTTGCTTTGTGTTGCGTTATGTTCTGCTGGTTTGCGCGACGTCGCAATCAATTACATTGATTCGCAGTGATACATGTGGGTTGCGTTTAAACATGTGTATAAGGGTTTGCCCAAATAGGTATGTGTATGACTGTGCATGCATACATGCATACATACATACATACATACATACATACATACATACATACACACATACATACAGACATACATACAGACAGACATACATACATACACACATGCATGCATGCATACGTACACACACATACATGCATGCATGCATGCATGCATGCGTACATGCTTGCATGCATACGTACATGCATACACGAATGCATGCATACAGACAGACGGACTGACTGACCGAGAGACAGGCAGACAGACAGACAAACAGACAGGCACATATGCATACATGGTTTCCCCTTGTGCTCGCCTGTGGGAGCCTCGCGGGCGCCCCGCGCTGGGGGGGTATGCCGAGCTTTCGCCTGGTGCCCGCCCGTGGGCGCCCCACGGGCATCCCGCGCTGGAGGGGCATGCCGAGGTTTAGGCTGGTGCCCATCCGTTGGCGCCCGTGGGGGCCTCGCGGGTGCCCCGCGCTGAGGGGGGGGGGGGCATGCCGAGGTTTCGCCTGGAGCCTCGTGCGCCCCGCGCTTGGGGGGGGGGGGGCACGGCAAAACCTCACAGCTCGCACCGTAGATTGCACCACACTGCATGCCCCGCGTAGATGGCACAGCGGTTACACCGCAGAGCCGACACCGCATCGTACACAAAACGTAGCTCACACCGCATAGAGCACACTGCGTCGCTTGCACTACAGATAGCTCACACCACATAGCTCGTACAACGTAGCTCGCACCACAGCCTACACCGCTGAGCTTGCACCTCCGCATTGCAATGAATCACTGTTTGGGGCCCACGCTGGCTGACAGGGTTATCCGACATGGGCCGCAGGAAACCGTATTCCCGGGACGTGCGTTAGCGCCAATGCTCGCTTGCCCACCGAAGCCCTTCAGTGCGACGCAGGCGGTGTTATGAGGGCCAACAAAGGCTGCGCGCTGTCGGCGGACCTGTTGACATCCTTACGCCACTAACATAATATATATATATATATATATGTACATCTATACAAACACAGTCACCGACAAAGTTCCCCTGTGCGGTCAAGGGAGGGCGGCGGTGTATACAATCGTTGGCCCTTCGTTGTGCTTGACACACTGCCACCATCCACCAATAGACCCAGAAGCGTTTTCAGCGGCCGCAAAAAAAGGCAGACGGCGGTCGAGAAGCGGCGGGGCGCGCCAGAGCACAGCGAGGCACAGGGAAAAGGGAACGCACGAGGCGAAAGACGACCGGAGAGGCCGGGCGGACGAGGGAGCCACACTCGGGCCATGAAAGTTTGCGTGAGCGCGCCGAGGTGCGAGTCCCTGAAGTGCAGGGCATTAGTTGGCCCAGGAACAATCCACTGGAGGGTGTCTGTGTGGATGTCTCTGTGGCGGAGCCCTGCGCGCCACACCTCGCAGCTGGTCGCAGCGGGCCGGGAGCGAGCCCCGCCGGAGGCCGTGGCTGCGGGGGCGAGGATCCAGAAGGCCGCACAGGAGACCCGACGTCGCAAAAGGTTGTGGGTCCCAAAACTCGAGTAGGAGATCGACTGCATGACTGATTGGCCCCCAAGCTTGACCGCTGCTTCCAACCAATCAAAAAACGCATCATGCTCCGTAGATCTGAGCCGGTGTAAGGTCCGGAAGATTCGATGAAAAGCAGCATTGGGTAAATCAATCATGCCGTCAATCCCATACTCGAAAAACGGTTTGGTGGCACACCGTGCGGTGACCTCGGAATCCCAGAAGACCTCACCGCGCGGTTCGCCACCGCACGGTTCGTCGCCCGAGACGTCCTCGGAGAACGACCCGAGTCCCAAGACCGTGCGGTGACCCGAATCCCCACTATCTCACCACACGGTGTGGTCACCACACCGTTTGGGGGCCCCCGAAACATGCAACACCGCGGGGACTTAGGACCGGAGCCTCAGACCCCACCCTGTCTGCGCCACCTCGAGCTGGATCGCTCTGCAGGCAGGGCCCTGGGGACCGAAGCGCGGCGAGACGGCCTGGGGCGAAGTCACTGCGACGCCGGTGTCCTGTGGCCCTTTGGGGGGTGCGCAAGAGGCCCTGGGAGTCGAAACGGAAGAGGATGGTTATACCCAAAGGAGCTGCACTGGCCGTTTGTGATGAGGACTGGGGCGGAGCCAGACCCGCATACGTGCTCCCAGCTTCCCTTTCTCTGAGGGGGCGAATCGGACAACGAAGCGACCGCAACATCCCTCGAGTAACTCGTGCGCTCCGCGGCGATGCGCGGCAGCGACTGACCAGCGGCTTTGTTTACAACAACCTCCCAGAACTAAAAAAGAAGCACTGGCGAGCAGAGGAGAGGGGAGAAGAAAGATTAGGTCGGGCATGCCCCCCTACAGGCGGATTTTGCACGAGAATAAAAAATACCCCCCCCCCCAAAAAAAAACAATAATATTCAACGATGCTTTTTTTACCGTCCCCGTACGATGTTTAAACTATTTTTGAATGTTCCCCCTGTAGAGGGACAGGCCCGATTTGTGTAAAGAAAGAGGACGAGGAAGGAAAGGACGACGAGGAGGGAACGTGCGCAGCGTGGTTGCCAAAAAAACGGCGGTCCCGCACAGCAGTTGCTCTAACAAAAACCCTGGCCCCTGCCATATAAGCAAGACAGCAGCGGCCACGGGAGGGGAAGGGACCAGAGGAGCAGGAGCAGGAGCGAAGGGGCAGGAGGGCAGTGGAACTGCACCTGAAACTCGATTTCAGCTGTGCTGTCGCCTTCGGCGGGAGCATCGCCGTGAACTTGGCACGAAAAGGTCGAGCCTGCGAGGCGGCCCCAACTCAAACGGCGACGGAAGGCATGATAGGAAATCGAGACAAGCGAGACATGAACTGAAATAAGCAAATCTATCGCGGCAAGCAGACTACCAAGAGAGAGGAAGGGAGGAGGAGGCGGAGGGGAGGAGGAGGAGCAGGAGGAAGAGGAGGGGGAGGAGGGGGAGGAGGAGGAGAAGGAGGAGGAGGCGGGGGAGAAGAGGAAGACTGCGCGCACCTACAGAAAGCTCAAGGCAGAACGGACATAAACGGCCTGCCTCGAAACCTCCATATGTTCAACTGGTCCCGGCCCGCTGGTGCCTCAACGACACATTCCGGAAGAGGAAAAGACAGAGCGGGAGGGAGCAGCCGAGCCTCGAGCTCCCACTGCACGCCGCGCCGACTGCCAGCCCTCCGCGGCCCAGACCTGGAGCTCCGAGTGGCCGACTGCGGGGGGGAGCGAGGACGAGACAGGCAGAGGGGAGAGAAGGCAGGCCAACTCCAGCAGGGTTGGCCGGCTTTCCGCCTCCGGGGGGAGAGGGAGGGAGGAGAGAGCCGAGAGGGGAGAGGAGAGTGCGGGCCGTTCTCGACGGACCCGGCGGACTCCGAGCGCAGCGTGCGACGGCGCATCCAACTTCGCTTGATAAATCCTCTGGCCAACCCTCCGCGCCGCGGGATCGACATGTCACGGACTCGGTACGCCTTGAGGTAGCCGAAAAACGGCCTGGAGACCCAGCGGTTCAGTGCCGCGGCCGCGACGTCGGGGAGGGAGGAGAAAGCGGCGAAAGCGAAACATGTGCTCCCAGCTTCCCTGTTCTCGCACACATCCAGCACCGAGCCTGCGAGACACGAGTTTGAGTGTCCTCAGGCCCCTTGGAGTCCTCGGTCCTCTGTCGTGAGCTTCTTCACGAAGCCCCAGAACGGCCCCCAATGGGCCCCACAGCCGCGCCCGAGGAGCTCGCGAAAGGCCCCCCAAGCGACCCCAACAGGCCGCCCCGATGACACTCGCCCACAACCCCAAGCACGGTGGCGGATTGGGCCAACATGTAGCTCCCCCATGCTGCTGCCACCCCCCCACACCCGCCAGGGAGGGGAGGAGGGACGATGGGGGGAGGCAGACCGCCTCGGTTTTTTACCTAACAGCGAAGACTGATTACCTAACAGCGAAGACTGATAGGTTTCTAGTGGTCTTAAAAGAGAGCAGCAGATGACTCCACAGGGGGGTCTGGGCGGGTGCCGGACAGGGTGCCGCAGAAGTCGTTTTAAGCCAACAGTCACACACTTCGTGCTCTTCGACCTCCCAGAACTCCATTCCCGGGCCACATTCTGAATGCCCGGAGCCAACTGTAGGCCACTTCGTGCTCTTCGACTTCCCAGAACTCCATTCCCGGGCCACATTTTGAATGCCCGGAGCCAACTGTAGGCCACTTCGTGCTCTTCGAGTTCCCAGAACTCCATTCCCGGGCCACATTTTGAATGCCCGGAGCCAACTGTAGGCCACTTCGTGCTCTTCGAGTTCCCAGAACTCCACTCCCGGGCCACATTTTGAATGCCCGGAGCCAACTCTAGGCCACTTCGTGCTCTTCGAGTTCCCAGAACTCCATTCCCGGGCCACATTTTGAATGCCCGTAGCCAACTGTAGGCAACTTCGTGCTCTTCGACTTCCCAGAACTCCTTTTCCTGGGCCACATTTTGAATGCTGAGGCAGGCTGATGCTGCGGTCGAGGCAGGCTGGGGCTGAGGCAGGCTGAGGCTGAGGCCGAGGCTGAAGGCAGACTGAGGCTGAGGCTGAAGCAGACTGAGGCCGAGGCTGAGGCAGGCTGAGGCTGAGGCTGAGGCAGGCTGATGCTGAGGCAGGCTGAGGCTGAGGCTGAGGCTGAGGCAGGCTGAGGCTGAGGCAGGCTGAGGCTGAGGCCGAGGCTGAAGGCAGACTGAGGCTGAGGCTGAAGCAGGCTGAGGCTGAGGCTGAGGCAGGCTGAGGCTGAGGCAGGCTGAGGCTGAGGCTGAGGCAGGCTGAGGTTGAGGCTGTGACTGCGACTGCCGTTGCCGCTGCGACTGTCATCGCGAATGCGACTACGACTGCGAGAACAGCAGAATTCTACAACTGGATTTTCATCCGAATCTTAAGGGGGATGCTTTCATATATGCTTCTACACATCGCTGTTAGGTTGCTTTGCCGGGATAATAGGTTTCTAGTGGTCTCAAAAGAGAGCAGCAGATGACTCCACAGGGGGGTCTGGGCGGGTGCCGGACAGGGTGCCGCAGAACTCATTTTAAGCCAACAGTCACACACTTCGTGCTCTTCGACTTCCCAGAACTCCATTCCCGGGCCACATTCTGAATGCCCGGAGCCAACTGTAGGCCACTTCGTGCTCTTCGAGTTCCCAGAACTCCATTCCCGGGCCACATTTTGAATGCCCGGAGCCAACTGTAGGCCACTTCGTGGTCTTCGAGTTCCCAGAACTCCATTCCCGGGCCACATTTTGAATGCCCGGAGCCAACTGTAGGCCACTTCGTGCTCTTCGAGTTCCCAGAACTCCATTCCCGGGCCACATTTTGAATGCCCGGAGCCAACTGTAGGCCACTTCGTGCTCTTCGAGTTCCCAGAACTCCATTCCCGGGCCACATTTTGAATGCCCGTAGCCAACTGTAGGCAACTTCGTGCTCTTCGACTTCCCAGAACTCCCATTCCTGGACCACACTTTCAGCAGGGGCAAGAGCACGACGAGGAGGAGGACGAGCAAGACCAGGAGGACGAGGACGAGCAGGAGCAGGACGAGGAGCAGGAGGAGCAGGAGAAGAAGGACGTGCAGGAGGAGGAGGAGGACGAGCAGGAGGAGGAGGGCGACCAGGAGGAGGAGGACGACCAGAAGAGGAGGAGGAGGAGGAGGAGGGGAGGGGGGAGGGACTTACCAGGAGGAGGAGGAGGGAGGATGGAGGAGGAGGAGGAGGAGGAGGAGGAGGAGGAGGAGAAGAGGAGGAGGAGGAGGAGGAGGAGGAGGAGGAGGAGGACGAGGAGGAGGAGGAGGAGGAGGAGGGGGGGGGGGGGAGAGCACCAGGAGGAGGAGAACGAGGACCACCAGGAGGAGGAGGAGGAGGAGGAGGAGGAGGAGGAGGAGAGAGAACATCACGAGGAGGAGGACGAGCAAGACGAGGAGGACGAGAACGAGGGCGACCAGGAAGAGGAGGAGGAGGAGGAGGAGGGGAGGGGGAGGACTACCAGGAGGAGGATGAGGAAGAGGAGGAGGAGGAGGAGGAGGAGGAGGAGGACGAGGAGGAGGAGGAGGAGGAGGACGAGGAGGAGGAGGGGGGGGAGAGCACCAGGAGAAGGAGAACGAGGACCACCAGGAGGAGGAGGAGGAGGAGGAGGAGGAGGAGGAGGAGGAGGAGGAGAGAGCACCAGGAGGAGGAGGACGAGCAAGACGAGGAGGACGAGAACGAGGACGAGCAGGAGGAAGAGGAGGAGGAGGAGGAGGAGGAGGAGGAGGAGGAGGAGCAGGAGAAAAATGAGGAGGAGGAGGAGGAGGAGGAGGAGGAGGAGCAGGAGAAAGAGGACGAGCAGGAGGAGCACGAGGACGAGCAGGAGGAGGAGGAGGAGGACGAGCAGGAGGGGAGGGCGGCCGGCTGCCCCGGCCAGGTCCTACACATGGCTGTTAGGTTGCTTTGCCGGGATAATTTACCTAACAGCTTGTTCTGATAGGTTTCTAGTGGGGTCAAAAGAGAGCAGCAGATGACTCCACAGGGGGGTCTGGGCGGGTGCCGGACAGGGTGCCGCAGAAGTCGTTTTAAGCCAACAGTCACACACTTCGTGCTCTTCGACCTCCCAGAACTCCATTCCCGGGCCACATTCTGAATGCCCGGAGCCAACTGTAGGCCACTTCGTGCTCTTCGAGTTCCCAGAACTCCATTCCCGGGCCACATTTTGAATGCCCGGAGCCAACTGTAGGCCACTTCGTGGTCTTCGAGTTCCCAGAACTCCATTCCCGGGCCACATTTTGAATGCCCGGAGCCAACTGTAGGCCACTTCGTGCTCTTCGACTTCCCAGAACTCCATTCCCGGGCCACATTTTGGATGCCCGGAGCCAACTGTAGGCCACTTCGTGCTCTTCGAGTTCCCAGAACTCCATTCCCGGGCCACATTTTGAATGCCCGGAGCCAACTGTAGGCCACTTCGTGTCTTCTTCCCAGAGGGCATGATTTTGAATGCCCGGAGCCAATGTAGGCCACTTCGTGTTCTTCGAGTTCCCAGAACTCCATTCCCGGGCCACATTTTGAATGCTGAGGCAGGCTGAGGCTGAGGCTGAGGCAGGCTGAGGCTGAGGCAGGCTGAGGCTGAGGCCGAGGCTGAAGGCAGACTGAGGCTGAGGCTGAAGCAGGCTGAGGCTGAGGCTGAGGCAGGCTGAGGCTGAGGCTGAGGCAGGCTGATGCTGAGGCAGGCTGAGGCTGAGGCTGAGGCTGATGCAGGCTGAGGCTGAGGCAGCCTGAGGCTGACGCCAAGGCTGAAGGCAGACTGAAGCTGAGGCTGAAGCAGGCTGAGGCTGAGGCTGAGGCAGGCTGAGGCTGAGGCAGGCTGAGGCTGTGACTGTGACTGCCGTTGCCACTGCGACTGTCATCGCGAATGCGACTACGACTGCGAGAACAGCAGAATTCTACAACTGGATTCTCATCTGAATCTTAAGGGGAATGCTTCCAAATATGCTCCTACACATCGCTGTTAGGTTGCTTTGCCGGGATAATTCTGTTTGGCCACCGGGGCTCCACATCCGCCAACCCCAGAGGCGCTTGCGAGCACCCCTCGGACCGCGCCCGGCTCTCTACGGCTCCCCCTCGGCGGCATCCGCACGGCCCTCGGAGCTCCGTCACTGCGACCACCCGACCGGCGACCGACGTCCCCCCCGCCTCGCCCCCGCATCCCCACCGCCCCGGAGCCCTGTTGTTGGGACCCCCCTCCCGACGACTCCTCGCCCGGAAGCCACCGACGCCCCCCGCCTCGCCCCGGCACCCCCGAAGCCCAGGAGCCCTGTTGTTGGGACCCCCCACCCGGCGATGCCTCGCCCGGAGCCGACCGACGCCCCCCACCTCGCACCGGCACCCCCACAGCCCAGGAGCCCTGGTCTTGGGACCACCAACCGCCTGGCCCCAGCAACCCGCAGCCCGGGAGCTCTGTTCTTGGGACCTCCCACCCGACAACTTCTCGCCCTGAACCGACCGACGTCCCCCACCTCGCCCCGGCATCCCCACAACCCGGGAGCTTTGTTCTTCAGACCCCCAACCCGACAATTTCTCGCCCGAAACCACCCACCCACCACCCACCACGCCCTGGGACCCCGACAGCTTCTGTGCTTGGGACCCCCCACCCGACAATCTCTCACCCAGAACCGACCGACGCCCCCCACCTCGCCCTGGCACCCCCATAGCCCAGGAGCGCTGCTCTTACCTCTATCCATGGAGCCCCCCACCCGGCCATTGCACGCACGACACTGCCCCGCCGTCGACCTCGTCCGACGCCTCAATCATTCCCTGGGACCTCTGCGATTGGGGCCCCCCTACCCGACAATTTCGCGCCCGAAACCGTCCCGCCGTCGACACCCCCACCCTGCGCTGGGACCTGTTACTGGGACCCCCCACCGAACAATTTCGCGCCCGAAACCGCCCCGCCGTCGACCTGGCTCGACATCCCCACCCTGCGCGGGGACACTGTGCTTGGCACCCCCCCGCCCAGCAATATCGCGCCCCCCCGGACAATTTCGCACCTGCCACCGCCCCGCCGTCGACCTGGCTCGGCATCCCCAGCCTGCACTGAGAACCCTGTCCTTGGGACACCCCACCGACAACGTCGCGCCCGACATCGCGCCGCCGTCGGCCTGGCTTGAGACCCCACCCTGCCCTGGAACCTCTGCTCAATCATTCCCTGGGACCTCTGCTTTTGGGGTCCCCATACCCGACAATTTCGCGCCCAACGCCGCCCAGCCATCGACATCGTCCGACACCCGCACCCTGCCTTAGGACCCTTGTTCTTGGGACCCCCACCCGACATTTTCGCACTCGACACCGCCCCGCCGTCAACCAGGCTCGACGTCCCCACCCTGCGCCGGGACGGCTGTTCTTGAGATCCCCCACCCGACACTTCTGCGCCCGACTCCGCCCCGCCGTCGACCTGGTCCGACACCCCCACCCAGCCCCGGGACCTATGTTCTTGGGACGACCCACCTGTCAATTTTGCGCCTCAAGCCGCGCCGCCGTCGACCTGGTCCTGCACCCCGACCCTGCCATGGAACCTCTGTTCCTGGGACCCTCCACCAAAGATTTCGCGCCCGAAATGGACCCGCCGGCGACCTGGTCCGGTACCCCACCTTTGTCTTCGGAGCCTGTGCTTCGGACCCCCCAACCAACAATTTTGCGCCTGACACCGCCCCGCCGTCGACCTCGTCTGACACCCTCACCCTGCCCTGGGACCTTTTTTGGCACACCCTACCTGACAATTTCGCGCCGACCCCGCCCTGCCATCGATTTTGTTCGACATCCCCACCCTGCCCTTGGGACCACCCAACCAACAATTTCGCGCCCGAAACCGACTCGCCGTCGACCTGGTCCGACACTCCCATGCGGCTTTGGGATCTCTGTTCTTGGGCCCTCCCACCCAACACTCTCATGCCCGAGACCGCCCCGCCGTCGACTTGGTCCGACACCCCCACCCTGCCCTGGGACCTCTGTTCTTCGGCCCCCCCACCCGACAACTTCCCGCCTGAAGCCGGCCCGCCGTCGACCTGGTCTGGCACGTCCACCTTGCCCCGGGACCCGTGTTCTGGGCCCCCCCACCCGACAACTTCGCGCCCGAAGCCGCTCCGCCGTCGACCTGGCACCACCCTGTTCAGACCGCCGTTCCTGCGACATCCCGCCCGACAGCGCCTTGCTGGAAACCACCCCGTCGGCGACATGGTCCGACGCCGTTTCCCTGTCCCGGCCGGGACCCCTGCTCTTGGGGCGCCCCGTCCAAAGATTTCTCGCTCGACGCCGCCCCCTGCACATATCGCCTGGGACCCCGGACCACGCCTGACAGCGCCAGAACTCCTGGGCACGGGCTCTTAACAGTCCACCCACTTTGGGAAAGTCGTCCCGGGACCACCCGCAACGCCTGACAACGCCAGCCCCCTGGAGCCTGTGGGTATGGGCTCCCACGAGCCAATCACCCTGCAAAAATCGTCCAGGGACCCCCCGCCACGCCTGACACCGCCAGTCTCCTATGGGCGTGGGTTTTTTGGAGGCCACCTACCCTGCAAAAATCGCCCTGGGACCCCCAATCACGCCCGACAACGCCAACATCCTGGAGCCTGTGGGCATGGGTTCCCATGGGGCCACCCACCCTGCAGAAATCGCCCCGGGACCCCCCCCGCCACGCCTGACACCGCCTGAGCCTCGCTACGGGTCTCTAGGGGCCACCCACCCTGCAAAAATCGTGTCGGCTTTCCCCACCACGCCTGACACCGCCAACCTCAGCCTGTGAGCGCGGGTTCTTGAGGGCCATGCACCCTGCAAAGATCGTCCCAGGACCCCCCATCACGCCCGACACCGCATGGGTTCCTCAGGGCCACGCTCCCTGCAAAATTGTCACGGGACCCCCCGCCAAGCCTGACACCGCCCGCCTCCTGCAGCTTGTGGTATGCGTTCTTGGGGGCCACCCGCCATGAAAACACTGCCCCAGAACCCTCCACCGCGCCTGACACCGCCAGCGCCTTTGGGCATAGGCTCGTAGGGGCCACCCACCCTGCAAAAATCGTTCGCGGACCTTCCACCACGCCTGACGCCGCCAAACTCCTGGAGCCTGTGGGCATGGGTTCTTAATTGCCGCCCACCCTGCAAAAATCGTGCCGGGCCCCCCACCACGCCTGGCACCGCCAGACCCTCTGGGCATGGGTTCTCGGGGGCCACCCACCCTGCAAAAATCCGGGACCCCGCCACACCTGACACCGCCAGCATCCTGGAGCCTGTGGGCACGGGTTCTTATCAGGGAGCGACCACCCTGCAGAAATCGCCCCTGGACCCACCCGCCACGCCTGACACCGCCAGAGCCTGCGGGCATGGGTTCTTAAGACCACCAGCCCTGCAAAAATCGGCCACGAACCTACCGCCACGCCAGACTCTGCCAGCCTTTTGGAGCCTGTGGACATGGGTTCGTAGGGACCACCCACCCTGCAGAAATCGTCTCGGCACTACCCGCCTCGCCTGACACCGCCAGCCTCCTGAGCTTGTGGGCACGGGTACGTAAGGGCCACCCACCCTTCAAAAATCGCCCCGGGACCCTCTACCACGCCTGACACCGCCAGCGCCTCTGGGCAGGGGAAGGGGGCAACCCACCCTGCAAAACATCGTCCCCAGGCACCCCGCCACGCCTGACACCGCCAGCCTGCTGGTGGAGCCTGTGGGCATAGTTTCTTAGGTGCCACACCCCAATGACGCCGATAGCCTCCTGGAGACCGCGGGCATTGGTTCTTCGGGACCACCCACCCTGCAAACATCGTCCCCGGACACCCCGCCACGCTGGACAACGCCAGCCTCATGGAGCCTGCGGGCTTGGGTTCTTAGAAGCCACACGGCCACCCTGCAAAAATCATCCCGGGACCTCCCACCACGCCTGACACCGCCAGACTCTGGACATAGGTGCGTAGGAATCACCCACTTTGACAAAATCGTCCCAAGCTCCCCACCACGCCTGACACCGCCGGCATCCTGGAGCCTCTGGGCATGGCTTCTGCGGGACCGTCCACCCTGCAAACATCGCCACGGGGCCCCCCCACCACGCCTGACGCCGCCAGCCTCCTGGAGCCTCTGGCCATGCTGGGGCGTCTGGCCATGGACTCTGATAGGCCGCCCAACCCGCAGAAATCGTCCAGGGACCTCCCGCCAAGCCTAAAACCGACGGCCTCTTGGAGCCTCTGGGCACGAGTTGTTATGGGCCGCCCACCCGGCAAAATCGCCCTGAGACCCCCCGCCGGACCGGGTCATCTGTCTCGCAGTGCTGACGACGTGCCGTCAGCTGCCTGGGCCTCGCTGGAGAATAAAGAGCCTCGTGCGGAACATGCCGAGCTGGTGCTGGGGCCCAAGTGCATGTGGAGGTTTATTAATCAGAGAGGATGAGTTCTTCCGAGGAGCACTCGGGGCGCGTCGAGAGCCAGTCCCGACGCCCAGAGCCACCCTCCATTCGCACCGCAGCCCGCTCACTAAAGAGACCCGCATCGTCGTGCAGAGCCTGATGTATGCCTTGTGGTCCCGCTGGGGACATCCATGGCGGCCACGGCGCAAGTATGGCAATTACGCCATACGCTTACCTTATTTGTGGCAGCGATCCCCCACATACCGGACACGCGTGAGCAGGCTCACTAACGCCTGCCCCATACAGATTTGCCCAAAAAAAGTCCCCCTGGTGCCCCCCAAGACGGAAGGGGGGGAGGGGGGAGCCGGGGACAGGGGACCTGCATGTGAAAAACAAAAGGACGGAGGACGGGCCAGGAAGTACGCCCGTCACCCGCAACGCCGAGGCTTCGCCACCCAGCCGAAGGCTTCTGTGCGACCTTTACCTCGACAGAGCCCCTCGATTTAGTGTACGTCGCCAGGCACCAACTGCGCCAGCGAGTACCGTGAAGGGTAGCTGTCACGAGCAAGCCGACTTGCCAGGAGACCGTCTCTGGTCGCTCAAGAAATCGGCGGATGCGTGCTTTGCTAGGCTACGTCGCGTGCTGTGGACGCATGGGCGCCCCTGGGAAAAACAGCTTCGCGCACCCATCACGTCTTGCGGCACCAGCACGCACCCGAGGAGTGCGACGGGCCACTGGCCGCCGCCTCTTCTCAGCACCGGCCAGGTGCTCCACACTGCTGCCGGAAAAAAAAAATGCTGGCGAGGCCGAGGCCCGACTACAGCTCCCCCTCCCGCCCCTTCCCCGAGCCCCGGCCCTCGACTCTCCCGTCGGCGCCCTGGACTCCTGCCTGCCGCTCGCGAAGAGAAAGAAGCGCCATGAGCACAAACCTGTGGCGCTCCGCGCGGATCTCTTGGATCCGTGCCGGACCCCCCTCCCTGGCGCGCGGTGCGCGCCAGGGGCGCCGCCCCCACGCGGCCCAGCGCGGATCCAAGCAATCCGCGCGGAGCGCCAAAAGTGTCTGTGTATGGCGTTCTTTCTTCTTCGATGCTGCTCGGGCGGCTCCCTGGGCCGGTCCACCCCACCGGCCCCGAAGAGCTGCCGCTGCGCCGAATGAACCAGCTGCTGCCACGTCGGCACGTGCGCCTGCGATTAAATCGGGCATGTCCTCCTACAGGCGGATTGTTTAGAAGAAATGTGAGCAAGTATCAAAAAATACTCGAACAGAGTCAAAAATATTCAAAACATCGTCCCCAGACTATGCCTTTGCTATGTTTGGATACTCCTCCCGTAGAGGGGCATGCCCGACGTAACGCCTGCGAGGGTGCCACCGCCAGCGCGCCCTTGGCGAGGAGCGCCTCCGCAAGCGGGACCGCGCGGGGCGACGGCACCTCGCCCACGGCGAAGACGTGCCCTGGTAGAGGGCAGAAAATCCCCCAAAGAAATAATCACCCCCTCCTCCTCCTCCTCCTCCTCCTCCTCCTCCTCCTCCTCCTCCTCCTCCTCCTCCTCCTCCTCCTCGCTCCTCCTCGCTCCTCCTCCTCGTCCTCCTCCTCCTCCTCCTCCTCCTCCTCCTCCTCCTTCTCCTCCCCCTCCAATCACCCCGACGCGCGAAGCCGTTTAGTAAACGCACCCACAGAAGGAATCGAACTGGGCAGGGCTGTTTAGTCAACGCCACGAGCCGATTAGCAAACGCAAATATTATAGGGTATGGGTGATGTTTCCTCTCCTGGCCTGGGGCCGAGAGCATGAAGCGCAGCGCCTGGAGGTCCCCTGTTGGGAAAGTGCCGATGTTAGAAGCAGAAGAGACGGCATACACATAAGCTTTTGGCGCTCCGCGCGAACTTCTTGGATCTGCGTTGGGCCCCCCTACCTGGCGCGCGGAGCGCACAGGGGGCGGTGCTGGAGGCGCCGCTGGGGGGGGGGGCCCAGCGCGGATCCAAGAAATCCGCGCGGAGCGCCAACAGTTTACGCTCATGCCGTGTATTCTTATTCGAGATGTCCTTGCCGGAGACCCAGACGGACACACTGCCTACCGGTGGCCCTTTGAGGGGGCTCCGCTGACCGGCCACCAGGCCATGATGCTGGGGAACCAAGCCTCCGGACGGGACGAACACGACCTGGTCCGCCACTCGCCGCTGGAGCCGCAGCTCGGGCACAACGCCGCCGGCGGCGATGAGGCCGACGGCAGTAAAGAGCTCCTTGCGTACGAAGTGCATTGCTGTGCACTGCCGCAATCGCATGCCCTCGAGCAGGCTGCGCAGAGACTGGTTCGAGCTCAGAGCCGCACGAGCCGCCTCTGCGTTCCCAGACGGGCTGCTCAGCCGGCCCACGAGTTGGCGGTACTCTTCCCAGAGCTCGGACCACACCTCCGGCAGGACAAAGGTTCCATAGACCCATTCACCACCCGCTGCGGTTGTGGCCGCAGCCGTCGCCACGCTCGCATAATAAGACAGAAGCGGGCGCAGGGGCACCGCGCTTCGGATGTGTCCGTACGGGTCATGTTGGCCCTGTAGCTTGAGCCCTTCCTGGACCGCCTGTTGGAGCCACTTGCGCGTCTCCGAGGGAAGGGCCACTGTGGCTTGCGCCTCGGCCAGCATCTTGAAACCCTCGGCCCATGTGAACTGCTCGCTGGCTACCGACACGCTCATGTGCACGGAGTGCGCACCTTCGGTAAGGAAGGCCTGATGAGGGGTACCCCTCGGCAGGTACAAAACGTCGCCAGGTGACATGTGAACACGCATGCAATCCCCGTCAGGGATCTGGAGCTTGCTCCGCTGAAAGTCGCTGCCAGCGGCCAAGTATGGAGAAGGTTTGCAGACCCTCCAGTCCTTGAAGCCCGCAATCTGCAACACGGCAATATCCTCCAAATCGATGTGCGTCGAGAATGCACCCGAATGTTCATGCTTGGTTCTTGGTGTCCATGGCGGGCTCCAATACAAATTTGCGTATACGACCATTCCAAGCATTTCTTCGAGACGCCTACAGAATGCCTGCGTCCCAGAGTGGAAGCGGTCGATGCTCATGACCGCAAGCGTCAGTCCTTCCCGAAACGACTCGTAGATTGGAAGCCCCTGGCCTCTTAGCTCCAAGATCCGATGGTCCAACGGCTCGCCGTTGAGCGAAAGCCGCACGTCTCTGCCAACTTTCCAATACGGAGAGAACGTGGCCTGCATTTCGTCGAAATCGTCCAGGCGGAAGATGTGGTCGAAGGCGCCCGAGAGATTCCGCGAAGCATGGGCCGGCCGCCGCTCCCAGTGGCTGCAGAAGTCCCCCGGGAGCTCTGGGAAGCTTGACACGTCGCACTTCAGGCTGCCTCGCGCCGGAGCCGGCCCGACTGCCTCGTCCTGGAGGGGAAGATATCAGAGAGCAGGAACTCCACCCTCATCAGAATCACCCCGACACGCGAAGCCGTTTCGTAGACGCACCCTAGCAAGGAATCGAACAGGGCAGGGCTGTGTAGTAAACGCCCAGGGCCGTTTAGTAAACCCCAATCAACTTGCCCGGCTGCTTGTTCCTCCCTCGACTAGCGGGGACCGTGACCAGGACTGAACGCGGGAACGTCGCTTCGATCTTGGTCACCGTCGAACTTTGTCAGCGTCAATTCGTGGATCATCCTCGCGAATCGGCGACGGCCGTCATGGACCATGACCAGGATCGGCGTCGACAAGGCCCCGCGACGCCTTCGTCACGCTGAGTGTGTTTCTCCTCTCGACGTCCGCCGCAGGGCGCGAGGAGCGGCTCGACTGCGCGTCCCGGCCGAACGCGGAGGAGACCACTGGAGCCGGCCCCGCAGGCGCCCGCAGAGGCCACGCCAGAATGAGCGGTCCTGCGAGGCCGCGCGCCATAGCGCTTCGAGGCCCTGTTGGTCTTGGGCCCCTCTTCTGCGGCTGTCTTGAGCTGAATCGTGACTGACGACTGCGGATGGAAGAAAAGGAGGAGGCGGAGGAGGAGAGGGAGGTGATGACGGATGGAAAGAAACATCATGCTGGGCAGGATGACGGACTCGAAGAGGAGGAGGCAGAAGAATGAGGATGGTGAGGAGGTGAAAGGATGAGGATGAGGTGGGCAGGAGAGGAGAGAGTGACCAAGTGGCAGGCTGCTGTGACGAACAGTGCGGGGACCTGGAAATCCACAAGGACCTCACCGCGCGGTCCGTCGTACAGTTCTGGGACCTCCGAGGCCCCAGTCCACCGAGGCGCATTCCGAGAACGGCCCAAGTCCCTGGACCGCGCGGTCACCCCGAATCCCCAGTGACTCACCACACGGTGTGGCCGCGGAGCAGCGCTTCCCCTTCCGACCTTGTCAACTTGTTCCCATCTGCGCAACCCACAACTGGTGAGAGGCCTCCTGGGTGCGCATAATTGGGATATCTTGGGATGCCTGAGGGTCCTCTCGGAGTGCTCTGCGGAACTTCTTTGGGCCTCTCTCGAAGCACGTATTCAACGACGACGACCGGCGGCGGCGGCGGCGGCGGCGACGACGACGACGACGACGACGACGACGACGACGACGACGACGGCGGCGGCGGCGGCGACGACGACGGCGGCGGCGGCGGCAACGGCGGCGGCGGCGGCAGCGGGAGTGACGACGACGACGACGACGGCGACGACGGCGACGACGACGACGACGACGACGACGACGACGACGACGGCGACAGCGGCGGCGGCGACGGCGGCCCACAGCCGCGGAAGCGCGGGCAGAGGCCCGGCCTCGAGGGGCCGCCCCGCGGAGGGCGCCGCGGCGCCAGGCGCGCGCCGCGCCTGCCGCGCGACGACCGCCGAGGCGTCGGTGACGCCGCCGCGGGCTTCGCCGTCGCCGTCGCCGTCGTCGGCATATCCTCGCCGCCGCCGCCTCTGCCGAGGAGGAGGAGGAGGAGGAGGAGGACGAGGAGGAGCACGAGGAGGACGAGGAGGAGGAGGAGGAGGAGGTCATCTCCGCCGCCGCCGCCAGCAACAACGCCGACACCGTCGCCGCCGCCGCCGCCGTCCTCGGCACGGTGCCGGCGTGCTCGCCGTCACCGCCGCCGCCGTCTCCGTGGCCGCCGCCCCGCCGGCGCTGCCTGGGGGCGGGGCGAGGAGGAAAGAGACAAAGGTCGAGCGGCAGAGTCGAGTCGAAGAAGCCGCGCCCCGCCCGACGCGTTCGCGTCACGGACGAGGAGGTCAGCTCCTGGATCGGCGCCGGCCCCACGGGCGTGTCGCACGGCATGGTGTGGGCCGAGCCTGGCGCGGCCGCTCATGCCGTCTCCCCCCTCCCCGGCTCCTGCTGCTCCCGCTGCTCCTGCTGCTCCTGCTCCTCCTTCTCCTCCTCCTCCTCCTCCTCCTCCTCCTCCCCGGCCTCGCTCATCCTCCTCCTCATCACCATCATCAGCCATCAGCCATCAGCCATCAGCCATCATCATCAGGATCAGCATCAGCATCAGCATCATCAGCATCATCAGCATCATCATCATCATCATCCTCATCACCACCAGCAACAACCACAACAACAACAAAAACAACAACAACAACGACAACAACAACAACAACAACCACAACGACGACGACGACGACGACAACAACAACGACGACAGCAACAACAACATCATCGTTCTTCTCCGAATCCTCATCCTAGTCCTCCTTATAATCCCTCTGCTCCTCCTGCTCCTCCTGTTCCCCCTCCTCCTCCTCCTCCTCCTCCTCCTCCTCCTCCTCCTCCTCCTCCTCCTCCTCCTCCTCTTTCTCCTCTTTCCTCACGTCTGCCCTCTCAACCTTCTTTCCATTATCCTGCGCCTCCTGCGGCCCCTCCGATCTCTCGTCCCCGCGTCTCCCTCATCCTCATCATCACCATCGCCCTCCCCTTCGTTCCCCTTCTATTCCGACCCGTTCGCCTCGCCTTCCTGCTTGTCTTCCTCCCTCTCCTTGACTTGGCCTTGGCTAGTGGTGGTAAGATGCCAGATCCGAAACACCGAGCACGCATCCTCAACAGCCATATCTATCCCTTTTCTGCTGTTCCTCATAGATCATGTCATGCCCCTCGCCCTATCCGCCCAAACACCTTCGGCGTACACTTCCTCCTTTCTTATTACCCTCCACCCTCCCCCCTCCCCCCCCCCATCCTCCAACTCCTACTCAGGAGGACGACAAGGGCGACCATGACGACAAGGACGGTGGCGACGACGACGACGACGAGGACACGACGACGACGACATCGAAGACATCGACGACAGCAACGGCGAGGACGACGACGGCCACGACGACCACGACGACCACGGCGACCACGACGACGACGACCAACCACCACGACGAGGCGCGCCGCGACGAACGACGAGGAGGCGAGCCTGGCGTGTCTGGCGTGGAAAAAAAAAAGCGCAGGCGCGGCTCCAGGTCGCGCGGCGGGGCCTCGAGCAGGAGGGAAGCAGAGCACGGGGAGCGAGGGGGGGGGGGGGGGGAAGAACGAGAGAGAGAGAGGGGGGAGGGGAGGGGAGGGGAGGGGAGGGAGAGAGCGAAAGAGAGAGAGAGAGAGAGAGAGAGAGCAGGGGTAGAGAGGACAGGAGAGGGGGAGGGAGAGAGATGGGGAGCGAGAGAGAGAGAGAGAGGAGAGAAAGGGAGAGAGAGAGAGAGAGAGAGAAAGAGAGAGAGAGAGAGGGCGAAGCAAGAACATGAGGAGTAACGAGGAACGAGGAGTGGTAGAAGGGCAAGGGGGAAAGGGGCAGAGGCAAGAAAGGACAAGGGAGAGAGGAGAACGGCGAGGATGAAGAGACGTACGACGAGGACGGGGACGACGAAGAGCGCGCGGAGGAGCGAGAGGAAAAGGAGCGGGATCCGTAAGAGAAGAAGGGAGAGGGAGAGGAAGGAGAGGAAGGAGACTGAGAGGAAGGCGACGAGGATCGGGAGGAAGACGGAAGCGCCCTTCGCCCTTCATCAGCGCAGATGCTGCCTTTGTCCGAGGTCCTGGCCTGTTGGAGAACAGCGCGAACTAAAAATACCTACAGATCGAGGCACAATGACAAAGGCAACACACAACAACAACAACAACAACAACAACAACAACAACAACAACAACAACAACCACAACAACAACAACAACCACAACAACAGCAACAACAACAACAACAACAATAACAACAACAACAACAACAACAGCAACAACCACAACAACAACAACAACAACAACAACAACAACAACAACGACTACGACAACGACAACGACGACGACGACGACGACGACGACGACTGCGACGACGACAACATCAACACCATCGACAACAACAGCAACGACAACGACAACGACAACAACAACAACAACAACAACAACAACAACAGCAACAGCAACAGCAACAGCAACAGCAACAGCAACCACCACAACAATAACACCAACAACAACAACAACAACAATCCGTTTAAGGCTGTTCGCTCCTATCTGATCGCGTGCCATTCAACACGTCTATCCCATACCCTCGGTACCCGCCCGGTTCGCTTCGATCGTACCCACTTGGCGGTATATCGTCTTCGCCTGCCACGCGCACTTAGTACAGCCCCTGAACAAGGGAAGAAAGGACGAATGGAAGGGGGAGGGAGAGGGAGCACTAGAGAGATTAGCAGGATGGGGGCGAGGACCAGAAAACTCGTGGCAGAACCGAACGGGCAAATCGGGCGGGCAGACACTAGCGGGCGGGTCGGGAAGGCAAGCCCAGGCGGCCAGGTCGAGCAGGCGGGTTGCTGAAGCGTGAGTCTTGCATGAATCGCCAGGAAGTCCCTAGCACTAGCGCAATTCCCAAGTAAATCTTGAGCAAGGCCACAGCGAGGAGCGTGATTCCTGAGTGTCGAGGGCGCGGCGTCTGAATGAATTGCGAGAAAGTCAAACGCGAGAGCACGATTCCTGAATGCATTGTGAGGAAGTCCCGCGCGAGAGCGCGATAGAGGAATAAGTTGCAAGGAAGTATCAGGCGGGAGCCGTTGTTGTTATAGCCGGGGGGGCCAGGGTCACAGTTTGAGCAGGAAGACTTTCCCTGATGAAAAATGTGGTGCGAGCCCCGAGGAGGGCACTTAAATTGGAAAAGTGTCATGTGCACTGGTGGATCAACTATGAATGTCCGACCGCAATGGCGAATTTTAAAGGAAAAACAACAGCAGCAGCAACAACAACAGCAAGAACAACAACAACAGCAGCAGCAACAACAACTATAACAACAACAACAACAACAACAGCAGCAGCAACAAAAACAACAACGACAATAACAACAGCAACAACACAAAAAAAACACAACAACAACAACAACAACAGCAGCAGCAACAACAACAACAACAACAACAACAACAACAACAACAACAACAACAACAACAACAACAACAACAACAACGACAATAACAACAGCAACAACACAAAAAAACACAACAACAACAACAATCAGTTTAAGACTGTTCGTTCTTATCTGCTCGAGTGTCCGTTGACGCGTAGTTCCCAAACCCTCGATACTCGCCCTCTTCGTCTTCGAGCGTACCCCTTTTGGCGGGTATACCTTTCTTCCCTGCAGGCTGGGCACCGGCAAGCGGCGGGGCGGCCGCGGACCGTCGGCCTGGCCAGCGGCACCGCTGATCGGCGGCAGCCCGACCCCAAGGGGGACGGACAGGGGACCAACCACGAAGACGACGACGACGTCGTCGACGACGACGGCGACGACGACGACGACGACGACGAGCTAAAGCGAGAGCGAGAGAGAGAACGACAGCAGGGCCACGAAAGGCACAAAGTAGGCCACGAAGGGCGACAGCGGGGACACGAAGGGAATGCGTATGGGGCCACGAAGAGCGCGAACAAGCGGGGGCCACGAAGGGCAGATAATAGGGCCACGGAAGGCAACGACGGGGCCACTGAGGGCAGCAACGGGGCCACGTAGGACAGCGAGGGGGCCACGAAGGGCGACAGCGGGGCCACGAAGGGCATGCACATGGGGCCACGACGGGCGCGAACGAGCACGGGCCACGAAGGGCATACGTATATTGGGCCGCGGAGGGCAAGGACGGGGCCACTAAGGGCAGCAACGGGGTCACGAAGGGCAGCGAGGGGGCCACGAAGGGCGACAGCGGGGCCACGAAATGCATGCACATGGGGCCACGACGGGCGCAGACGAGCGGGGGCCCCGAAGGGCATACATATATGGGACCACGAAGGGCAGCGAGGGGGCCACGAAGGGCTGCAACGGGACCACGAAGGGCAGCGAGGGGGCCACGAAGGGCTGCAACGGGGCCACGAAGGGCAGCGAGGGGGCAACGAAGGGCTGCACCCGAGTCCTAAATAATGTGTGAGGAGGTCATAGGCGTGAGAGCGACTCCTGAGCGCCTGAGTGTCGGGAGCGCGGCGCTTGAATAAATTGCGGGAAATTCCAACACAAGAGCGATATGAGTAAATTGCAAGCACGTCTCCAGCGAGAGCGAGACTCCAGAGCGCCGAAAGAACGATTCCGGAATAAATTCTAAGGAACTCCCAAACGAGAGCGCGATTCCTCAATAAAATGCGAGGATGTCTCAGGCGGGAGCGGGGCTCCTGGCTAAATTGTGAGGATGTCTCGAGCGGGAGCCGTTGTTGTTGTAACCCGGGGCCAGGGGCACAGTTTGAGCCTTAAGATTTTCCATATGATCAAATACTGGGTGAGAGCGCCGGGAAGGCATTTCAACTGAAAAACAAAATGCACCGTGGATGGGGATCAACACCAAAAATAGACTTCAGAGATGAGAGCTCAAAAACAACAACAACAACAACAACAACAACAACAGCAGCAGCAGCAGCAGCAAAAACAACAACAACTACGACCACTACTACGACTACTACTACTACTACTACTACTACCACCACCACCACTACTACTACTACTACTACTACTACTACTACTACTACTACTACTACTACTACTACTACTAATACTAATACTACTACTACTACTACTACTACTTACTACTATACTACTACTACTACGACCACTACTACTACTACTACTACTACTACTAACGACTACTACGACTACGACTACGACTACGGCTACTACTGCTACTACTACGACTACTACTACTACTACTACTACTACTACTACTACTACCGCTACTAATACTAACTACTACTACTACGACTACTACTACTACGACTACGACTACTACTACTACGACTACGACTACTACGACTACGAGTCCTACTACTACTACTACTACTACTACTACTACTACTATTACTACTACTACGACTACTACTACTACTACTACTACTACTACTACTACTACTACTACTACTACGACTACGACTACGACTACTACTACTACTACTACTACTACTACTACTACTACTACAGTGGAAGACGACGCGCCCCATTGGACAAACGTACACTCGGGCCCCGTGTCTCGCTTCATCCGACCTGTGGCCTCCGTAGAAGCCGCCCCCCGTGTGCTACTACATTCTCCGGCCCCGTATTTGCACTTCTCCGGAAACCTAAGGGATCCTGAGGAATCCGTTGGAATCCTGAAATATCCTCAGGAATTCTCCGGAAACCTTTGGAACCCTCACAAGTCCTTAGGAAACCTCAGAGATCCAAAAAGATCCTCCGAAGTCCTGAGGAATCCTCAGGGATCCTCAGGAGTCCTGAAGAATCTTTCGGGATCCTCTGGGCTTCTGCGGTCTCCTGAGGAATCCTCAGAACCCCCCCGGGCTACACAGAAGTCCTGAAGAGTCATCAGAGATCCTCAGAGACCCTCAGGAGTCAAGAGGAATCCTTAAGAATCGTATGGGCTTCTCAGGAGTCCTGAGGGATCCTCAAAAATCCTAAGAAGCCCGAAGCAAGCCATAAAAATCTTCTGGGCTCCTCGGGAATCCTCAGAGATCCTCAGAGATCCTCAGGAGTCCTAAGGAATCTTCGAGGCCCCTCAGGTCTTAGGAATCCTTTGGAGCCATGACGATCATTAGGAGTCTCGTGGGCTCCTCAGGAGTCCTGAGGAATCCTTCGGAATATTCTGGGCCCCTCAAGAGTCCTGAGGAATTGTTGAGAATCCTGTGGAGCCCGAAGAAATCTTTAGGAACCTTCTGGGCACCTCACGAGTCCTGAGGAAACCTTTGAAATCCTCAGGAGCCCGAAGGGATCCTAAGGAATCTTCTGGGCTCCTCAGGAGTCCTGACGAATCCTTGGGAAACCCCTGCAACACGAGATCTGAGGAATCCTCAGAGATCTTCAAGGAGCCTCATGAGTCCGGAGGAATCCTCAGGAATCCCCCTGCGCTCCGCAGGAATTCGCAAAGATCCTCAAGGACCCCAAGGAGTCAGAAGGAATCCTTCGGAATCGTTTGGGCGCCTCCAGATGCCTGAGGAACCTGTAGGAATCCTCAGGAACCGGAGGGAATCCTGAGGATACCTCAGGGATCCTCACGAGTCCTGAGGAACCCTGAGGAGTCCTCAGGATCCCTATGGAAGCCTGAGGAATCCTTGGGGCTCCTCAGGAGTCCAGAGGATTCCTTCGGACTCCTCTGCGCTCCTCACGACCCCTGAGGAATTCTCCGATATCCTCAAAGATCCTCAAGAGTCCTAAGGAATCCTGAGGAACACTCTGGGCTTCTCAAGAGTCCTGAGGAATCCTCCGAGATGCTCAGGAGTCCGAACGGATCCTTTGGAATCTGCTGAGTTCCTCACGCCTCCTGAACAATATTTAGGAATCCTCCGGAAGTCTGAAGGATCCTTACAAATCCTCGGGGTTCCTTACGGAATCCTTCGGAATCTTCCGGGCTCCCCAGGCTTCCGGAGGAATCTGTAGGAATCGTCAAAGGCCCCAAGGAATCCTTTGAAATTTTCTGGGCTCCTTAGGAGTCCTGTGGAACCCTTAGGAATCGGAATCCTCTGGAGCCCATAAGAATCCTTTGGCATCCTCTGGGCTCCTCGCAAGCCCTGAGGGATCATTGGGAATCCTCTGAGTTCCTCACGAATGCTGAACAATCCTACAAGATCCTGAGGGATCCTCAGGAGTCCTCCGGATCCCTCGAGCTCCCCAAGAATCCTCGGGAATCCTCAGAGATCCTCACGAGTCCCGAGGAATGCTGGGGAGTCTTCTGGGCTCCTCATAACTCCTGGGGAAACTTTAGGAATGCTCAGGAGTCCTAAAGATCCCTGGGGAACCTGAGGGCTCCTGGTGGATCCTGAGGAACTGGTGGGCACTAAGGGATCATGAGGGCTCCTGGGACCTCCATGGGTGGTATCCTGGGGTATCCTGAGGAACCCTGGTGGATCCTTCATAATCCTAGGCTTTCTGAAACATCCTGGAAGACCCTCAGGAATCTGATGCATCCTGAAGAACCCATGTAAGCCCGAAGGAATCCTGAGGAATCCCCCTGAGTCCTCGATAGTACTGGCGAATATCGGAAGGAAGTCCAAAGGATCCCTAAGAAATTGCATGAGAGTCCTGAAGAATTCCACTGGGTTCCCCCTACGGAATGCCATGGTACCCCTAAGGCATTTCAGAAAAGATGCTTGAGGTCATCCACTGCATGCCTGGAATCCCATACAATTCCTCAGAAACGCCATGGAATTCCGAAGCATTTCCATCGGAGTCCGAAGGAATTCCATCGGATTCCCCCTTCAGGAATTCCACCGGTGTGCCCACGCGGCCAGTCTGTGCAGGCGGGGGACTGCTGAAGCGTGAGTCCTGCATGAATCGCGAGGACGCCTCGCGCGATAGCGCGATTCCAAAGTTAATCGTGAGAACGGCCACAGCAAGGGCGTGATTCCTGAGTGTCGATGGCGCGGCATCTGAATAATTTGCAATAAACTCCCGCGCGAAAGCGCGTTTCCTGAACAAATCCTTGAGAAATCCCGCGCGAGAGCGCGATTCCCAAGAAAATTGTGAGGAGGTATCGGGCGGGAGCTGTGGTCGCGCCACACTTTCCCCGAGGAGCCTCACTTGAAAAAACACAATGGTCACCGAAACAGGGATCAACAATACGCAATATTCAGAAAAAGAACATTCAACAGCAACAACAACAACAATAACAACAACAGCAGTAGCCACAACAACAAAACACTCACGCCAACAAACAACAAAAGAAGAAATAGTGGCAAGCACAGCAAAAACAGATAAGCACACGCAACAAAAACAACAACAAAAACACAACAATAACAACACCCCCAACAACAACACCAACAACAACAACAATCACAGCAACAACAACAACAACAACCACGACAACGACAACAACGACAACGACAACAACAACAACAACAACAACACCAACAACAACAACAACAACAACAACGCCCTGCATGTAGCAAGCCATGTGACCCCATGTGGGAAACGGCCCGACCAGAAACTGCTGCAAGCTTCTAAAGCGAACGTGCGAGGCGCAGGGGCGAGAGCCCCACGTTGAAAAGGAGCCACCACCCGCCATTGAAACTGTTGCAAGCTTTCAATGCAAATGCGCGCGGCGCTGAACCGAGAGCTCCATTTACAAACCCACCACCACTCCATCCTTGAAACTGCTACGAACTTGTGAAACGAATGTCCGCGGCGCTGAAGCGAGAGCCTTCCTTTTGAATACGGCCCACGCTCCATCTTTCAAGCCGTGGCACACGTCAAATTTCAGGACCACAAGTGGTGAGGAAGTCTCGGGTGGCACGCCCGGCCCGCCCCGCCGACGCGTCGGGGGAAGTGACAGGGAGGAGCTACTTGTGAGGAGAGAGGGCGGCGACGGCGGCGTAACGGCGTCGGGCCGAAGGTCGAACTAATCGAATCGAAACCACATTCCGAGGAGCCCCACTGATGCGCGACCTACCGTGCGCGTCGGAAGACGTCGGATGGAAAACGGATCCGCGGGAGCCTCGAGCTGCCATCTCTCTACCACGACTACGAATCTCAGAGCACTTGATGCGAAAGGAGTTTGATGGCCCCAAATGGGCAAGCAGCCACACAAACGCTGTCCACTGAGGACCTGACGAGGGAGACCGCAGGCAACCAAAGTCGCAAGCTCCTCAAAAACTGTATGGTGAAGGAAGAGGAAGATTATGCGGCAAGTCATGGGAGCCTTCTGTGCCATCTTGCTGACTCTTGCGGATCGACGCCATTCGGCGCCAAATCGGCGAACCGACGCTACATCGGCACGCCCTCATCGACTACCAAGCGCCAAAAGACTGAGGCATGAGGACATACAAGCCCCCCACGATTCGCTACCAAAGGAGGAGGAGGAGGAGGAGGAGGAGAAGGCGAAGGAGGAGGAGGGGGAAGGAGGAGGGAGGAGGGAGGAGGGAGGAGGGAGGGAGGACAGAGGAGGAGGAGGAGGAGGAAGAAGAGGGAGAGGAGGAGGAGGAAGAAAGGAGGAGGAGGAGGAGCAGGCGTGGACGAGGGGCACCTGCTCCGGGGGGGGCCGCTCCAGCTCTAGCTGCCCAGCAGCGCCGGCGGGGGCGCCACGACGCTCTCCCGCCGCTTGCCGCCGAACTTCAGGCCCCTCCAGGCGCACAGCCTCGCAGCGCTGTGTCGGGGGCGACACCGACGGCGGCGAGGACGACAACGACGACGACGACGACGAGTACGACGACGACGACGACGGCGACTGCGGCGACGGCGACCGCGGCGGCGACGACGATGGCGGCGGCGACGGCGGCCGCGGCGACGACGACGACGGCGGCGGCGGCGACGACGACGGCGACGACCACGGCGACGACGGCCAGCCACGGCGGCGGCGACGACGATGGCGACGGCGGCGGCGACGGCCGCGGCGACGACGACGGTGGCGCCGACGGCGAGGGCGGCGCAGGCGGCGAGGGCAACGGCGGCGGGCGGCGGCGGCGGCGGCGGCAGCGAGGAGGGCAGCGGGCGAGGAGGCGAGCGGCGGGCCGAGCCTGCGCTTGAGCTTCTCCCTCGCCATCGTGGCCACCTCGGTTGGGCGGGGGCAAACGCCGCCGCCGCCGCCGTCGTCGTCGTCGTCATCGTCAACGTCGTCGTCGTCGTCAACGTCATCGTCAACGTCGTCGTCGTCACCGACGTCGTCGTCGTCAACGTTTTCGCCGTCAACGTCGTCGTTGTCTTCGTCGTCGTCAACGTCGTCGTCGTCGTCGTCACCGACGTCGTCGTCAACGTCGTCGTCGCCGTCTCAGTCGTCGTCGTCGTCGTCAACGACGTCGTCGTCGTCGTAAACGTCGTAGTCGTCACCGTTGTCGTCGTCGTCGTCGGTGTCGTCGTCAACGTCTTCGTCGTCGTCAACGTCGTCGTCGCCGTCGTAAGCGTTGTCGTCAGCGCTATCGTCGTCGTCATCGTCGTCGTCATCAAAGTCGTCGTCGTCTTCAGCGTCGACGTCGTCGTCAACGTCGTCATCAAAGTCGTCGTCGTCGACGTCGTCGTGGTCAACGTCATCGTCGTCGTAAGCGTCGTCGTCAGCGTCGTCGTCGTGAAGCTCCACGGCACGGCACGGCACAGCTCGACTCCGCATGGCACGCGCACGGCACGGTGACGGGCACGACTGGGCACGGTGCGCAGGCGACACGCTTCTCGCTGTCTGGGACGCGGGCACGGCACTGCACGGCACGGGCACGGTACGGTACCCAGGCGGCCCACTCGTCACATTCTAGAACGCTGAGCCCAGCTCTTACACTGCACATGGGACCCCTTATCGCACTCGCAGCTTCGGAAACCAACCTGCGACGAAAGATCCACCAGGGAAGTGGCTCGGTCCAGAGCCCGCGTCAAGGAAAAGACGACCACCTGGATGCCCAGGACACGTGTCAGGGGCCCAGGCGCTGGTGGACATGGCCGACTCCAGACACCCGGAACCCGAAAATGTTGACGCCTCGATGTTGCGTCCGCCAGCCTCTACCAGCTTTCCGTCAGCTTTCGCCAGTCATCCCGCCGCCGATTCACGGCCAAGCTGGATCATCAGGACGCTCGGTGAGGACGCAGGGGCCTCGGGCGCCCAAGTTGAGCTGCCCTGAGCGTCGTCGGCGTCGTCCTCGCCCTCGCCGCCGTCGTCGTCGTCGTCGCCGCCGCCGTCGTGGCCGTCGTCGTCAACGTCGTCGTCGTCGTCGTCGTCGCCGCCGTCGTCGTCGACGTCGTCGTCATCGCCGTCGTCCTCGTCGTCGTCGCCGCCGTCGTCGTCGTCGTCGCCAACGTCGTCGTCGTCGTCATCGTCGTCGTCGCCGTCGTCGTCGTCGCCGTCGTCGCCGCTGGCCTTCCGCCGGCCTCTGCCGAGAGTGCCGCGGTGCCCGTGGCCCCCACGCCGTTGCCTGTGGCCGCGAGCCGGTGTCCACACAGAGGCCGGGGCCCCGACCTCGGAATGGTAATGTTAAGTCGGGCGTGTCCTCTTACAGGCTGATTTTGGACGGAAAAAAATACCCAAAACATAATCAAAACTAGTCAAGAAAATAATCCAAAAATCGTCCCCAGACTATTCTGTGACAATTTGTGAACATTCCTCCTGTAGAGGGGCAGGCCCGACTTAATGGTAATGCCAAGGCCTTGAAGAGACTACGGGGTCACAGAGCGACCTTCAGAAAGTTATTCTGGGCTTCGATCAAGCTCACAGAAAGAATGATGAGAAGGAGAGGAATCGGGCGTTCGGAATGGCCGATGCCGTGTCAATTTTGGCGCGCGACCCTCAAGCGAAAGCATGCCTTATTCAACACAACACGGTTTGAGGCCGTGGAGGCTCCACGGTGCCGTGCGCGGTGTCGTCGTCGTCGTCGTCGTCGTCGTCGTCGTCGTCGTCGTCGTCGTCGTCGGCGTCGTCGTCGTCGTCGTCGGCGTCGGCGTCGGCGTCGGCATCGGCGTCGGCGTCGGCGTCGGCGTCGGCGTCGGCGTCGGCGTCGGCGTCGGCGTCGTCGGCGTCGGCGTCGGCGTCGTCGGCGTCGGCGTCGGCGTCGTCGGCGTCGGCGTCGTCGTCGTCGTCGTCGTCGGCATCGGCGTCGTGGGCGTCGTCGGCGTCGTCGTCGTCGCCGTCGTCGTCGGCGTCGTCGCCGTCGTCGTCGGCGTCGTCGTCGTCGGCGTCGTCGTCGCCAACGTCGTCGTCGACGTTGTCGTCGTCGTCGTCGGCGTCGTCGGCGCTGTCGTCGTCGTCGCCAGCGTCGGCTGCATGCTAGAGTGGCCCCAGGCGACCTTCGGTGCGCGGCTCAAGTGGGGCAACGGGGGGCCAAACCTGAAAGCGCAAGCCGCTGCCATCGCATCGCGCTCGGTGGGCCCGCACCAAAAGGGCACTCCGGAAAAGGGCCACTCGCAGGTGAAGACGACTGCCGCTCCCCCCGCCCGAGAGGCCTCGGCCCTGCGGATCTTCAGCCTCACCGCGCTGTCCTCCATCAGCCTCGCCGACATCAGGCCGACGTTGCCCGTCACCCCGCTCACCGCCTCGATGCGCATGCCAGGGCACACCACGTAGTGGAAGAGGCCCTGCTCGATGAAGCGCTGGTTCGAGGCCTCCAGCAGCCCGTCCGGCGAGACGGCCGTGACCTTCAGCTCCTTCAGGCTCTCGTGCTCCACGTCCTCCCACTCGAGGCCGAGGGGTATGGGCCTCTGCGCATCGATCTGCGCCAGCTCCTTCGGGCAGCTAAGCTTAGGTCGGGCATGTCCTCCTCCCAGCGGAGTTTAGCAGAGAAATATTGCAACATAGTCAGAAAATGTTCAAACATAGCCAGAAATAGAAGAAGAATCGTCCCCAGACTGTTTCTTGACTCTATCCTTGAGTTCTCCTCCTGTCGAGGGACATGCCCGACTGAAAGCTAAGTTCGCGCTTCGCGTTTCTCGCGAAGAGCGAAGCGCGCACGAATTTCGCGCTCTCTCGCGCCGGCTCCCTCCCCCCACAGGGGGAGCAGAGGAGGACGGAGAAGAAGGATGATGAGGAATCGCGGATCGCGAACCACAGATCGCAATTCGCCGCAACGACTCCGCGCCCTTCGAGGCGGCCCGGAGCTCCACATGAAACCACTCTGGATATGCCGCCACAAGCAGCCTGACGGCGGGTGCTCGCAGCTGCTTGGACATGCCTTTCACCCCGGCCACGCCGTTGACTTCCACGATGCGGTCGCCTGGGACGACGTCCGCGTCGGGGTGCGCTAGGTTCCACTTGTCCAGCAGGTTCCCTGAGGCCACTCGCTTGACAAGGAGCGCCTCTGGGCCAATCGAGCCCGCAGCATCCCGCCCGTCACGCCGCTTGGCAAACTCGACCTTCTCCAATCAGCCAAGGGGATCCTCGTCCTACTCCTTCACCGCCTCCTCCCCCTCGTCCTCGTCCTCCTCGTCGAAGCCGACGTCCTCGTCGTCGCAGTCGTCATCCTCGTCCTTGACTCATTATCGTAATCCTCCTCCTCGTCCTCCTCCACGTCGCCGTCATCATCCCCATCATCATCACCAGCACCACCATCATAATATGCATCATCGTCATCATCATCGTCAACATCGTCAACAACAACAACAACATCATCATCATCATCAGCAGCATCAGCATCGTCACCATCAGCATCATCATAATCATGAGCATCATTGCCATCACCACCACAATCATCGTCATCATCATCGTCGTCGTCACGACCATCATCATCATCATCATCATCATCATCATCATCATCATCATCATCATCGCCGGCGTCGTCATCGTCACCATCATCATTAGCACAATCACAATCACCATCACGATCATCATCACCATCACCATCGTAAGCATCATCATCATCATCATCATCATCATCATCATCATCATCATCATCGTCAACAAAATCATCACGATCATCTTCATCAGCATCATTATCATCATCACCATCATCATCAGCATCACACTCACCATCACCATCACCATCACCATCACCATCATCATCGTTATCGTCGTGGTCAGCATTCGCATATTCCTCCTCCTCACACCTCCTCATGACACCCCAGGGCACTTCAGGGCACCCCGGGGCACCCCTGAACCGGCTCTTCGTCCTCGTCGTGGTCGTCTCATCATTATCATCATCATCAGAATCATCATCATCATCACCATCAGCATCAGCATCAGCATCAGCATCATCATCATCATCATCATCATCATGATCAGCAGCAGCAGCACCACCATCAGCATCATCGTCATCTGCATCATCCTTCGCCACAATCATCAACAACAAGAACTGAATCAGCACCATCATCACAATCATCATCATCAACATCACCATCACCGTTGCATCGTCATCATCATCAGATTTATCAGAATCATCAGCATCATCGCAAGACAGTGAAGGCGAAAGTTGTCGGACCCCGAGGGGGGTATCCTTTTCGAGCGGGGACCCCCATCCGACAACACTAATCCCCCGCCCCCAGAATTCCAACACGAGAACAGTGTGGGTCGCATAGGTATGGGTGCTTGTCGTCGCCTCATCCTTCGAACCCCTCTGGCCCCCGGCGGACCTTGCCGCTGACAAAGGAGAAGCCGAAGGGCTCCGTCCTGGAGTCCCCCTCTCCGAGCACGACCTCCCAGAACGTGCAGCCGTCTCTCTCCACCTTCGTCGGGGACAGCCGGAAGCGCGGGCGCGATGCGAGGCGGCCCTCGGCCTCTTGCTTTAGGTCGGGCCTGTCCCCCTACAGGGGATTCTGGACGAAAAATGAAAAGTACTCAAAAAATATTCCCACAATGCTCAAAAATAGTAGTAAAAAAGTCCCCCGACTATTTTTTTACTAGTTTTGAATATCCCTCCTTGAAAGGGGACAGGCCCGACTTAAACTCTGGCTGCACGCTGCTGCAGACACTGAAATCACGCCTGGAGCCCCAGACCCCATCTTTCTGTCATTTGTCGAACTGGATTTGGGTCGGGCCTGTCCCCCTGCCAGGCGGATTTTGGACGAAAAATCAAAAATAGCCTAAAAATGCCCCAAAAAGGTCAAACATAATAATAAACAAACAAAAGAACATCCCCAGACTATTCGTTGACTATTTTTGAGTGCTCCTCCTTTAGAGGGACAAGCCCGACTTAAAGCTGGATCGATCTGTGAGGGTCCCCGGGCCCGAAATTGAGCCAAAACGCCCGCTGTGAAAAAGTTGCAACGCCAGGATCTCAGGGGCATGTGGCCTCCTCCCTGGACGGAGACAGGACGAGGGCGGCTTCGGAGGGGGACGAACCGGAGGGACGAGGAGGAGGAGGAGGAGGTGGAGGAGGGGGCGAAGGAGGGGGAGGAGGGGGAGGAGGGGGAGGAGGGGGAGGAGGAGGAGCAGGAGGAGGAGGAGGAGAAGGAGGAGGAGGAGGAGGAGGAGGAGGAGGAGGAGGAGGGGGAGGAGGAGGAGGAGGAGAGGGAGGAGGAGGAGGAGGGAGGAGGAGGAGGAGGAGGAGGAGGAGGAGGAGGAGGAGGAGAGAAGGAGGAGGAGGAGGAGGAGGAGGAGGAGGAGGAGAGGGATGAGCTGGGAATGCCTGTGAGCCGGCGGGTCCAGAGAGGGCACCGGGGCGCCGCGGCCGTTCGCTGCAGAGCGCTCCGGGGCGCACGCAGGACGTGCCTGCGTGTGCCCGAAGGGGTCCTCGCGTGCTTGCTGGGTCGGTTCAGTGAGGCGGCCTCTGGCCTGCCTCGGTCCCCGGGTCCTGTGCCTCGCCCCGGCTCCTTCCTCGGGCTCCCAAGTCGAGCCTTTGCCCTCGGGATGCCCCGGTCTTCCTCGGGTTCCTGCCTCGCTTGCCTCGCCCTCCTCGGGTGCCTGTGGTTGCCTCGCCTTGCTTGCCTCGCTTCCTCGCCGAGTCTTCCTTCTCTAGATAGAGTGGAGGCCAGTACAGAAGAAACCCAACCCTGAGATCCCAGGACGTCCATGTATATTTTATTGGTGTGGGAGCGTCACGCCTTCCACGGCAAGACCATCGAAGCCCAAGAAACCCGAGCCAAATCAGCGGCGCAGACCAGCGGCAGGGCCAGTTTCAGGAACAACTTTAGGTAGGACGTGTCCCCCTACAGGGGGATTTTGGGCGATAAATACCAAATCATCAAAAATACACCAAAAATGCTCAAAAATACTTGTAAAACAGTCCCCCGACTATTTTTTGACTATTTTTGAATATTCCCCCTGTAGAGGGACAGGCCCGACTTAGGGCCAGCTTCGGGAAGAACTGGAGAGTGGCCAAAGCACGGCAAGCTCGCCAGGCAGGCGCACCACACCGGCACCTCGCCACCCTGGGGGCGGCAGGGATGTGCAGCTGCGTCTTGCAGGTCCCTGCGTAGAAGCTCGTGGCGGATGCGGCAGCTGGAGGAGGAGGAGGAGGAGGAGGAGGAGAAGGACGTGGACGGGAAGGAGGTGGTGGAGGAGGAGGAGGAGAAGGACGTGGACGGGAAGGAGGTGGTGGAGGAGGAGGAGGAGGAGGAGGAGACGAGGGATGAGGAGAAGGAGGAGGAGGAGGAGGAGGAGGGGCGCGGTGGGCAAGTAATTTTCGGTATGCTCGGCGTTGGAAACGGACTTGGGGCAGCCGGGGAGGGTGGCGTGCGTGCGGGAGCGACTCGCTGTCCGGGTCGCGGTGCCGCTGCCGTCGTGTCCAGCGCCTCGCCGGTGCTGTAGCATCGCCGTCGTGGATGTAGTCGTCGCGTGGCTCGTTCGGGGCAGTGTTGACGGCACCGATCGGAAAAATATGTGAGCGTTTTTTTATTCGGCGTTTTCGACATGGGGCGGAAGGGGGGAGGAGGGTGGGGGGGCTGGCTCCGGACCTCTGCTGAGTGCGGCTGTTTGCAGCGGAGCGACTTCTGGAGGAGGGTCCCCACCTGCTCGAAACGGGCGCCAGAAACAGTCCAGATCTCCTCCAGGGGGGGGGGGGGGGAGGGGAGGGGTTGTGGGGCCCGCGCCGATAGGCAAAACAATACAATGAATAAAAGAACGATCACTATGGCGTTGGAACCGTTGTAGGCCATCTTCGAGGCGAAAGCCCTGGAATACCAGTCGTCCCACCGCATCCGGTTGTGTAGGCATCGCTGGTGCTGCAGGACTGGCAGGGCGCAGCGATCACGTCGATCCGCGGCGTTGCAGTCCAAGGAATGATCGCGGAGCGCCACATTTTTTTTGTTTCCGCCGCAATGTTGTTGTTTTACGAATGGGGCTTCTCGCAATGAGAACAACAAGTTATCATAAGGTCAAATGAAGGGGGTAACTTGGAGAGAGGTTCTATTGCAATATTGTTGATGCGACTAGGGTTCACACTGGTCCTCCTCCTCCTCCTCCTCCTCCTCCTCCTCAGTTCCTCTGCCTCCTTCTCCTCCCTCCTCATCCCCGTTCTCCCTGGGAGAAGCGGCTACCACTCTGGGGTGTCCGCCTGCTGGCCCTCCCACGCCTCACCCCTCCTCGACCTCGGCCTCGACCTCGAGCTCGACCTCGACGACGACGACCTCGACGACGACGACGACCTCGACGACGACGACGACGACGACGACGACGACGACGACGACGACGACGACGACGACGGCGGCGGCGGCGGCGGCGACGACGACGACGACCAAGACGACGACGGCGACGACGACGACGACGACGACGGCGCCGAAGCGTTTCGTGGGCCGACGCGCGGCCTTCTCCACGAGCCTCCGCCGCACCCGCTCCCGGTCCCGGAAACCGCGGGCCCGCGCCTGGATGCGCACCGCCGCCTGTTGCGCGGCCTCGTCGTCCCACGCCGCCGTGGCTCGAACCTCGAATGACGCCGCCGTCGCCGGCAAGGCGGGGGGGTGGGGGGGTGGCGCAGGAGAGCGAGAAGGCTGCCAGGGGCCAGGGGGTCAAAGGGAGAATGAGGAGGAGGAGGAGAAGGAGGAGGAGGAGGAGGAGAAGGAGGAGGAGGAGGAGGGGGAGGGGGAGGGGGAGGAGGAGGAGAGGAGGCGGAGAAGGGGGAGGAGGAGGAGGAGGAGGAGGAGGAGGAGGAGGAGGAGGAGGAGGAGGAACAGGAGGAGGCGGCTGGCGTGCAGGAGGCAGCTGGACACTGCGACCCGTGACCCCACCACGGGCTGTGACGTCGACGTTGATTGGAGCATCACCTGCGAGTGCTCTTCCTACGCCCTTCTCAGGCAGGCTCGCTCCAACAGCGATGGTGTCGCCGCGGCAGCCGTGGCGCAGGAGACGCAGGACCAGTCACCCCCGAGCGGGGGTAATCTCGCCTTGGAGATCATCTGGGCGAACAACCACGGCGTCGACGAGGCGGCCAGGGTCGAGGTACGTATTTAAGTCGGGCGTGTCCCCCTACAGGCAGATGTTGGACGAAGAATGGAGGCAAAAAAACATAAAATCAAATGATCATCGAAAAATCGTCCCCAGACTATTTTTTGACTCTTTTGAATCTTCCCCCTGTAGAGGGACATGCCCGACTTAAGGTACGCAGGAGGGCTGTGGCGGCAGCTTTCCTGGCTGCTCCAGCGCGGCAGCGCGGAGGTGGTGCTCAGCGCAGCAGGGCAGTGAGGCCCGCCTGCCGCGTAATCACGAAGCGCGCCACTGCCAGCACGCTGAGCCCGCCCCGCGGCTCGTCCACGGCGACGCCCACGACCACGGCCACGACCACCGAGGCTGTCGTTCAAACCACGGCCGCGACGCCCACGACGACCACAACGGCCGCGACGCCCACGACGACCACATCGGCCGACGGCGTGACTACCGACCCCATCCCCCCGCCCCCCCGCCCCGTTGCGTCTCCCCCGCCTGGCCGCCGTTGCCTTCTCCCTCTCCCCCCTCGCCTTGCGCCTCGCCTCCCTCGTTCTCTTCTCCTCGGGTGCGGCCGCAGGCGGCGTTCCCGCCAGCGAACGGGCAGCAGTCCCTAAGTCAGTGTGAGCTGCGCAAGCCAGTAACGATGAGAGCGCGCGTCTTCTGTGGAGGCTTCACTGGCGCTGACACAGGCCGCGGCGGCGCGGACAGCGAGCCCTAGTCAAAATTAACAGAAAATGCTGTTGGGTATCGTACCCATTCTTTCCGTGCCCATTTCGTTCGTGGGAGTCCCAGCGCTTACAGTCAGGAACTTCTGCACAGCGCTTGCGCCGCGGCGGCCCCGGCGACACGCCGTGCCCTGCGAGCGGACTGGCGTGTCGCTCCGCTCCTCGGAGGGGAAAGCCCCGAATAAGCTCGGGACGCTGACGCTGGGCGGCCGGGACGTGGATCTCGGTTACAGTCAACCCGTACAGTAAGGATGCGCGGTATGTAAGGGTGCACGGGCCTCAAAAGGCGATGTTGACGTTTTTCCGACGAGGTTGGCCAGTGAACGTCGCTAAGGATGGGCTGAAGGGGCAAGGATTCAAGGGTACCCTTGGGAAGATTGCCCATCCTTGCAATGCGGGTTGACTGTACACGCAAGGGTGACCCAGGGTAGGAGTGACCTTCGGTGCGCGGCGTCTGGGGGGGCGCGAGGGAGCCAAGCCCAGACGCGCAAGACGCCACCACCGCATCGCGCTCGGCGAGCGGGGGGCTCCGATGGGCCCGCACCCAGAGGTCACTCCGGCGAAGGGGCACGAATTTCGTCTACACAGACCCCCGAGGTCCAGATTTGTCCATGACGTCGACCCCCAGAGGTCTCGACCCATTCCCTGGGGCCAGCCTTTTCCTCCCGAGTCGTTGTGCCACGGTCGCGAGGCCCGGGAAGGGCCCCCCGAGGCGGACAAGAGGCGACCAAACTCCCGCCCCGACGTTTCCATGACTCGAGGGGGGTCTGGGACTTGGCCCGATCCCCCGGGAGAGCGCGCCGCAGGCCGGCCCGAGCGCCGGCGGCGCGACGCGCTGTCCAGAGAAGCTCCCGACCGCGTGGCCCGCGGAGCTGCGGAACCCTGCGGCCCCGGGGGACCGGGCCGCACACGCTCGGGCGACGACGCTGTCTCTTGTGCTCGCCCGAGACGCTGCCGCCTTGGCTGTACCCTTGCTAACAGGGGATATGTCGACCCCTATCCCAGGCTTCGTGGGGTTTCCGAATGGACCAGAAATTTGGGGCCTAACCCTGGGATATACGATGGGGGGGTGTCCATTCTCGATAGGGGTGCGTCCGAATAGCCCCCTTGGGGTGTATCCCAGGGTTCTCCCATTCTTCTGAGCGGCCAGACTCTTCGGGCGAAACTCGGGGATTGGGGGAGAAACATCGCCCGCGACTTGCGTGCTCGGAGCGACTTCGAGCGAACACGCCGTTGTGTCGAGCTGCGGCGCGCTCTCCCGCCGTTGTGTCGAGCTACAGCGGATGCTTGGCTGGCCTTCAGTCCTTAGCCTCGCTCTTATGACCGCCTCTTTCTTTCCTTTATGAAAAGGAAAAGGAAATCTATTGTGGGCTTCTTTCTTGATCTCTTGATCACGCCCACAATATTAGATTTCCTTTTTTCTTTTCATCGAATCCGATAATATCGCGATGTGGCGCTGTGGCGCTGTGCCGTGGCCCTGCGCTGGCCCGCGCGGTGGGGCACCCCGGGGGCCCGCGCGGCGGACCCGCCCCTGCCCGGGGGCCCGGTCGCCTCTCCCGCGCGCGGGGGCTGCCCCTCGCCTGGCCCCTCGCCTGCGCGGGGAGGGGGAGGCAGGGACGAAGAGAGGGAGGAGGAGGAGGAGGAGGAGGAGAGGAGGAGGGGAGGAGGAGGAGGAGCGAGAGGAGGAGAGGAGGAGGAGGAGGAGGAGGAGGAGGAGGAGGAGGAGGAGAGGGAGCAGGAGGATTGGGGGAGGATGGGGAGGATGAGGAGGAGGAGGAGGAGGAGGAGGAGGAGGGCCGTAGCCATTTTGGCTCAAGGGGCCTTCTCCTTAACTTCCCAACCTCGGCTCAGGAGCGAAAAGGTCTGGCTGCCACCGGCCGCTCGCGCCCCTGGGTGCCATACTGCTGGCGCTCAGGACCTGAGGAATAAATGGGAAAGGGGAATGGCCGTGGGTCCCAGTGGGGCCCCACCCAGCAAAAAACCGTCGGGCCCCCATGTGGCCGCTGCGGCTGCAAAAAGAACCTGGAGCACAGCAAGTTTTGCTATCATTGCGGTGCTCCTTACGGTCGTCCTGCTCCTCCACCCCCGTCATCCAATGGAGGGGATTGGAGGGATCCGCCGCCCCCCTGGGCGCGCGGAAAGGGCAAAGGAAAGAAAGGAGATCGTGGCGTGCCTGCATGGGGCCAGTCGGCTTCAGAGGGCGGGCGCCCAAAAGACGGCGGGACCAAAGGCGGGGGGCGTGGCGACCGCCCCAGCCATACACCGCACGACTCCCTCCACCACCTCTTCCAGTTGGGGAGCGGGGGGAACAGTTTTGACGAGGCTACTTCAGGATTCCTCATTCAGGCTTGGAACGCCCACCAGGCCCATCAGGAGTCCCAGGCCTCGGCCTCGACCATCCTCCAGAAGCTTGAGAAGCAGGTCAAGAAATATGAGGGGGAGGTCGAGAGGATTCAAGACCAGATCATTGAAGCAGAACAAGTTATCACAGAGCACTTGGAGTGGAGGCAGCAGTTGGGAAGGGACTTGCAGGCAGCTCAAGTTCAGCTCACTGAGGCCCGCACTAAGGTACATCTCAAGCTTCAAGAATCTATGGGTCCAGGGCCTTCTCCAGCAGCTCCGACTGGGGATACGTATGCGGGGATTCCCAAGCAGGCACTTGGAAATGTGGTGCACGACCCGACTATGCGAGGGCATAGTCGAGCACCAGTTATTCTCCCTCCTCGGCGCGCTCACCCCGCCGATCCCAGCAGACCCAGGAGGAACCCCGGGAGGAGGAGGTACTATGCCAGCATCCGCCGCAACACTCATGTCAGCAGCAGAGTGCATTGCAGTCGATGGGGGGTATGTGGAGGACTCCGATGAGGATTTGGAGATGGACGAGGAGTGTGGTCAGCAGATCCAGGCGCTTCTGGGGCCCCAGGGACAAGGTCTTGGCAAAGACTCCCTGGGCAAACTTCGGAAGATATGTTTGGCCTCAAGTGCGCGGAAGGGAGCCCAGAAGCCCCACATCAAGCAGGAGGGATGTGCAAGGAAGGGGACTCCAGCAGCAGCAGCAGGTGCAGCAGCCTCGGGCGCAGCAGCCTCGGGAGCAGGAGCTGCAGCAGCCCCGACAGCAGCCCCAGCTCCAGAGGCAGGACAGGGATCCAGCCATCGAGGAGCTGATCCAGGAGGCGCCGGGGGGGCGGCCGCCGCCCCCTCAGTCCCGCGGCCGCGGGGGCAGCACCCAGCCTCTGCAGCCTCTTATCCTCACCACCCTCAACCTGAACTCCTGGTATACTGGGTCAGAGTTGGTTTCAGAGGTGGCAGGGGACATAGTGCACATCCAGGAGCATAAGCTACTAGAAGGAAGTAAGTATGATGCAGTGGTCTCTACACTCCTAGCCGAAGGTTGGAAGTACTGTGGCCCCTGCTACCAGATTAGATACGTTTGCCTCAGGTGGGGTCTTCATACTGGCTGAGAGGCACCTCGATATCTGGAATATGCCGTCATCGCCGTCGATCCTGGTTCCTGCCAGGCTAGTCAGATGCTTTCTCAGGACTTCTGCACTTGGCACGATAGCTCTTTATTCTATCTACTTGTATGACGGCGTGAAATTGGGACTTAAGAACATCAGGATCTTGACGGCTCCGGGGGAGGATATCCAGAGGCACAAGTTCCCGAGTATTGTAGGTGGGGATTTCAACATGAACACTGCCTTACTCTCGGAGCACGTCCCACTCCACGACTTGGACTTGGTCATTCGAGCCCCCGAGGCCCATACATACCGCTCCAAGGACACCAGGACTAAGATCGATTTCTTCCTGGTTTCGGCCCTTCTTGACAGAGTGGCGCCGACCATCTCGGTCGACCTCAACGTGGCCTCGCACCCCCACTCGGCAGTCAACCTCACGTTGCAGAGAGCAATCAGTGATGTATCCCTCACGGTACCTGTACCGTACCAGGTTGCCCCCTGCGAGGCGGCAGTTGGACCTCAACGTCAGGCCCCAGACTACCAGGATTTTGCCGAGCCAATCGAGGCTTTTCTGGGATCTTGTACAGATGACTTGGGGGTCACTTGGACAGCGGAGGGGGAGCGCAGGCTCCAGGGATCGCACTTTCTGACTGAATCCTATGGGGTTTGGGCTGCCAGAGCATGGAGCGAAATTTTGGAGGCCACTCAGACTACCCCCAATGGCCGTCAACCAGGGACCCCGATGGAATTCCAGTCCAAGCCTCTGTCGCAGCTACTGACCACCAAGCACTAGCTATGACCTGGGTTATCAATCGACGTGGTGAGTTACGCAGCCTCATCACAAAGAGCGACGGCCGGTTGTCCGCAGAGGGTTTCAATGCAGCCCACCACCTGTCGATGTTACCGCGTCGGGGGGGGGGGGGGGGGGCGTTTTCGCAAGTGGGGCGAGGACGGTGCGGCTTTGGCATACGACCCTAGGAAAGATAGGATCTTTCCTCAAGACGTCGTCCAGAGACGCATCCCTCGACATCCTTGCTAAGCTCGAGGCCATCTGCACCATCATCCACGACGGGGGCCTTCCCAAGGAATCCACTTTCAGATACGAAAACCTGCAGTCTTGGTGCTCCGAGGCTCTCGAGGGATCTGGAAGTCAAGTTTTTGCCCATCTCAAAGGTGGCCAGAAAGGAGAAGCCAGTGTCTACCCAGTGGACCTTGGTTTTTCATATTCACTTACGGTCGAGATGGAGCATGAGTGGAGGAAGTGGAATGGAGCATGGAAAGGCAAGGAGGAGCATGACGGAGAAGGCAGTTGGTTTGTCAATCAGGCTTCTACCCCAGCACCTTCCCTCCCCACAGTGGGCATGATCCAAGGGGCTTCGAAGGCGTTCAAGAGGAGGACGTGTACCCCTGACGGCTTCCACCCCCGCCACTTCGCCATCATCTCTAAATATGGCCAATACCTTCTCTGCTTGCTGCTGCATCTCTCCCAATTGGTCAGCGTCCTGCCTCGTCAAGTCCGAGAACTCATTGCGCTTCTGGCCAGGAATGTCAAGGGGCCAGGCAGGAGACCCATAGGCCACTACTCGGCCTTCGCCAGAATGCAGGGCCAGTGCCTCTGCAAAGATGCGAGGGAGTGGGAGGATAATTGGGGGGCGGGTGCACAGTACAGTATGAGCAAGGGAAGGAGTGCAGAAGATGCTGCATGGCGTGCTGCAGTCAGAGCTGAAAGGGGGGGTAGCAGACAAGATGCATGTGCTGACGATGTTATGGGACATCAAACAGTTCTACGAGAACCTATATCACGACTTGCTCTATCGTGCGCCCCAGGCATTGCAGTGCCCGCTCTATGCTATTCGTCTAGCGCTACACATGTACGCCATCCCGCGGAGGATCTTTCTGGACGGAGCCGTGGGCCCACGGATTTATCCTTCCAAGGGAATTGTCGCAGGCTCCAAAACGGCCACGACAGAGGCCAAGATGTATGCAATGCCCATGCTAGAGGGCGTCTCTGCTGCAACGGAAGAGCTAGCATCGGCATCCATACACATCGACGACATCACCTCCAGTTCGTGGGCCTTTTTGGGCTAGAAGAATGCGTTCAGTATCTCTGGAAGTTTGGGTTGAAGCTAAAGGAGGGCCTTACCGCCCTTCACCTTCCCCTTGCCGTAGACAAGCTTGCTGTCACAGCCAGCCCAGGCCCCCTGCTCAAGAGGGCCAAGGAAGTTTGGGGAACAGTTGCAGGGGCAGCAGTACCGTCAGCTTCCCACCTAGGCATCGACTTCGCATCAGGAAAGCATAAGCGGCGCCCTGGAGCCAATACGACAAGGAGAGCACGATGGGCCAAAACGCACTCGAGATTATGTCGTCTTCGGGGCGTCAAAAGCAAGAAGCCGAAGAATAGGGCTCGTTTCATTGTTCCTGGAGTTCGGTCAGCTCTCTCGCACGGTGGGAAGGTCCACGGTTACACGCCCGCTGAGAAAGATAGGCTACGCTCTATGGCTAGGATTGTTTCAGGACCCCAGCTTAGAGGAGCAAGGACCGACAGATGGTGGCAAGTACACGAGGTGGCAGACCCTCTTAGTCTAGCATCCAGCAATTTGGAAAGATACTGTACGGAGTGGAGGAGGGCTACGTCAGATAGAGCAGAGTTCGGCATGCATGCAGATGGGCTAGATGCTAAAGACCAGGACCCTCTTTGTGGCTGTGAAAACCAAGTTCCAGGACCCAGGGAATACTTCGTGGTTAGGGCGACCGGCAGGACCCATCCCAGACATGCTGCTTTGGCTTCAGAGGGCGGGCGGGCACTTCGACAACCCGACTACCCTCCAGCCCAGAGTGGGGGGCAGCATCAATATCCTGGAGATTCCGCCAGTTTCGATTGCCAAGCAGTTCACGGAGGACCTCAAAGAACAACAGTCTAGCTAGGCTGTAGGCATCGAAATGAGTGCTCTCCCTCGCCCCCCTCCTCCGCCAGTCGGACAGGAAGGGGGCGTGGACTGGGCCCAGGCCCGCAGGGGGCTTAGGCACGTGCGAAAGCAGCTCACCCCCGACGAGTACACC
>CAUYUJ010013202.1:275245-280245 GCA_963575745.1 Prorocentrum cordatum | reverse complement strand
GCCAGCCAGCCAGAAGTTAACCAGAAGCCACCCAGCAAGCCAGCCAGCGAGCCAGCAAACCAGCCAGACAGCCAGCCAGACAGCCAGCCAGCCAGCCAGCAAACCAGCCAGACAGCCAGCCAGCCAGTTAGCCAGCCAGCCCGCCAGCCCGCCGGCCTGCCAGCCAGTCAGCCGGCCAGCCGCGGCCAACTAACGATTATGGTTGGCTTTTGGTTGCCTCTGGTTGGCAGGCACCCGCCAGCCAAGTTACACGGGTTTTGGCCCCATTTCCAACCAGAACGAACCACAAGCCAACCGAGATCGGCTTGACACCATGTAGGTGCATCTGGTTGACTTCTGGTTGCTTTCTGGTTGGTCATGGGTTGTTCTGGGCGTTCTAGCCGCTCACGTTACACGTGTTTAGGCCGCATTTCTAACCAGAAACCAACCAATTTCAACCGAACAGCACTTACACGTTGTAAACAAACTTTACACGTTGTAAACACGAACTCTGGTCAAAGAACGGTTCAGGATGAAGAGCCGGCCTCGGGGAAAGGGTCGGGACTTCCAGGGGCGCCGCCCTGAAAGAAGCAGGGCGTCGCACGTCCGGGACGATGGCAGTCGAAGCGCATCGGGCCAGCCCCGAGCGATACCGGATCGGAGCCATCGGACCGAAAGCGGCCGTGGGGGAGGGGGCGTCCAGCAGCGCGGCTCACGGATGGCGGCCCGAGGCGCGCGCGCGGACGAGGGGGGGGGGCACCAGGGGACGCGCCGGGAGGAGGAGAGCGGGCCTCGAAGTGCAGGGGGGCGCCATGGCCCCGGGCACGATGTCCACCCCACCCCCGGCGCCTCTCCCCCCTCCTCGGAGGAGGCCCCCGAGCCTGCGTGAGAATCTGCGCCCGCGGCGCCCGGACCTCTGGCTGCCTGGGTCCTTCGGCCTTGGGCGCGTTTGGCCCGATGTCGGCTGCTGGGGCCTGTGCTCGGGCCCCGAGGCCCTCGAGAACGAAGCCAGGACCGAAAAACGACAACCCGCGAACGGGCAGGGCCGGGACCTCGAAGGCCACGAGCGAAACAGAGCTGACCAAAGACGAACTAAGTTGTGTATATATATAGTGTTAAAAAAGAGCGTATGGATTCTAGTATGTATGGATATTTCTGGGATGCATACTTTAATGCTATGTTAGTATTAATAGTATGTAGATTATTTACTTGTTTGAATATTGCTAGTATGATCGTTATTTCGGTGCGACTCTTGTTCTTATCATTAGTAGTATTAGTAGTCATACTGTGTTTCTTATTCCTCCTCCTCCTCCTCCAAACAGATACTTTCAGCGTGCTCTAGACGCGCAGCGGGGCAGTAGCGCTCAAACAAAATCCTCCTCCTCCTCCTCCTCCTCCTCCTCCTCCTCCTCCTCCTCCTCCTCCTCCGGCCCCCTCACTCGTCGCCACGGCTGGGCGCGGCTTGGAGAACAGAGAGGGATACTGCCCGGGACGGACGGTGCCAGAGACTGTGCGTCTCGGCACCAACTCTGGACGGACTCTTGGACGGTGGGACGCCCAGTGGCCGCGTGCACCCGGCCTTGCCAAGCAAGGTTCCTGGGGCCCGGGACCGACGGATTGCGCCCCCCTGGCCGGGCCAGAAGGAGCACACGCCAGTCCTGGGCCAGGGACTGGCCTGTCCGTGATCGAAGCTGTGCTGTCGATGTCTTTGCTGTTCGGCGGCAGTCGGTTGGTAGTTGGCGACCCCCCGACACCAGCCCCATCCTCCCCCCTGACCAGTTCCACCTCCCACCTGCTGGACCCCGCTGGACACCCTGGAGCCTCTCAGAACCTTCCGAACCCCTGCAATTCTCCCCCCTGACCAGTTCCACCTCCCACATGCTGGACCCCGCTGGACACCCTGGAGCCTCTCAGAACCTCCCGAACCCCTGCAATTTTTTAGCAAAAACCTTAGACCCCACAAACAAACCTAAACCATCAAGCCCTCCTCCTCCTCCTCCTCATCCTCCTCATCATCCTGTCCGAGAGAGGCATTGGCTTCGCCCGATGTCCTGAGCGTTGATCAGGCCCGGGCTCATTCTGCAGCACAGCCATTCCACCACCTGACTGGCTCCAGACACCCTGTGGAGACAGCGACGATGAATTGTCTTGGTGGGGGCCACCATAATAAACGACGACGGAAAAGGGTCTCGAGGACACAGCGACTTTGAGGAATGGCTCACGCAGGCCGCAAGCGCGGCACACCCACATGGAAACGAGGGCGCTGGCCCTCTACGTTGCGCAGGGAGCTTACGCACGAGTGTTCTTGCACTTGTCCCCGTTGTTCTACGTCGTGGGACCGGGCAACATGGGCTTAGGGGATCGCACCAGCAATACATCGGCCACACTGGGAAAGCAAAGCTCAAGCTCTCTAGACCGTGCCGCGTCACCGCTGCACCGACGATGCGGCGCGATCCTCAGACCCCATGTGTGTTCGGCCCCTTTGGGCAGCCTCTCGGGGCCAGGTCTCACAGCGGGCACAGCACATGAGCAATCGGCCTGCCCGCAGGTGCCCCACGGTAGGTCTTTGTCTCCCCCGAATGGACCCACCGAGGCCCTGGGGCACCTCGGGACCTGCACAAGCCGACGAAGACCGTGACCCCCAAGACTTCCTGTGGCAAGACTCCTTGATTATCCCATCCTCCTCCTCCACCTCCTCCTCCTCCTCCTCGTCCTCCTCCTCCTCCTCCTCGTCATCCTCCTCCTCCTCCTCCTCCTCCTCCTCCTCCTCCACCTCCTCCTCCTCCTCCTCCTCCTCCTCCTCCTCCTCCGCCTCTCCTCCTCCCTCCTCCTCCTCCTCCTCCTCCTCCTCCTCCTCCTCCTCCTCCTCCTCCTCCTCCTCCTCCTCCTCCTCCTCCTCCTCCTCCTCCTCCTCCTCCTCATGTGTCTCCTGCACCTGTGCCGGCGAGAGGCCCCCCCGTCGGCTCCCGCCGCCTCGCGCCGACCCTCCGGCTAGCCTCCGGCGGGTTGTGGGGCGTGGCGGAGCCCACAGGCCTTGGCAGGCTTTGGCCTCGGTGCCGTCTCCGGGCCTCCTCGGCCGGCCTGGAGGGATGGAGGTGCAGGCCGAGCCCAGGTGGGGGGCAACGATAGGGGGGGATAGTAGGCATAGGGGGGGATGCCTCGACCTGGAATCGAAGAGGCATCGTCGACAGATCGGCGAGAGGGCCCCGACAGTGGATCCGCACCTTCCTGGGCAGGGTGGGGCTGTCGGGCCCCTGTCGGCGATCAATGGGCGATCGGGGGTCGACGCGTCCCCCCCCTATGCCTATCCCCCTCTACCGCTGCCCCCGATTAGGGGCGTGGGCCCGCCGGGCGTTCCTCTGTGCCGCTGCTGGCCGTGCCTGTGGCTCGCTGGCACCGGCCCCTGAGCGCGCCAGTGCTCACACGCGCGTGCGAAGAGGTGGGAGGGCCTGTAGCAAGATGTATTCCGGTGAGGCCATTGGACCAGGAACCATTGGATGAGGCACCCTTGGTTTGGAAGGCGATGAGCAGCAACAGAAGCTTGGCCATGGCTAGCACCGCCGCCCTCATCAGATGAGGAATCATCCCTGGTATGAAGCCTCTGAGGCACATTCCTGACCGAACGCCCCAACCGTATCCCATGTGCCCACGGCAGCTTCGTTCGGCGTCGGCGCGCGCAAAGGTTTTTGACACCGCGTCGATCGTTCAACCTTGAACCGATCGCGGCCCCGATCGTTCAAGGCTGAATTCCGTCGGGCCCCGTGGCGTGACCGTGTCACGCCGTGCTTCCGCATCGTTCCATCATGCGGAACTCAACCTTGAACGCCTTCGCGGACGTCGCCGGCGCGCCATCGCCGCTTGAACCTACCGTGCTAGGGGAACGAAAAATTGCATAAACGTACAAACTCGGAGGTTCACGCGGATTGCTCGGATCGCCTCCGGACCCCCCTCTCTGGCGCGCCGAGTGCGCCAGGGGCGGCGCAGGAGGCGCCGCCAGGAGGGTCCAGCGCCGATCCGAGAAATCTGCGCGGACCTCCGAAATTTATGTTGACTTCATTGTTCGTCCCCCTACGCGCTGCACTGCACTTCCGCCGGCAGAATGCTGCCCCCTTGTGTGAAGTCCCGAAACGGTGCGGTGACAGACCGTGCGGTGACCTCGAAAAATCCCCCAGGACCTCACCGCACGGTCCGTCACCGCACGCTTCTGGGACCCTGGAGGCCCCTGTCGCCCGAGACATTCTCGAAGAGGGACCCGAGTCCCAAAACCCTGAGATCCGACGTTGCAAAAAAGAATTGCACCATCGCAAAGATCACGCCCGGAGCCCCGGACCACAGCTCTCTGCGTCACTGTTCGCGCCAGATCGAGGTGCGAGGGCCCGAAGTGGAGCAAAAACGCCCGTTGTGAAAAAATTGCCACGCCACGACCTCGGGGAGCCGTGCGGTGACCCCGAGGATCCACCGACTCACCACGCGGGGTGGTCACCACCCCGCGTGGGGGCCCCCGCCGACCTGCCGCCAGCCTCCGCCAGGAGCGGAGGCGGCACGGACCGCCAGACCTGCGCGGCTCCGTCCACGGCGCGAGGCCCGCAGCCCTCGACTATAGCGCACGGGGCCCCTGCGAGGCGGGGACGCTGTCCATCACCATCGCCCTTGCGCGGGAAGCACAGGGACACACTAGCACTACAGTAGAAGCTCGACCACAAGAAACCTTTCACGAGAAACCCAACCCTGAGACCCCAGGACGTCCACTGATTTGTTACGTGGGAAAGTCACGCTTTCCATCGCAAAACCATCGAAACCCAAAAAAAACAGGGCACCCTGGAGGCAAGCAGGGTGTTTCTTGGCATGGGTTTCCACTGTCTATGTCCTCCTTGGAGGCGCGCGTCCAACCCGACCATATAGATACCCGTCTTATAGTACATCGTCTCCCGAGCGGGTGTGGTCAGAAAGCGCCCGCCACGACGCGTATACTATAGGACTTCTCGGTGCGGGCGTCGCCCCTGGGGGGACGACGCACACAT
>CAUYUJ010013202.1:257745-270245 GCA_963575745.1 Prorocentrum cordatum | reverse complement strand
ACGACGACGACGACGACGACGACGAGGACGAGGGCGACGCACGACGCACGACGCACGAGGACATTCTAGTACGATGCGCCTCTGTTAGAGGCGCACGCCCGATGATAGTGCAAACATCTTGCAGTGCTCGAGGTATGTGGCCAGGAAGCCCCCGCCACCGAGCGAGGGCCTTGGAGGCCCACGCGAACGATGCTCGAACGAGGCTGGCCAGCGAAAGTCGCCCAGGATGGGCCGAAGGGGCAGGGATGCACGGGTACCCTTGTGGAAGGTTGCCCATCCCTACCATGCGGGTATACCGTACTCTTCGATTTCTCAGCGCGCGCGTCGCCCCCAGGGTGCAGATGTGCACGCCGCGCCATGATGTAATGGGTGATGTCGGACGGAGCACGAACGACGGGCGACGAACGACAAACAGCGGACGACGACCGACGGACGACGAACGGCGGACTGAAGACGACGGACGGCGGACGACGACCGACGGGCGACAGATAGTAGGTGGCGGACGACAAGAACAACGACGACGACGACGACGACAACGAAGACGACGACGACAACGAAGACGACGACGACAACGAAGACGACGACGACGACAACAACAACAATCATTTTAAGACTGTTCGCCCTTATCTGCTCGAGTGCCATTTAACACGTATATCCAAAAACCTCGATACCCACCCTCTCCGTCTTCGACCGTACCCCCTTGGTGGTACATCCTTCTTACCTGGAACGTGTTTTTCGTGCAGCCCCTAAGACAGGGGAAGAGAGGACGGATGGAAGGAAGGGACAAGGGAGAGGGAGGAGGAGGGAGCACGGGAGAGAGAGAGAGAGAGTAGCAGGAGGGGGGCTAGGAGCAGAAAACACGTAGCCAAACCAGACGGGCAGATCGGGCGGGTAGACCCTAACAGGCGGGTCGGAAGGCGGGGCGGGCCCAGGCAGCCAGGTCGAGCAGGCGGGTTGCTGAAGCATGCGTCCTGCATGGATCGGGAGGAAGTCTCGAGCGACAGCGCGATTCCAAATAAATCGTAAGGAAATCCACAGCGAGAGCGTGATTCCCGAGCGTCGAGGGCGCGGCGCCTGAATAATCACGAGGAAGTCCCGCGCGAAAGCGCGATTCCAGCATAACTTGCGAGGAATCCCGCGCGATTCCTACAACTTGTGCGAAATCCCGCGCGAGAGCGCGATTCTTCAATACATCATGAGGAAGCATCAAGCGGGAGCCGCTGTTGTTGTAAACCGGGGGCCCGAAAACACAATTTTGTGACATCCCGTTGCCCCTTATACAAAACAGGGTGCGAGCCCCAGGAGAAGCACTTCACTTGAAAAAACAATGGTTACCGGGCAGGTCGGAAGCAATACCAAATATTCTAATGGATGAAAATTCCACACAACAGCCACAACAACCACAACAACAACAACAACAATCATCATCATCCTCATCATCATGTCAAGACTGTTCGCTCCTATCAGCCCAAGTGCCATCCAACACGTATACCCCAAACCCTCGGTACCCGCACTCGTCGTCTTCGAGCGTACCCCCGTGGGTGGTATATCTTCCTTAGATGCCACGTGCATGTATTGCAGCCCCTAAAACAAGGGAAAAGAGGACGGATGCAAGGGGGAGGGAGAAGGATGGAGCACGAGAGAAATTAGCAGGTTGGGGGCAAGGAACAAAAAATAAGTGGTAGAACCAAACGGGCAGATCGGGTGTTTGGAGTCCCGAAACGGTGCGGTGACAGTCCGTGCGGTGACCTCGAAACCCCCAGGACCTCACCGCACGGTCCGTCACCACACGGTTTTGCGACCCCGGAGGCCCCAGTCGCCCGAGGTGTCCTCGGAGAAGCCCTCGAGTCGCAAAACCGTGCGGTGACCCCGAATCCCCACCGATTCACCACACGGTGCGGTCACCACCCCGCTTGGGGGCCCCCGAGGGTGGGCAGACCCGTAGCGGACGGGCCGGGGAGGCGTGCCCAGGCGATTAGGTCGAGCAGGCGGGTTGGTGATGCGCGGGTCCTGCATGAATCGCGACGAAGTCTCGAGCGATAGCGTGATTTCCAAGTAAATTGTGAGAAAAGCAACAACGAAAGCGTGATTCCTGATCGCCGGGAGCGCATCGTCTGAATAAATCGCAAGGAAACCCGACGCGAGAGCGCGATTCTTACATACTACGCGAAAGCGCTACTCTTCAATAGCTAATGAGGAAGTATCAAGCGGGAGCCGCTGTTTCTGTAAAACGGGAGCCAACAACCCAAATTCTAAGATTCAAAACTTTCCCTTGCACAAAACAGGGTGCGAGCCCCGGGAAGGGCACTTTAGTTAAAAGACACCATGTGGCCCGGACGGGGGGATCAACCATCTTGTTTAGGAATGAGGATTCAACAACAGCAACAAAAATAAGTTTAAGACTGTTCGCCCTTATCTGCTCGAGCGTCCAATAACGCGTATGTCCCAAACCCTCGGTACCCGCCCTCTTCGTCTTCGATCGACCATCTTTTGGGGGGTATACCTTTCTTCCCTGCAGACCGGGCCCTGGCAAGCGGCGGGGCGACCGCGGACCGTCGGCCTGGCCAGCGGCAGCGCTGATCGGCGGGGCGGCCGCGGACCGTCGACCCGACCCCAAGAGGGACGGACAGGGGACCGACCACGACGACGACGACGACGACGACGACGACGACGACGACGGCGACGACGACGACGACGACGGCGACGACAACGGCGACGACGAGCGAAAGCGAAAGCGAGAGAGAACGGCAGCAGGGCCACGAAGTAGGCCACGAAGGGCGACAGCGGGGACACGATGGAAATGCGATTGGGGCCACGAAGAGCGCGAACGAGCGGGGGCCACGAAGGGCAGACAATGCGGGGCCACAGAAGGCAACGATGGGGCCACTGACAGTAGCAACTGGGCCACGTAGAACAGCGAGGGGGCCACAAACGGCGACAGCGGGGCCACGAAGGGCATGCACATGGGGCCACAACGGGCGCGACTCCTGGGTGCCTGGGTGTCGGGAGCGCGGCGCTTGAGCAAATTGCCAGAAATTCCAACGCAACGGCGCTATTCTTTAGTAAATTGCAAGCACGTCTCCAACGAGAGCGCGACTCCAGAGCACCGGGAGAGCGATTCCTGCATAAATTGCAAGGAAGTCCCACGCGAGAGCGCGATTCATGAATTAAATGCGAGGAAGTCTCAAGCGGGAGCGGGGGTCCTGGCTAAATTGTGAGGAAATCTCAAGCGGGAGCCGTTGTTGTTGTAACCTGGGGGCCAGGGGCACAGTTTGAGAATCAAGACTTCCCCTGTCGGAAAACAGGGTGCGAGCATCGAGGGGCACACTTTGATTGAGAACAAACAATATGCACCAATGGGGGGGATCAACAATAATTATTCTTCAGCAGTGAGAGTTCAACAACAACAACAACAACAACAACAACATTCATGTTAAGACTGTTCGCTCTCACTGGCACGCGTGTCTTGCATTCCGTAAAACCAACCCTCGATACCCGCCCACTTCGTCTTCGATTGCACCCCCTTTCGGGAGGAATCTCTTCCCTGTCGGCCGCTAACTGAAGAGCGAAGAAGTCTCGAGCGATAGCGCCGTTCCTGAGTTCGGGGGCCTTTCTGGCCAGGAGCTCTCGGAATGCCTATGGAGTGATATCGAGCGGGAGCCCTTGTCGCCGTGTCCGGGCCTCCACCAACTTGCGCGAACTACGAGAAAGTCTCGAGCGAGAGCGCCGTTCCTGACTTCGGGGGCCTTTTTGGCCACGGGCTCTCGGGGTAAATCGTGAGGAAGTATCGAGCAGAAGCCCTTGCCTTCGTGGCTGGGCCCCCGCCAACTGAATTATTGAATTGCGAGGACGTCTCGAGCGAGAGCGCCGTTCCTGAGTTCGGGGGCCTCTCTGGCCAGGGTGTCTCGGGGTAAATTGTGAGGGAGTATCGAACGGGAGCCGTTGTTGTCGTAGCTGGGCCTCCAAGGGCCCACATTTAGGCTCAAGCCAACGCTCGAGCGGGAGCCTCGTTTTCAGCGATACTGTAGCAGGCGTCGAGTCGAGAGCGCACGGAAACGTTTCCCGAGATCAACAATAACTATTCTTGAGAAATGAATTTTCAACAACAACAACAACAACAACAACAATTACTAGCACGTGGGGACACACCGTTCTCACCAGTGCCAGGGTTTTCATAGGAGGCGGGCAATACCCCCACTTTGTGGGGGGGCCGGTTCAAGCTCTACCAAATTTCCAAACGACTCTTCGCCACCACCCACACCCAGCTTCCCGCCCTATGACGTTCGGACACTTCACTTCGTGGCATGCGGACGACCGTGGCTACTATTCAGGGCCCCGCGGCCGACGACGACGGCGTGCGCGCGCGAAGAAAAAACGAATGTGTCCCGCATGGTATTATTTGACAGGGATGATGGCCCTGGCAGGTGCGCAACCGTTGTCGCAGAAGTTCGAAAAAGTTGCTCGCAAAAGCCCGTTTGACAGAAATGTTTAAAAAGTGTTGGGTTTCCTACGAATCCGCAAGAGCGCGCGGGATGAGATTTTGACAATTTTTTGTTGAAAAACCATTGGTTTTTTGATGTTTTTATGTTAAAATCGCTGCGAACACTAAGGTTTTGGAAGGATTTCGTCTTGCGCGCGCGAATGTCCACTTTACCTTATTTTTTGCAAGGGATTCTTGAAATTTGATTATATTAGAACAAGAAATGTCATTTTCTATTGTTTTTTGCAAGGGAAAGCGGATTACAACAAAACAACCGGATCCTGTACACACCCTCTTTTCTGAGGCTTCCTCACGAAAATGATGAAAATGTAGCTGCGGCCTAGGCGGCGCAGGGGGGGCGCGCACCAGGGGGCCCAACAATAATTATTCTTTAGAATAAATAATGTTCAACAACAACAACAACAACAACAACAACAAGGCAACACCCGCTTTCTGGGCCCCATGCCCAGGGCGTCGCTTACCCGTCGCCCCCACAAGAGGAACACCGGCATTCGAGGCCCCCTCGGGGCTCGGGGGGGCACCGCACCGCACCTCCGCACCTCTAAAAGAATCACATTAGATGTGCATCCACCTCTAGTCGAATCCTAAAAGAGGTGTACCCACCCCTACTAGAATCCGATTAGAGGTGCATCCGCCTCTAATAGAATCCTATTGGAGGCGCATCCACCTCTAATAGAATCCTATTAGAGGCACATCCATGTCTAATATAACCCTATTAGAGGTATAGAGGTGCATCCACGTCTAATAGACTCCTATTGGAGGCGCTTCCACCTGCAATATAATCCGATTACAGGTATAGAGGTGGATCCACCTCTACCAGATGCCTATTAGAGGTGTATCCACCTCTGGTAGAATCCTGTCAGAAATGTAGAGGTGGATACACCTCTAATAGAATCCTACTAGTGCCTATCCACCTCTACTAGAAACCTATTAGAGGTGCATACACCTCTAATACAATCCTGTTAGAGGTGTACCCACCCCCTACTAGACACTTACTAGAGATGCATCCACTGCAAATAGAATCCTACTTGAGGTTTATCCACCTCTAAAAGAATCCCACTTGAGGTGTATCCACCCCATCCACTCCATATGTAATCATATTAGAGGTGCATCATCACCAATACCATCACCATCGTCATCACCATCAAAATAATGATCATCATCGCCATCACCATCATCATAATGATCTGCATCGCCATCACCATCACCATAATGATCATCATCGTCATCACCAGCATCATGATCACCATCGTCACCACCACACCATCATCGCCAATACGATCATCATCGTAGTGGTCGTCATCCTAGTAAGCATCACCATCGTAGCCAGCCTCATCATTATGGTCGTCACCAGTACCACCATCATCATCACCATCATCATCATCATCACCATCATCATCATCATCATCCTAGTAGTCAGCATCATGGTTATCGCCGTCACTAGCACCACCATCATCATCATCATCGTAGTCAGCATTACCAGTATCGTCGTCACCAGTACCACCACCATCATCATCATCATCATCATCATCATCAGCATCATCATCATCATCATGGTCATCAGGTTCATCATCATCGTCAGCACTAACATTATCGCCACCATGATGTTCATCATCGACGTCAGCCTAATCAGCATCGCCAGTATCATCATCATCATCATCATCATCATCATCATCACCATCATCATCATCATCATCATCATCATCATCATCATCATCACCATTACCATTACCATGATCATCGTTATTATCACCGATTCCCACTCCCTCCCCCTGGAGGAGACAGAACACGGATGACGGGAGAAAACGGGGGGAGAGAAGAGGGAGGACGACGAGAAGGAGGCAGAGGGGGGAGAAGAGGGAAGCAGATCGAGGATGAGGCGGAGGGGAGAGGGAGGAGGATGGAGGACAAGGAGGGCGATAGCACTCATCACTGCGAGCATAAGACTACTCATCATGCGTATGTGCATCATCGTCATGTTCAGCATCCTCATCATTGCCCTCCCCATTCTTATCATCCTCGTATAGATAATCGCCATTTTCCTCCTGATCCTCTCCATCATTATCTTCGTCATCCTCCACCGCATCATTATTGCCCTCACCATCCGAGGCATCATCATCCTCATCATCACCCTCCCTCTCCCCAATCATCCTCTTCAGCCTCATCATCCTCCCCATCCGTCTCCTCAGGCGAGGACGACATGCGACATACAGGTTCCAACATTGAATAGGGGAAAGGGTTGGAAAATGATCAGCATCATACTCATCATCATCATCATCATCATCATCATCAGCATCATCATCATCATCATCATCATCATCATCATCATCATCATCCTTCTCCTCCTCCTCATCATCATCAGCATCAGCATCGTCATCATCATCATCGTTGGCATAATTATCACAGCGGGCCTCATGTTAAGCACCATCACCACAATCATGAAAAACACAAGCCTCATGGTCATGCTCGTCAACATCATCATAGTAATAATCATCATAGTCCGCATCATCACCATCATCGTCATCATCATTACAGTCATCATCGTCAAAACCAGATCAAGAATCATCAAAAGCATAATCACCGTCATGCTCAGCATCACAATCATGATTATCATGTTCATCACCATCACCATCATCATTATCATCATGTTCATCATCATCCGAATCTAACCTTGAGTCAACACAAAGCAAAACCTGCGCCCCGAGCCCAAGGAGACGAAGCCGACACCGCGGCAAACCCACGGCGAGCCCACCGCCGCCGAAGCGGCGCTTGCTCTGGCGGCCGCGGCGCCCTCCCGGAGACGCAAGGCCGCGCGTCGGAACAAACGGAGCGGCGACAAATCTACTTCAATGCGCAGCGAATCCTTCAGGAGGGAGGTCCACGGCCTGCACAGCGGCGATCGAACCGACGATCGCGTCAGGAATCCTCCCGCCGACGCCCGCATCCCGCCTCTCCACCCGGAGGGGCCAGAGGAGGAGAGGGAAGAGGAGGAGGAGGAGCACGAAGAGGGGGAGGATCGGATATTTGTTGTCAATTTGGCGGCCCCAGAAGCCCCCACGAAGATTCCTCAGGATTCCGCAGGATTCCCGAGGGATTCCTCAGGATTCCGCGAGGATTCCCCAGGGATCCCGAAGATTCCAGAGAACGCCCTAGGGGTTCCTAAGAATTCCGTGTGGATCCCTATCCCCAGGGATTCCTCAGGATCCCCTACAGGTTCCTGAAGGTCCCCTAGGGATTCCAAAGGATTCCCTAGGACGCCCTAGGGATTCCCTAGGAATTCCGAAGGATTCCCGAGGGATTCTTTAGGATGCCTAAGGATTCCCCGCGGTGCGGTGCGCTGCGGTGCACGCGGTGCGGTACGCCCAGTACGGTGCGCACGGTGCGGTACGCCCCCCCCTCCCCCAGGGGGGCCTCTGAAACACGGCGTCGTCAACAACAACAGCAACAACAGCAGCAGCAACAACAACAATAATTTTAAGACTGTTCGCCGTTATATGCTCGAGTGTTCAATAACGCGTATTTCCCAAACCCTCGATACCCGCCCTCTTCGTCTTCGATCGAGCCCCTTTTGGGGGGTATACCATTCTTCCCTGCAGGCCGGGCCCCGGCAAGCGGCGGGGCGGCCGCGGACCGTCGGCCTGGCCAGCGGCAGCGCTGATCGGCGGGGCGGCCGCGGACCGTCGACCGGACCCCAAGAGGGACGGACAGGGGACCGACCACGACGACGACGACGACGACGACGACGACGACGACGGCGACGACGAGCGAAAGCGAGAGCGAGAGAGAACAACAGCAGGGCCACGAAGGGCACGAAGTAGACCACGAAGGGCGACAGCGGGGACACGAACGGAAAGCGTATGGGGCCACGAAGAGCGCGAACGAGCGGGGGCCACGAAGGGCAGATAATGCGGGGCCACAGAAGGCAACGATGGGGCCACTGAGGGTAGCAACTGGGCCACGTAGGACAGTGAGGGGGACACAAATGGCGACAGCGGGGCCACGAAGGGCATGCACATGGGGCCACAACGAGCGCGACTCCTGGGTGCCTGGGTGTCGGGAGCGCGGCGCTTGGGCAAATTGCGAGAAATCCCAAAGCAAGGCCATTCTTCAGTAAGTTGCGAGCAAATCTCCAGCGAGAGCGCGACTCCAGAACGCCGGGAAAGCGATTCCTGAATAAATTATAAGAAAGTCCAAAGCGAGAGCGCGATTCATGAATAAAATGCGAGGAAGTCTCGGGCGGGAGCGGGGGTCCTGGCTAAATTGTGAGGAAGTCTCAAGCGGGAGCCGTTGTTGTTGTAACCCGGGGGCCAGGGGCACAGTTTGAACAGGAAGATTTTCCAGGGCGACGGCACGCCGGGGCGCTATCCGATTCCAGCCGATCAGCCGATCAGCCGATCAGCCGATCAGCCGAACAGCCGATCAGCCGATAAGCGACCGAGCAGCCGAGCAGCCGATCAGCCGATCAGCCGATCGGCCACAATGAGACTTTCCCAATCAAAAAACAGGGTGCGAGCGTCGAGGGGCACACTTTGATTGAGAAAAACAATATGCACCGGTGGGGGGATCAATAATAATCATGTTTCAGAAACGAAAATTCAACAACAACAACAACAACAACAACAACAACAACCATTTTAAGACTGCTCGCCCTTATGTGCTCGAGTGTCCAATAACGCGTATTTCCCAAACCCTCGATACCCGCCCTCTTCGTCTTCGATCGAACCCCTTTTGGGGGGTATACCATTCTTCCCTGCAGGCCGGGCCCCGGCAAGCGGCGGGGCGGCCGCGGACCGTCGGCCTGGCCAGCGGCAGCGCTGATCGGCGGGGCGGCCGCGGACCGTCGACCCGACCCCAAGAGGGACGGACAGGGGACCAACCACGACAACGACGACGACGACGACGTCGAAGACGACGACGACGACGACGACAACGTCAAAGACGACGGCGACGACGTCGACGACGAGCGAAAGCGAGAGCGAGAGAGAACGACAGCAAGGCCACGAAGGGCACGAAGTAGACCACGAAGGGCGACAGCGGGGACACGAAGGGAAAGCGTATGGGGCCACGAAGAGTGCGAACGAGCGGGGGCCACGAAGTGCAGATAATGCGGGGCCACAGAAGGCAACTATGGGGCCACTGAGGGTAGCAACTGGGCCACGTAGGACAATGAGGGGGACACAGATGGCGACAGCGGGGCCACGAAGGGCATGCACATGGGGCTACAACGGGCGCGACTCCTGGGTGCCTGGGTGTCGGGAGCGCGGCACCTGGGCAAATTGCAAGTAATTCCAACGCCAGGCTATTCTCCAGTAAGTTGCAAGCAAGTCTCCATCGAGAGCGCGACTCCAGAGCTCCCGGAGAGCCATTCCAGAATAAATTGTAAGGAAGTCCCAAGCAAGAGCGCGATTCATGAGTAAAATGCGAGGAAGTCTCGGGCGGGAGCGGGGGTCCTGCCTAAATTGTGAGGAAGTCTCAAGCGGGAGCCGTTGTTGTTGTAACCCGGGGGCGGGGGCCCAGTTTGAGCAGGAAGACTTTCCCTGTCAAAAAACAGGGTGCGAGCGTCGAGGGGTACACTTTGATTGAGGAAAAACAGTATGCACCGGTGGGGGGATCAACAATAATTGTTTTCAGAAATGAGAATTCAACAACAACAACAACAACAACAACAACAACAACAACAACAACAATCGTCATCATCATCATCATCATCATCATCATCATCATCATCATCATCATCATCATCATCATCATCATCATCATCATATTAAGACTGTTCGCTCCTATCTGCCCACGTGCCATCCAACACGTATCCCAGACCCTCGGTACCCGCCCTCTTCGTTCCGATCGTACCCCCCTTGGGGGTATATCTTGTGTACCTGCCGCGCGTAATTGGCGCAGCCCCTGACACAGGGGAAGAGAGGACGGATGGAAGGGGGAGGGAGAAGGATGGAGCACGGGATTAGCATGAGGGGGGCTGGGAGAAAGCAAGTGGCAGAACCAGACGGGCCCATCGGGCGGGTTTGACCTAACCGGCGGGTTGGGAAGGCGATCCCAAGCGGCCAGGTCGAGCAGGCGGGTTGCTGAAGCGTGAGTACCGCACGAATCGCAGAGAAATCTCGAGTGAGAGCGCGATTCCCAAGTAAACCTTGAGAAAGGCAAACACGAGAATGTGATTCCTGAGTGTCGAAGGCGCGGCGCCTGAATAAACTACAAGTGAGGCCCACGCGAGAACGGGATCGACAGCAGCAGCAACAACAACAACAAACACAACAACAACAACAACAACAACAACAACAACAAGAACAACAACCACAACAACCACAACAACAACAATAACACCAACAACCACAACAACAACAATCACAACATCAACCACAACAACGACAACAACAACAAAAACAAAAACAACAGTGACACGTTCAACAACAGCAGCAGCGAAAGCAACAACAACCCCATACTCGCACGAATATGGCGCCGCCAGTCGGCTTGATTCTTGGCATCCTAAGCATGACCTCAGAGCAATGTGGGACAGCAACAGCCAAAACAACGGCATCAACGACGAAGACGGCGTAGGTTCATTGCGCCTTGACTGAAGTGCTTGACCACCCCGGTCTACATGCGAGGTTTAGCGATGGAGCGCAACCTGGCAACGAAGAAACATACCCGAATCTTCCACATCATTTGTACAGGTCGGCCCCCCAAGAGGCCCGATCTCACGGTCGAGATGGGGCTTCGGATCTTCTGCCCGTGCAGCATCGCGGCTGAGATCAAGAAGTCCTTCCCGCCCACTCTTCCCAGTCCTACTGCCTTCTCGTGGGGGGCAACGATAGGGGGGGACTGGCACAGGGTGGTATGCATTGACCTGGAAAAAACGATACATCGCCGATAGATCGGCGATAGGCCCCCGACAGTGAGTCCGCACCTTCCTGGGCAGGTTAGGGCTATCGGGACCCTATCGGCGATCAATGGGCGATTGGGGGTCGATGTATCCCCCCCTGTGCCTATCCCCCCCTATCGTTGCCCCTGATCTCGTCCTCGCCCTCCCCTGCTCCCTCGCCTCCTCCCACCCCCCCTGCTCCTCGACAGCGACGGCGCGACCGAGGCCTCCGACGACACGCTTTGCTCGAGCCACTGGCCGCTGAAAGCTCGACCAATGCCTGGGACCACTTCTTCATTCGGCGGCGAGGAGGAGGAGGAGGAAGAGGAGGAGGGGGACGAGGAGGAGAAGGAGGAGGAGGACGAGGAGGAGGAGGAGGAGGAGGAAGAGAAGGAGGAAGAGGAGGAGGAGGAGGAAGAGAAGGAGGAGGAAGGGGCGCACGGTGAAATTGATGTAAGGATCCGTGGATCTGACACGCAGGCCCCAGATCCACGGATCGGGGAAGGTGCCCCCCGAAAAATGAAACCAGTGCCGCCCGATTCGATGACAGCGCGCGCCGATGTGGCACGGAGGCGGGACCCCGTCGCCGATGCACGCGCCCTCGTCCACGGCCGCGCTTCCCCGAGTGAGGGAGGAGGGGAGGGGAGCAGCAGCAGGACCCCCTCTCCCCTCCCCCCTCGCCATGGCGGCGAGTTTTGGGGGGAAGTGAGAAGGGGCAAGCCTTCTCGAAGGCTCGGAAGCCCCCTGGCCTTCTGAGAAGTTTTCTGAGCCTTCCCCGAAGACACGGAAAATTTCTCAGAAGGCGGGAGGGCTTGTGAAATGCCCCGCCCCCTTCTGAGCAGGCCTTCTCCTTTTCACTTCCCACCCTGGCTCGCCGCCAATTCATCCGGGCTACTTCTTGACAACGGCCCTGGGTGGCCCAGAAGCGGCCCAGACAGGCGGGAGCACGACGAATAGACCTCTGGCGCCGCCCCTTCGAGGCGCCAAAAAAGGGCCGGGGACGACAACGACACCGACGCCGCCGACGAAAACGAGGACGGGGATGAGGGAAACGAGGACGAGGACGACGACTCGGGTAGCGACGCCGACGAGAAGAACGACGGCGAGGAAAGCGAGGACGAG
>CAUYUJ010013202.1:250245-252745 GCA_963575745.1 Prorocentrum cordatum | reverse complement strand
TCGGGGAGCCCCTTGCTGGGCTGCCCTGGGGGGGGGGGGGGGGGCAGTCTGTGGGCAAACCGAAAACTTGCCACCACGGTGTGTCCACCGCTCGCGAAAAGAGCAATGCCGAAGAGGGGCGGCGGAGGTCCGCGCGGCTCTCGATAAGAAGCTTCAGCACGCCCGCGTCACCGGCAAAGGCCGCCGCGTGGAGCGGGCTGACCCCCTGTTGCCGGCGACGGCGGCGGCGGCGGCGGCGGCACCGGCGACGACGACGACGACGACGACGACGACGACGGTTTCCTCCTCCTTCTCCGCCTCCTCCTCCTCCTCCTCCTCCTCCTCCTCCTCCTGCTCCTGCTCCTCCTTCTTCACGACGATGACGACGATGACGACGACGACGGCGACGGCGAGGACGACGACGACGACGACGACGATGACGACGACGACGACGCCGACGACGACGACGACGACGACGACGACGACGGCGGCGACGACGACGACGACGACAATGATGAAGGCTTCCTCCTCTTTCTACTCCTCCTCCTCCTCCTCCTTCTCCTCCTCCTCCTCCTCCTCCTCCTCTTCCTCCTCCTCCTCCTTCTTGACGACGACGACGACGACGACGACGACGACGACGACGACGACGACGACGACGGCTATATATACTTCCACATCTGGGCTCTGTCTGTCAGGACTAGCAGGATGGCGAAACGTGTGCAGACAATTTGCTGGCACATGCCATTTGCTGGTGAACCCGTGGCTAGCGGAGGGGCTAAAACTCGCGAGGCGCGGCGTGCACACACGGGGCTCGAGCGGCGAGCAAAGCGGGTGTGCCAGGCCTGGTGGGAAATCAAATGGCGAGAAATGCGGCAGCCTCGGCATCGGTTTCGTATTCGTCTTCCGTCTGTGGCGGAAGTGCTGCAACTATGGTCGGGGCGGACGGGAGCTCGTGATCGCTGCTTGCTATATCACTGGAGAGGGCATGCCGAGCAGCGGGCTCAGAAAAGAGAGGAGGAGAGCTAGACCTTACGAATCGAACGGGCCTGCTCAGAGCACCTACTTCGACAGGGCGTCGACCGAGCATGACAACTCCTCCTCCAGCCAGCCTGGCGGCGCCATCCCCGTGTGGACGGTCGCTTTGCCGTCGTTCCTGACTGCCTCCAGGATGGTCGAGCGCATCGGGCAGCCGCGCATGGCGACGATGAGCTTGGTCTCGTCGGGCTTGTAGCACTTCTCCAGGCGCAGGATGGGCACCTCGTCCTCCAAGTCCTCGCGGCTGATGCAGATCGCCTCGTCCGCGGTGCCGTTCACCTTGTCCAGCCACGCCTTGAGTGCTGCCTTCGACTTGCCGCCGATGTCGCACGTGCTGAGTGCCTCGAGAAAGGCCACGAGCAGGCTGGCGGTCGGCGCCCCCAGCGCCTTCAGTGCCTCCTTGGAGCCCGTCTCCTGCTTGCGGAGCTTGTCCACCTCGCCGCGAAAGTTGTCGACCTCGTCGCCGATGGCCACTATCACGGGGTGGGTCGTCGGGAACACCATCGTGTCGATGGTCGCCGCCGAGTTCATGCGTGTCCGATGCGTGTTCTGTAATACCAGCTTCGCGATGACTAGAAGAAGCTCCGCTAGGTTCTTGTCTTTCGACGTCCAGTTCTTGTCCGAGTGTTGGCCGCGGCGGCGGCGGCCGCCTCGGCGACGACGCCGAGGCTCCTCTGGTGCTCCCCCGTCCGCGGCCGCCGCCTCCGCTGAGCCCCGACCCTCTGCTGGTGCCTCCCGCCGCGCTTCCTTCGCGCGCGGCCCGCTCGGCTCGTTTGGCTTGCCACCACTGCCAGACCCCGCTGAGGATCTCGGGAGGCGCCAAGCTGCCCGCTGGGTGCCTGCCATCGTCGCCGTCAGGGGCTGCAGCAGGTAGCACAGGCAATGCAGGTGTAGTAGTCGCTCGAGCTGGCGTTGGACCCGCTGGCGATGTTACCGCCGATGCCGCAGGCCGGGGGTGTCGATCGCGAGGCCGACGAGCAGGCAGACCCGCAGTGCTCGGAGGTGGGGGGGACAGCAGCAGCTGGGAGGCACGCTGTACCTCCTGTCGTGTACTGGCCGTATCAGAAGGCGCCCACGTCGATCGCGGCGCGCTAGCTGTCGTGGAAGAGCGGGGATCCCCCGCGGGTGCGCGCGCCGCGGGCACGCGAGGCTGTGCCCATGGGCCAGATGGTGACGGAGGGATGTGTGAGAGAAGGTGCTTCCGAAACATCCCCATACTCTCGAAAGGGGACTGGCACTGGTGATTCTCGGAGACCTGGGAGTACGGGCATAAACGAGTACTAGTAGGTTTCCACTCATATACGTGCCGAGTCTGGTTAGGTAAACAGCGTGCCTGGAGCCAGGACCGACGGTGATGTAATACTGTGTGCTCGATACACGAAAACACCGTTCTACATACAAGGCACTGATTATCCAGGGTAAGAGTGGTCAATATGGGGGGCCAGCCATGTCCTGGAGCTTTAGAATGCACTTGGTGAATAGTAAG
>CAUYUJ010013202.1:232745-240245 GCA_963575745.1 Prorocentrum cordatum | reverse complement strand
GCTTGGAGGGTATCATGGTCGGTGCCTCCTGGTTTTCTCGCCCCACGGGTTGCTGGGCTATGTCGCGCGGGGCGGCGCGCTGCTGGACAGCCGGGCGACGCGCGGCTCGCTGCGGCGCCCGTCCGAACGGCTATGCGCCCATGGGCAGTGGAAGAAAACTCGCCCCCACCAGCTCGGGGAAAGCGACGCCGCCTCGCCATTGCCACCAAGCGGCCCCTCAGCTTGGAGGCCCAGAAGCACGGGATCGCGCAGCGGTGTCATAGCCCCTGCGGGCACATACGCGGCTCGGCCAGTTGCGCCAACGCGGCGGCTTTGCTGTCAGGTCGCGGCTGAGCCGCGCGAGCTCGTCGCAAGCCGCCAGCGTCGCAGGGCCCAACGCCGCTGGGCTGGGGCGGCAATCGGCGGGGGTCGCGGCGGGGCGGCCCAGCACCGAGAGATGGATTTGCGCCGTCAGCGGCAAGACGCAGCCCGCGCACACCCCGGCAGGCAGGCAGAGCCCGCATGGGCAAAAGGCACTGATTGGTCAGAACCCGATGCGTCTTCGGGAGCTGCTGCGCTCGCTTGAGAGCCCGAGGCTGCGCGGGGAGTGGCCGCCACGCCTCCTCTTTGACCTGACCCTCGGCCTCCTGCTCGGCCTCATCGGCCTGGCCCTCGACCTGGCGGAAGAGCGATGGGCGCGGCCGCGCCCTATGAGACGCCCGACCCTGACATCCCACCCCGCCCACCCACCCTTCCGAATTGCGCTGCGACGGCGCGCGCGACGGCGCCCGCCGCGGAGGCGGAGTCGCCCCGCCGGCGCGGCAGGCGGCGCAGGAGGCGCTCCCACGCCACGCGCCTCGGGACTCGGCCTCGCAGGCTTCGTCGGCCGGGCACGCACCGCGCGGCCGACGTCTCTGGGGGCCCGCAGCCCAAGCCGGGGGCGCGGGTCGCTGCGGCCGTTCCGCTCGAAGGGGCAAGGTCGAGCGGCTGCTCGCGAAGATGGGGGGCACTGGCGCGGGGCTGCTGGGCGCGGTAGACATGGCCGCCGGCCCCAGTTCCCGCGGGGGGGACTGCGTGGAGCTCGCCGCCTCGCCGCCTCCACGCTGGACTTCACCTCGGCGCAGGCCGAGGCCTTCGCGACCGCGAGGGGCGGCGCGGACGCCACTCGAGGAGACGCCCGGGGCGACGCCTGAGTCGCCGCCGCGCGACGCGCGCCCCATCGCGCACGCCGGCGCGTCGAAAACAGCGAAGACCGTGCACGGCGAGCATTCGCGCAGCACCGACGACGCGCTCCAGCACGGCACCTGTGCCTACACCGCCTGTGTCTCTGCCTGTCCAGGGAGGGCGCGGACGTCGACGGCGGCGCGTTCGTCGCTCAGGGGGCCCAGGCTTCACCGACCTCGCGCGCGCCCTGATGGCCGGATGGAAGAAAGATTGAATGAGGAGCACGGCGAGGAGACAGACGAGGACCAGGAGGACGAGCAGGATGAGGAACCAGACACACAGGACCACACTCCGCTTACCTCGACAACCACCAGGACAGCGGCATACGCCCCACTGATTTCCTCACCGATTGGGCCTCTTGAGGGCAATGTTTCCAGCGCCTCCAGATGTCCTCCACCGCCTCAACATCTGGACTTGTTTCTGGGCGCTGGGCGAACTGACGGCCACGGGGGCAGAGCACCGGCACCGGCGCCGGGACTCGCTGCAGAGAGAACCAGAGGAGGCCAAAGCGGTTCCTGGAATCCTTCGAGGATACCTCCGAGGACACGGAATCTCGCGGCGTCTGCTGCACGGGGCATTGGAGGCCATTGCGAGCAAGTGGACCCGCTCTCCATCGATGGCTCACAGGAACCATTCGATGACAACTCCGAGAGCACGACATCTTGCGGAGTCTAATGCTTTGGAGTATTGGAAGCCAGCGCAAGCAAGTGGGCCCGACCACCACCTAAGGTTAGGCCACTCGGACGCCAGAAAATAAGGTAGCAGTTTCGCATGTGCTCACAGGATGGCACGATTCGCTCTTGGACGAGACACACTTTTACAAAAACGACGATCACAATGCCTGCTCGGATGCGTTGCGCCAGCCTGGTCGCCAAATATTGGCGCCCGGGTCCTCCGCGCAAATTGTCCCGACAGCTCGAACACATCGGCTTGTTAAGCATGGGGCGGTCTACGTAGTAAACGCGATTCGATCGAGCACGGATCTCTACAGCAACCCTTCCCACAGTCTTGCTGGACCATCTCTCGGATGGCGCCCATGATTATGTGCGTCTGTTTTGCGTCGCGCCCATACGCCTCGCAAAAGGTGACGGGATCTGACGGGATCAGCAGCGACAAAGCACGCCATTACATCTGCGAGTGTACGACATTGGTTTGTATTAGCCAGACGGGCCACGAAAAACCTCGATAGTTTGCCACGCTGTCCACTTCGGAAGTGGAGCTCCCAAGTAAGTATGCATCAATGTTCGTAGAACTCCCCTATCGGCGTTTATACATCATGACAGTACGCATGCGTTGAGCAAGCTGTGCAGTTTAAGCAGCTGGATGTGCTTGGCCATCGAAAACGCGACGGCGCGCATAGATACTTGTTCGCAGGTGGCGGGAGGGACATGCTTCATTGGCGCCACGGGCACCGTGAAGGAGGGACAGATCCAGTGCAACTGCTTGTTCCGCCGGCACACGCGCGCGATCTTCGCCGGGCCCTGGCCACTGCCATGGCCACTCACACGCGGGGCAAAACAGCGGCCTGCAGCTTTCAGCGGGGGGGGGGGGCCTCGCGCAGACACTGCTGGACGCCAATTCTACTTTCCAAAGGAGGGCGGACTCTGACGGTGCAAAGGCCCTGCGAGTCACCGGGCCGCCCGCGCCCACGTGGACCCAAAGTTTGCGATCAATTTACGTCGGGCCCTGGCCTTCACGCCTCCGAGCGGGCAGCGGGCAATGGACGGCTCGCACCGATCACGCGCTGGGTGCCCTTATTGTCCAGAACCCCATGGCCACTGCAGGCATGGCACCACCTTGCGCGCGCAGCATCCGCAACAGCAATGAAAGTAGAGCATGTGACGTTGCACCCAGGACTTCCACGTAGGTGCTGTGCAGAACGCGCTGGGTGCTGGACACAAGCGATGCTAGGTTTTGCTTGCGCTAGCAAGAAGCTTCTGGAAGTGCTTCGAAGACCAGGGCGCGCAAGCAGTCAGGGAAAATTGCGCCCCCGACGCCCCCAGTGTCCGTTGGCCCACAGCAGGCCCCGCGCACTCTTTGCTGCCGTAGACGTATTATGCCCAGTCATCCTGCGGTGTTGAGGTCGCCGGAATAAAAGTTGTTGGCTTACGTCCTGACGGAATAGAGTGGTAGTGGTGATTCCTTTCCAACCCGTGATTTCCATGAATCGTTGTTTTAGAGACGATACAAAGAGACAATGTTCGGTAAAACTTTAGTGTCAGCGTCAATAGCTCCTTTTTCTTGATCGACCGATCGCGCTCAGCAGTCGACCGCTGCGGCCTCGGGCCGCCCGGAGCCCCCCGACCCACGACCCCCCTTGCGCACGCCAGCCCCAATCGCCAGCGCAGCTCTAGCAGACTTCAGCTGGCTGGCGCAGGCGGCCCCACGAGGTTGCAGGCGAGGAAAGAAAGAGCGACGGCCGAGTCAACATGAAGCCGCCGCTCGCGCCCTGCATCGCGTCGACGGTCGACTCCAAAACACGACGGCTGCTCCAAAACAGACTGAGACAGGCGGCTTTGCTCCCCCGACCCTGTGTGCACAGGTGCCGCTGCGTGTAGAACCTGCTCTTCTGTATCCCTTCCCCTCCCCCTTCCTCGCTAACCGCGCCCTGTTTTCCCACGACAGCATAACAGCGGTGTAAACCCGCCGTTCGTAGGGATGTGCTACTGGTATACACGTACAGCGCAGTTGGCACCTACGCCTGGGCACCAAATTGATCGGACACAGTCCTCGCGCGCGCGCGAGGCTGTTCCTACTGCCTGGCACGCCTCCCGGAGCTGACCTACTCGAGGTGGCAACGAGCACGTGCTGCTCCTCGTGGGCGTCAGCCGCCGGGCCGTAGATGATTCCTGCGAAGCTCCCCGGCCAGACATGGTCGAGTGAACCTCTGCCGGGTGCCACGCCTGCGCCAACCCTCGCGCGAGTCCCGCAGCTGGCCGCCTACTTCTGCGCAGTTAGACATTTCACGTGGTTCGCCCAAACCTACTCAAGCTGGACGTTTTTGCGTTCCAGCAAGCAGCTGCTGCATCCTCGTCTGTTTTCCGTCTGCCGTTCTCGGCTTGGCTGTCGGGGCCGCCTGAGCTCCAGCGGGATTTGTTGGACTTGGCGCTGGGCCCTGGCTCTCGGCTTCAGTTTCGCTTGCGGGCAGTCGCGCGGACCCTACGCTGCCCCGTTGCGCTGGCTGCGGGGCGCTGGACTTGATATCTGGCACGAGTTTTTTTGTCCCGCGGCGGCCGCTCCTAGGTCCTCCCTGTGGTCTCGCTGCCCTCTGCTTCCTCCCTCCTGTCCTGCTCAGGTCTCGCAATTTCCTTTCACCAGCCCTGGCCGCCGGACAAGCGCCGGGAGCATATGCAGGTTGTCGCCGCGGCAACGCTTCTGGCCATCACTGGCGCTACCCAATTTTAGTGCGTGGCCTGTGCTGGGCGGCCGCCCACTGTCTTGCGGTGCGGTTGGCGCGCCCGCTTGTGTGGAGCGTGGTCGCGGGGGGGCCGCAGGTGTTGACAGTCGCCGTCGCGGCCTACTTCTCAAGATTGCCGGCATGCTTTGCGACCGGCTCTGCCCAAAAACTGTCGCCTTCCTCTCTGTCCCTCGTCGTTCCCTTTCCGTCCCCCTCCCTCCCCCCCCTGCCCCCCCCCCTCCAGTGTGCATCTCTCCTCTTGCATTGTTCCCTCCACCTCCCCCTCCCCCCCTTCCCTGCCCCCCCCCTGCGCCCTCGTCTTCGTATGTTTGCCTTTTGCTGCGCCTGGGTTGTATCGCTGTGCAGCTTGTTGTGTACTGCTGGCTTCCCAATGTACTATACCTTCTTGTGCCCTTCTTTTGGCGCGTCTGCACCTTGTCTGCCTCGCCTGGCTCTGTTTGCTATCCTGCTCTGCTCCCGGCTGGCCGCTCACGCCTGGCCATCACCACTGCGTCTCCAATGGGCTGGCGGGGCAGGCCTCCTTTTGAGGGCTGGTGTCCTCGTCTGGGGGCGCGCGTGGGTTGGTGGTTCGGCGCATGTTGCGAGCTTACTTCTTCCCAAGGGGGGCCAAACAAAAAGGGCGGAGGGAGACCAAACCCTCGACGATGGCACCCCGCGCTCCTCCTCGTCCACCCCTCCCTGGGGGACGCGCTGGGGCGCCACGGGGGCCCGCGGGCCGGGCGCGCCCAGCGCGCGGCGCGCGGCGCGCAGCGAGCGTCCGACCTTTGGCCGCCGAAGTACGCGCCGAGCCCCCCGACGCGCTCATCCTGGGGTGTTCGGCTCGACTTCGGCTCGACCCAGCAAGGCCTCGACATCACCCCTGCCTCGCCACACAAACCGGGACGAAGCTAGCGGTCCAGCTCGTCAACGTGGTCCAGGACAAGCTCGTCACCAAGGGGACCCACTCCACCCTGGAGCGCAACTCAAAGGAGCCCGTCCTTTGTCGTGGGCCCTTGAACGACACTCGTGCGCGGCCGCGACGCTGTTGCTGCGTGTGAGAAAAAAGCGGGGCGACTCTTTCTGGACATGGGGCGGCAGCACACGTCAAAAAGGAACGCGGGGAGGCGTGCGGAGAATTGCAATACCGCTGTTCCCACCTGGAGTTTCCCTAGGCCCTGCGCTTCGCGCTGCTTAAACAAAATTGGTCCGGTTGTCGCGCAGCAGACCCTGGAGACGCACCGGAAGGAGAACCCACCTGTTTTTATGTGTTGTTTCCCCCCCCCTGGCTTTCCTCACTTTCAAGACTAGGCTCCACCTCTCCAGGCGGCGACGCCTCAGGCGACCCAGGGACCAAGAGGGACCCAGGCAGCCCCGCAGGCGACCTGTCCCCGTCGCGCGGACCAAACGGTCAAGTCAATCTCCCCCCGCCGCAGCACGAGCTCGCCAGACGTCGCGAGTGGAAGCAGGGCCTCCGTCAACCAGGCTGCCCAGCAGGCGTTTCGCGGGCACCGCCGGGCAACCCGCGTGCGAGGGAACCTGCGCCCCCAGGATCCGGGGCGCGCACTTGTGTCCCACGCGTGCACCTGGGGAAGGGAAGAAGGATAAGAGAAAAGACAAGAGAAACAAAAAACAAAAAAAAAAAAAAAAAAAAAAAAAAAAAAAATCTTCGCCCAAGCAGGCGTAAGCACGCGAAGCAAGAAGGCCCCTCCTCAGACAACACAGCTCGAGCCGCCCCGTCCGACGAGAAGCTCGTGCTCGCAAAAACGCCCTCTACAAAAACTGGGCCCGTGGCGGTGGGCGGCGGTGCGTCCCAGGGGCCCCCGCCGCCTACACCACCCCGCCAGGGAGCGCCAGCAGCGTGCGCAGCACTTGGGGGAGGTGGCCGTCCGTCGCCCTTCGCCCACGGCGGGCCTCCTTAGGATCGCTCGCGAGGCCGCCTCGGGCACGGCTGCCGCGGCGGGGGCAAGGCGACGCGGTGGCCTCGGCTCGGCGTTAGCCCGCGCGAGCAACAACAGCAACAGCAACAGCAACAGCAACAGCAGCAATAGCAACAACAACAACAACAACAACAACAACAACAACCACCACCACCACCACCACCACCACCACCACAACAACAACAACAACAACAATCAGTTTAAGACTGTTCGCCCTTATCTGCTCGAGTGCCGAATGACGCGAATTTCCCAAACCCTCGATACCCGCCCTTTTCGTCTTCGATCGAACCCCTTCTGGGGGGTAACACATTTCTTCCCTGTAGGCTGGGCCCCGGCAAGCGGCGGGGCGGCCGCGGACCGTCGGCCTGGCCAGCGGCAGCGCTGATCGGCGGGGCGGCCGCGGACCGTCGACCTGACCCCAAGAGGGACGGACAGGGGACCGACCACGACGACGACAACGACGACGACGACGACGACGACGACGACGACGACGACGACGACGACGACGACGACGACGACGACGACGGCAACGACGGCAACGACGGCAACGACGGCGACGGCGACGACGATGACGAGCGAAAGCGAGAGCGAGAGAGAACGACAGCAGAGCCACGAAGGACAAGAAGTAGGCCACGAAGGGCGACAGTGGGGACACTAAGGGAATGCGTATGGGGCCACGAAGAGCGCGAACGAGCGTCGGCCACGAAGGGCAGATTATGCGGGGCCACAGAAGGCAACGATGGGGCCACTGAGGGTAGCACCTGGGCCACGCAGGACAATAAGGGGGCCATAAACGGCGACAGCGGGACCACAAAGGGCATGCACATGAGGCCACAGCGGGCGCGAACGAGCGGGGGCCACGAAGGGCATACGTATGTTGGGCCGCGAAGGGTACGGACGGGGCCACTGAGGGCGGCAACGGGGACACGAAGGGCAGCGAGGGGGCCACGAAGGGCGACAGCG
>CAUYUJ010013202.1:220245-230245 GCA_963575745.1 Prorocentrum cordatum | reverse complement strand
GCAGCAACGGGGACACGAAGGGCAGCGAGGGGGCCACGAAGGGCGACAGCGGGGCCACGAAAGGCGTGCAGATGGGGCCACCACGGGCGCGAACGAGCGGGGGACACGAAGGGCATACAGATGGGGCCACGAAACAAAGCGAGGGGGCCACGAAGGGCTGCAACGGGGCCACGAAGGGCTGCAACGGGGCCACGAAACAAAGCGAGGGGGCCACGAAGGGCTGCAACGGGGCAGCGAAACAAAGCGAGGGGGCCACGAAGGGCTGCAACGGGGCCACGAGGGGCTGCAACGGGGCAGCGAAACAAAGCGAGGGGGCCACGAAGGGCTGCAACGGGGCCACGAAACAAAGCGAGGGGGCCACGAAGGGCTGCAACGGGGCCACGGAGGGCAGCGAGATCCCGATTTCTATGTAATCTGTGAAAGAGTCCTAAGCGTGAGCGCGACTCCTGGAGGCCTGGGTGTCGGGAGCGCGGCGCTGGAGTAAATTGCAAGAAATTCCAACGCAAGGGCGCTATTCTTCAGTAAATTGCAAGCAAGTCTCCAGCGAGAACGCGACTCCAGAGCGCAGGAGGAGCGATTTCTGAATAAATCGTAAGGAAGTCCCAAGCGAGAGCGCGATTCTTGAATAAAATGCAAGGAAGTCTCGGGCGGGAGCGGGGGCCCTGTTTAAATTGTGAGGAAGTCTCAGGCGGGAGCCGTTGTTGAACTCTAATTACTAAGAATAATTATTGTTGATCCCCCCCCTCCGGCGGACATTGTATTTTTTCAATTGAAGTGCCCCTTCCGGGGCTCGCACCCTGTTTTTTATCAGGGAAAGTCGTGGGCATCAAACTGCGTTGCTGGCCCCCCGGACAACAACAACAACGGCTCCCGCCTGATACTTCCTCCAAATTTACTCAGGACCCCCGCCCCCGCCTGGGACTTCCTCCCAGTTTACTCAGGCGGAGGCGCTCCCGCATGAGACTTCCTCGCAAATTACTCCGGACCCCCGCCCCCGCCTGGGACTTCCCTCCTCCCTCGTCCCTCCCTGCTCCCTTCCCTCCTCCCTCGTCCCTCCGCCCGCCCTTCCAAAGAGAAATAATCCCCCTAAAGGGGGTACGTTCGAATACTAAGAGGGCGGGTATCGAGGGTGTGCCTCGTGATTCATTCAGGATTCACCCTTTAGTCACCCGCCCGCCAGGTTTCGCCCGCCCGATCCGCCTGTTACAGCCCGCCCGTTCGCTCTCTTGGCATCTCGCCCGCCCGCTTTAAGCCACCGCCCGCCCGACCCGCCAGCGAGGGTCCGCCGCCCGACCCGTCCGTTGGCGTCCGCCCGCCCCGCCAGCCCGACCCGCCCCTCAGAGTCCGCCGCTCGACCCGTCTGTCTGGTTCGTCCGTTTGTTTACCTCCTCTTTTGCCCCCCTCCCCTCCTGCTAACCTCTTTCGTCCTCCATCCATCCTCCCCCCCTTGCCCCTTCCCTCCTCCCTCCCTCCCCCCACTCTTTTCCTCCTCGCTCTTCCTTCCTCCTTCCCCCTGCTCTTCCTGTTTTGAGGTCTGCGCCAACTACACGTGGAGAGTAAAAAAGATATACCCCCAAAGGGGTATGACCGAAGACGAAAAGGGTGGGTATCGAGGGTTTGGGATTTACATGTTGAGTGACGCGCTCGCATATAAGAGCGATCAGTATTAAGATGATTGTTGTTGTTGTTGTTATTGTTGTTGTTGTTGTTGTTGTTGTTGTTGTTGTTGTCGTTGTTGTTGTTGTTGTTGTTGTTGTTGCTGTTGTTGAAATTGTTGAAATTGTTGTTGTTGTTGTTGGTGGTGTTGTTGTTGTTGTTGTTATTGTTGTTGTTGTTGTAATCCGGGGGGGGCAACAACGCAGTTTGAGGATCAAGACTTTCCCTGACAAAAAAAAAAAAAAAAAAAAAAAAAAAAAAAAGGTGCGAGCGTCGAGGGGCGCACTTTGACTGAGAAAAACAGTGTGCACCGGTGGGCGGGGATCAACAATAATTATTCTTCCGACGTGAAAGTTCAACAACAACAACAACAACAACAACAACAACAACAACAACAACAACAACAATCACTTTACCCGAACGCTCAGTGTTCTCACCAGTGCCAGGGTTTTCATGCGACGCCAGCCAATACCCCCACTTTGTGGGGGGGCAGTGCAAGCTCTACCAAATATCCACACGACTCTTCGCCACCACCCACACCCAGCTTCCCGCCCTATGACGTTCGGACACTTCACTTCGTGGCCTGCGGACGACCGTGGCTACTACACTGGCGTGGAGTACACACCCACAGAAGTTGTTAAGCCTACGTTCGTACACCCACAGAAGTTGTTAAGCCTTGTTAACCCACAGAAGTTGTTAAGCCTTCCACAGAACATCTGTTGCATATGATGCATATGGTACATGATACACATGATACACATGATACGTACTCACAAGATAGTTGATCACATCTTTAGGGCAAATTCCTGAGGGATGTGGGAATACACAAGAGAGAGAGGATATGGTTGTCCCGATGGTTGTCTCGATGGTTGTCGATGGTTGTCCCGATGGTTGTGGTTGTGGTTGTTCTCGGCGGCCGAGGGCGCAACCTATGGCGCAACCGCAAGGGATTGTGGCCCCTGGCAGGCGCGCGAACCCCGTTGCAAGAGCGTGCGAAAGTAGCTCGCGCGAGCTCATGTAACATAAATGTTGGAAAACCATTGGTTTTTTTTAGGATTCGGACAGCGCGCGCGGGTAGAAATTTTGAAAAGTCGTGCAGGTGTTTTTCGAGGACCTACGGTGCGATTCGTGTGATTTTATGATGCGCGGTGCTAAAATTCTTAAAACCCAATGGTTTTTGGAGATTTCGGCGTGCGCGCGCGAAGAAAAAACGAATGTGTCCCGCATGGTATTATTTGACAGGGATGATGGCCCTGGCAGGTGCGCAACCGTTGTCGCAGAAGTTCGAAAAAGTTGCTCGCAAAAGCCCGTTTGACAGAAATGTTTAAAAAGTGTTGGGTTTCCTACGAATCCGCAAGAGCGCGCGGGATGAGATTTTGACATTTTTTTGTTGAAAAACCATTGGTTTTTTGATGTTTTTATGTTAAAATCGCTCCGAACACTAAGCTTTTGGAAGGATTTCGTCTTGCGCGCGCGAATGTCCACTTTACCTTATTTTTTGCAAGGGATTCTTGAAATTTGATTATATTAGAACAAGAAATGTCATTTTATAGTGTTTTTTGCAAGGGAAAGCGGGGGGGAACAAAACAACCGGATCTTGATCACATCGAATTACCTGAGGCTTCCTCACGAAAATGATGAAAATGTAGCTGCGGCCTAGGCGGCGCAGGGGGGCCGTGCACCAGGGGCCCCAACAATAATTATTCTTTAGAATTAATAATGTTCAACAACGACGACGACGACGACAACGACGACGACGACGACGACGACGACAACAACAACAACAACAACAACAACAACACCAACACCAACACCAACAACAACAACAACAACAACAACAACACCAACACCAACACCAACAACAACAACAACAACAACAACAACAAGCGATTCTTGAACAAAATGCGAGGAAGTCTCGGGCGGGAGCCGTTGTTGTTGTAACCCGGGGGCCAGGGGGCCAGTTTGAGCAGGAAGCTTTTCCTTAACAAAAAGCAAGGTGCGAGCCCCGGGGGGGGCCCTTCAATGGAAAAAAATCAATGTGCACCGGTGCGGGGGGGGATCAACAATAATTATTTGTCAATTTTCAAGAATAAGAATTCAACAACAACAACAACAACAACAACCACCACCAACAACAACAACGACGACGACGACGACGACGACAACAACAACATCGACAACGACAACGACAACGACAACGACAACGACAACGACAACAACAACGACAACGACAACAACAACAACAACAACAACAACAACAACAACAAGGTTAAAACCGGCATGGCCCCCCCCGGGGTGCGGGAGCGGATCCGCCGGTTCAACCACAGTGGAGAAGGCCGGCAGTGCCCCCCCGGTCAGTCCGAAGGGGGGGGGGCGGGGAGCGAAAAACACAACACAAAATCCTATGGAATTCTAAAGAATTTCTGAGTAATCCTTAGGGAATCCTAAGGGAATCCTTAGGGGGTCCGTAAGGAATCCTTAAAAATCCCCAGGGAATCCCAAAGAAATCCTTAGGGAATCCTTAAGGCATCCTGAGGGAATCTTTAAGAATCCCAAGGGAATCCCTAGGGAATCCTTAGGAAATCCTTGAGAATCCCTAGGGAATCGTTAGGGGATCCCTAGGGAATCCTTGGGGGATGCTTAAGAATCCCAAAGGAATCCTTCATAATAAAAAGGGAACCAATGAGAATCAGAAGGGAATTCCCACTGAACCCGATAAAAATCCGTACGTAGTAATGAAGCATCCCGAGGGAATCCTTGAGCATCCCGAGGGAATCCTTAGAGAATCCTTAAGGAATCAGTCGGGATCCTTAGGGGATGATTGAGAATCCTTGAAAAAAAAAGAACCCATAGGGCCACCTCAGGGAATCCTTAAGGAATCGAAGGGACCCTTAAGAGTCCCACGGGAATCCTTAAGGAATCCTTTTGAATCCTCAGGGGAAGTCTGAAAAGTATCCCTGCATAGTCTTTTGGTGATCCTTAAGAATGCCTGCGGGATCCTTTGGAGATCCTCCGGGGATCCTCAAGAATCCCTGGGGGATCCTCTGGAAGCCTTATGGTACCCTCAAGGAATCCTGAAGATTCCCGAAGGTATCCTTTTTATAATCCTCAAGAATCCCTTAGGTATCCTTGGGGACCCCTTGAGAATCCCTAGGGTGCCAATAGGATCCCTTCAAGATCCCTAGGGGGGTTCTTAGAATCCGCAGGGAACCTTTAAGAATCCCTAAGAGGCTCTGGAGGTGTTGCAGTAGTAGTAGTGGCAGCAGTAGTAATAGAAGTCGCCCTCGACCCTCGTCTGCGCGCTCAAGCTCCAGGTGTCCACCTTTGCGATCGGCACGCTGAAGCTAAGCCTTCAAACAAGAAATCGCCAGCTTCCCAACTGATGGGGAGGGGGCTCTCGATGCTACAGCGTCGCACCGAGGCCGGCACAACCGAGGCAAGTCGGCGAGAACGTGGGGAGGAGGAAAACGAGACGACGACGACGAGGACGACAAGCGGACCGGCCACGAGGCCAGGGAAGGCGAGAAAGACGAGGGACACGAAGAAGAACGACGAGAGGGGGACGTCGGCGCATGAGAGCCCGGAGGCCGCAGGACGGCCACAAGGCACTGAGGAAGAAGCCGCGCGCCAGTAGCCGCGGCCCGCGCGGCACGCTGCGTGCTACGATGCCTCAGGCCAGGCACGCGGGAGGGAACAGAGGAGGAGGGGGGAAAGGAGGAGTAGGACGAGGAGGAGAAAGAGATGGGAGAAAACAAAAGAGACTGGACAGACGCAGGCGTGCGGCCCATCTCTCCGGCGCGCAGTCTCGCGACGGCCTGCAATGAAAAAGGGTGCTCATTTGTACCGACGGATTTCCGCGCAAAGGACCCGGCACACAGGAGGGGAGGAGGAGGGAGGAGGAGAAGGGACGGCAACGGCAGCGCCTGCTGGGGCGCGCGGCAGGACACTTCGCGCCAGCGCGCGGCCTCCAGAGGAGAAAAGACTGCACCGGCAGCTTCGCGCCAGCACGCGGCCTCCGCGCCCAGGAGAAGAGGGGGGACAGGGAGGAGGAGGAAGGAGGAGGGGAAGGGAGGAGAGGCAGCAAGCAGGCAGGCAAGCAGGAGGCACCGGGGGGAGCACGGCCGCGGGGTGCGCGCCACCTGACCCCGCTGGTTAGGCGCGCGTGCTCGGGTGGGGGCGGACGGGGGTGGTGGGAAGGGGGAGCCCGCGCCCGCGGGGGTGGGCTGGCCGGCGGCCGGCGCCTTAGTCGTCACCCCCGCCAGGCAAGCAGGCCCTGACGTGGGCGGCCGCCCGCCGGCACAGCGCCACGCCAGCCGCGCTGGCCAGGCGGCGGCACCGCCACGCCCCGTCCGAGCACCCCCTCCACTGGGCTAGGCGGGTCACGAGTGTGCGGAGGATGGATGTCCTCCGGGGGTGGGGCCGCCCGTAGGCTGACCAGACTAAGGGTTGGTACAGGATGTTCTGGCGGTCCAGAACATCGCTGTGAGGGCCGTAGTACGCCGTCGTGCGCTCGTACATGCTGGAGACGCAGTCGGGGCCGGCGTTGCCCGCGTCGGGGGAGGCGATCCCGATGTCGATCGCCGTGAGCCCGTGCCCCAGCGCCCCCGTGAGTACGTCCGCGGGCCGCAGGCGGGTGCCTGGGATGAGGTTCTGCGCCTCGAGCTCGGCGGAGGGGTCGCAACTCCTGGCGGCCTCGTACACCTGCCGTGCCAGCGCGTGGTGGCCCTTCGTAGCCTCGGCTCTGCTGCAGCAGAGGGCATGCGAGCCCGCGGAGTCGAGCAGCTCGGTGCCGCAGAGGTTGCAGGGCGTGGGCTCGCTGGGGCCAGCGGCGCCGAGGCGCAGGCGGAGCCCTTCCACGAAGCCCTGCTGGTAGAGGAGGGGCCCCTTGTGCCGGCTCAGAGCCCAAAGCCACTCGTGGTTGGTGTCGGCGTGGCTGAGGTCCTCCAAGCGGCGCAGCGCTGGGTTGTTGCCGGCCTCCGCGTGGCGCTCGCGAAGCTCCAGGCGCGCCTGCGCGTCGAGGCGGGCCAGGAGGGCCCTCTGGAGGTGCACGCGGCCGCGGGGGGGCAGCAGCCGGGTGCTCGTCGCCCTAGTCCTCGTCGAGAGGGGCGATGCCGCTGCCCATGCGCTGGGGCCGGCCGTTCCGTCTGTGAGCGCCGTCGCTGGCGTGTGCGCGCCAGCGACGAAGAGGCCAGCTCCCCTTTCCTCGCATTGGTCGGCCTCGTCTGCGAGGAACTCCAGAAGCTGTCGTCCGGGGGTCGGAGGGAGGAGCCCCGTCAGCGTGACAGCAGCCTCCTCCGTGCGCCGGTCGCAGGCCCCCATGACCGCAGCCGCGGTGCACAGGCCGGCCAGGGCGAGGTGCTCGGCCATCTCGCGGACGTGCGGGCGAGAGCTCACACTGCTGGCGAGGAAGGCGGCCGTGGACACGCGCTCCGCAGTGCGTAGACCGAGGCCGCCCCAGGAGACTCCAGTGGTGGCTTGCTCCCAAACGTCGTCCGGCAGGTCGCCGACAACGATGTTTTCCACAGCGGTGCGCCGCCAACGATGTTCTCAACGCCCCCACCACCAGCACGGCGACCAGCATCACCACCACCACGACGCCGACCAGGGGCAGCACGGCGACCAGCAGCACCACGACAGCCACTACAACTACAGCGACAACAACAAGCAGGACCACCAGCAGCAGCAACACGACCACCTACCCCGAGCTCGTGGGCTCCCGGCGCAGCTACCTCTTGGTTGCTGGGGCAGAAACGGGCGGACGACGGGACGAGGAAGCGTACAAGTTCCTCGTGGTCTTGGCGCGGGCCCAGGCCAGGGGCGCGCCAGCTGCGCTCCGAGGGTTGCTGACAACGGCGCTGCTGCACAGGTGGACTGGCCTGCTGTCCTTCGCCATTCACGACGCCCTTGCGGCCAGCCTGCTAGAGGACGTGCACAGCGAGACGCTAGCCACGGACGGAGAAGCACCCTGGCGAGGGGACCTCTTGTCGGCGCTCCCCTGAGGACGCGGGCCCCCGCGCGAGGGGCAGCGGGGGCCGACGACCAGCAGCACCAGCACCACGACCACTACGACGGCTACCAGCACAAGCGCTACCAGCAGCACGACGACAACTGCCACCCCTGCCAACGGCGACGCGACGACCAGCAGCAGCATCAGAACCACCACGACAGCGACCAGCACCACCACCACCACTACGACGACGACGGCGACAACCAGCACCACCACTACCACGGCCACCAGCAGCGACAACAACGCCAACTTAGCGACGGCTACCAGCAAAAGCACCACCAGCAGCACGACGACGACTGCGACTTCCACCGACGGCAGCGCAGCGACGACCAGCAGCAGCAGCAGCAACAGCAGCAGCAGCAAAACCACCACGACAGCAACCAGCAACGACGCCACCAGCACAACCACTACCACGGCGACCAGCAGCGCGAAGACGGCGACCAGCAGCAGCACCACCACAGCCAGCGCGACGACGACAGCCCGCAGCACCAACGCCCGAGCCCGCGCCAGCACCACCACGACACAGAGCAGCGACGCGGCAGCTACCGCCACCGCGACCACAACCACGAGTACAACGACGGCGACTACCACGACAACGACCCGCAGCGGAACTGCCGCCAGCACCAGCACCGACGCCACCAGCACCACCACCACCACCCCACCACGACCACGCCAGCAGAACTGCCACCAGCACCAGCAGCACGGCCCACCACCACGACCCACCACCGCCACCAGCAGCAAGACTGCCACCAGCACCGGCACCATCAGCACCACCACCAGCACCGCCACCGCCACCACCACCACCACCACGGCCGCGACGAGCAGCAGCGCGACGAAGACGGCCAGGAAGGGGCCCAGAATGGAGCGGGGGTCAGAGGTGGGACGGGGCTACCGCGCACCCGCCTGCGGGCCCCACCTCCCAGGCGTGGGACGGGGCTGCCGCGCACCCGCTTGCGGGCCCCACGCCTGGGCCCCCCCTCCAAGAACGCAGAGGAACAGGGGCCTGCTGGCGACGAGCCGGCCTCAGAAGCGGAACGGGGGTGGGAGGTGGGACGGGGCTACCGCGCACCCGCCTGCGGGCCCCACCTCCCGGGCGTGGGGCGGGGCTACAGCGCACCCGCCTACGGGCCCCACGCCCAAGAACACCCGCCGCAGCTGCGCCGAGGCGGAGAAGGAGAGAGCGCGGCCGAAGAAGCAGAGAAGGAGGCAGCGCGCGCCAGGAGGGCGAGGCAGCTGGCGCTAGGCCGCCTTGCGCCTGGGGCGCTGCTCAGAACCATGCTGCAGTTGGCGCAGGCCCAGGCGCTGCTGGCGGGCAGGCCAGGCCGCGACAAGCAGACCGCGCCGCGAGCGGCGGGCAGCGGCAGCCGCTGGCGGCAGCGGCGGAGGCGGAGGCAGCCACGCTGGCGGCCGCCTGGCCGACGGCCGCGACGGCGGCGGCGGAAGCAGGGGCAGCGCGGCGGCTGCGGCCTGCGGGCGGCGGCTGAGCGAGCCTGCTCGCCACGCCGCGGCAACGCGGGCGCTCTCTGCGCCAAGGCCCGCCCGCGGCAGGTTCGAGGTCCTCCTGGCTCCGGCCGAAAACCTCCCGCTCCTTTGGGGCGTGCCCCCGCCCCGCACGCACCGCGGGCGCGCGGGGGGGACTCGGACTGGCCGACGGGGGGGCGCGGCTGCCTTGGGCGGGAGAAATAAATTATATATATACACATATATATATACACACACACTAATAATATATATATATATATATAAAAAAAAAGAGGCCGATCCTGTCCCCGTTGAGGCGCAGCCGGTGGCCCAAGAAAGTGTAGCAGCAGTAGTAGCACTGGTAGTAGTAATAATACTACCACTAGCATTCGGGAGAGTAGTAGTAGTAGTAGTAGTAGTAGTAGTAGTAGTAGTAGTTGTTGTTGTAGTAGTAGTAGAGTAGTTAGTAGTGAGTAGAGTAGTCGTAGTAGTAGTAGTAGTGTAGCGTAGTATAGTAGGTAGTAGGAGTAGTAGTTAGTTTAGATACTTACTATACTACTACTACGAATACTACTACCACTACATTAATAATACTAGTACTAGTACTAGTACTAGTACTAGTACTAGTACTAGTACTAGTACTAGTACTAGTACTAGTTAGTAGTTAATAGTTAGTAGTTGGTAGTTCGTAATTAATAGTTAACAGTTAACAGTTAGTAGTTAGTAGTTAGTAGTTAGTAGTTAGTAGTTAGTAGTTAGTAGTTAGTAGCTAGTAGTTGGTAGTTAGTAGTTCGTAGTTAGTAGTTCGTGGTTAGTAGTAGTAGTAGTAGTAGTAGTAGTAGTAGTAGTAGTAGTAGTAGTAATAGTAGTAGTAGT
>CAUYUJ010013202.1:209097-220145 GCA_963575745.1 Prorocentrum cordatum | reverse complement strand
TCTCTCTCTCTCTCTCTCTCTCTCTCTCTCTCTCTCTCCCTCCCCCTGCCCCTCTCTCTGACTCTGCGGGGGGTCCTTTTTGGGGGTCGGAGAGGGGGACTGGGAGGGGGGCTCGCGTTTGGCACGCCCGTCCTGGCGGGATACCACGAAGCCGAGCGGCACAGGGTCTCGTGCCATGCCCCGCGGGTGATGTGCACGCCGAGCCACCCAACGGACACCAACTTGAACTTCTGCGCCCCGCGGTCGTGGGCCCCGTCGCATCATAAGTGCACTTGATACGATGGGCCGTGCGCGTTGACGAACTCGAGGAATTTGTCAACCAAGAAAGCACAACGAAGAACGAGGATGCGATCACGCACGGAGGAATGGTCAGGATCAAAAACTAAACGGGTGGCTGCATCACCAGAGGTCGGCGACAAACGTTCAGCGAACGTGTCCCACTCGCTTGGGCTCGCAAGCCCAGGGGTTGCCCGGTGCTCCTTTCCATCGGTGCGGCCACGCGCGCGGTGCACCGCGTCGGACGTCGGGATGTCTTCGGGGCGTCGCCCCACACCACCGATCATTTGCCGCCTCTGGGTAGCCACGGGAAGCGGATTTTGTGCCATGTTTGCCGCACCCAGCCTCTTGTCAATTTGTCTTTCGGGTGCAGAAGGAAATGGTGCATGTGCAACGTTTTCGCCTGTGTCGTAGGTCTGCATGGTCCTGTCCACCATGACGAAGCGACACGCAAATGCACATGGCCTCCCATCAGCGTGTTCATGTTGCTTACAATAGACGATGACATGCTCAGTTGGTCCATCACCACGCATTGAGAATGTGAATTTTTCAAAATGCACGCTCTTACCTTCGACTGTGGCACGAACTGTTTCCTCGAATGTGTTGGCCTGCCCGAGGGTCGCGGCATCCCCAAAAGCACGCCGATGGGGGCCCAAGGAGGCCCCGGAAGATGCATTTACGCGTTACCTTTCGGAGGGGGGGGGGGTCGGAAGCTAGGAGGCCCCCCCGGAGATCAGCCTGGAGCCCTTCGGGTCCCATCTTGCGTAACGGAAGGAGCCCCAGGCAAACTTACCAACAGTGAACTAAGAGAGACTGTAACGATTGTTTTGGATACTGAAACAAATAATTGGCTTGACTACTGAAACGGGTGGGGTTAATTGCTGAAGCGTTTCGTCTTGGTTACTGAAACGGGTGGGTTGGTTATTGAAATGTTTTGTCGTGGTTACTGGAAGCCTGGGAGCGGTGGGGAGCACTTGGGAGCGCTCCGGATCGCCGGGGAACGCCTGGGAGCGCTTGGGAGCGCCTGGGAACGCCTGGAAGCGCCTGGGAGCGCCTGGGAGCGCCGGGGGGCGCCTGGGAGCGCCTGAGCTTGGGAGCGCCTGGGAGCGCCTGGGAGCGAACCCGAAACCTCAAAACGAAACCGAAACCTGAAAACGAAATTAAATCTCATGGTACCGTGCATGCATCAAGGAACCCACAAAACCCGAAACCCGGAAAAAAACAAATTGAACGGCATCTGCGAAAATGAACCAAGACAACCTAAGCAAAGCAATCAAAGAGTAAAAGTGAAAGAAAAAAGGAAGGGGAACAAGAAGACGAACAACCCGAGGGAAATGGAGAGGACGAGGAGGACGAGGAAAGACAGGACGAGGAAAGAGGAGGAACACGAAGACAAAGACGGGAAGACGAGGAGGAAAAGGAAGGCTCCGCGGACGAGCCTGATCAGAGTCCGTAGCTATTTTACCGGTCCGTAAGCCTTCATTTTCCCTAGTTCACAATGTGCAACACATGTACATGTTTCCCAGTCCTCTTCATTTCTATCGTATTCTCGGCACCCTGGGATACTTTCTCGGACGATAAGATGCATCGGTGTCTTGACCACAACCGGTTTGTGTCAGAAGAACAGTACACGCAAGAGTACAAGAAGATACTTGAACAATATCGTAAAGAAGGACCTATGCGTGAAGGCGACGGCGCCAGGCTCGACATCAATGCCCAAAGGTACATACATTTCATATCGCGCCAGAAATACGTGGAGCACCGCACCAAATATATAGAACACCGCGTCAAAACGCAATATGACCGGATGCGAGGGCTTCGCAACTAACGGGCTTATCTGTCACGGAACATATGAATTACAAGGATCGGCATGGTTGCTTCCCCCGTCCAACTCGATGCAAAACAATATTGCAGAAACCAATGGAAAAATAATTTGCGGCAGTGCGCCTTTGGCAAAAATCGGCGCAAGGCCGATTGACGCCCCAGGAAGAAGCCAATCTTGAGTTGGCAACTGCAGGAGACCACGGCGCCGCTGGCCTTGGGTTGCAGTCTTCCAGTAATACCGGGGGCGCAGGTGCAAGGCCCCCCCCCCCCCAAACCTCCGCCGCCAATGGAATGCAAAGAAGAGGGAGATCCAGAACCCTTGGATTCTTCCTTTCTTAATCCGAGGGGCTCCTGGAAACCTTTTGTAGAATTGTTATTGGAGTCTCGGTGGGCGAAGGGGATGGGGGTGAGGAAAGATATGAAACAATATCTCCCGTGGGCACGGAGGGCGCCATGGGCGCAGAAAGGAGTGCCCAAGAAAAGCTTCAGGGAGGGCCCCAGGTGGGAGGGGGCCCTCTGCCAGTTTATCGCGGGCCCCGCTGGGGTCCAAACGAAAGTGCGCTCGAATTGGATAAACAATTTTTTGTTTGCCTTTCGAGCCCGCTTTTCGTTCCTGGGCCCCTGGGGGCCGTAACGTTTCCCCGCCCCTGGTCTTTCCCACATCCTCATTGATTCCCGCGCGCTCCCACCAGATTCAAAACGGGCACACGAAACCAAAACCAATGTCAGTGAAACCGAAACCTGAAACGTCGAAACCAAAACCAATCAGCAAAACAGAAACCTCAAAACGAAACCGAAACCTGAAAGCGAAACCAAATCCCATGCTGCCGAGTTATAGTGATAGCAATAATAGTAATAGGAATATTAATGCGAATAGAAGAAAGTAGTAGTAGCAGTAGTGCAGTAGCCGTACCAGTACTAATAGTAGTAGTAGTAGTAATAATAATAATACTAGTAATAGTAGTACCCGTAGTAGTAAAAATACAACTGGTATTCGCAGTCGTAGTAGTAGTAGTAGTAGTAGTAGTAGTAGTAGTAGTAGTAGTAGTAGTAGTAGTAGTAGTGGTAGTAGTAGTAGTAGTAGTAGTAGAATCAGTATTAATAAAAAATACTAATAGTCGTCAAACCATTACTAGTGGCAGTGGGAGTAGTATTAGTAGTAAAACTAGAAGCAGCAGTAGTAGTAGTAGTAGTAGTAGTAGCAGTAGAAGTAGAAGTATCAGTAGTAGTAGTCGTCGTAGTCGTACCAGTACTAGCAGTAGCCGTGGTGGTAGCAGTAGTAAGAATAACAATCGCTATTGCGCTTGTAAAACTAAGTGTACTAATAATACCATGGCAGTGGTAGCGGTGGTAGTAATAGTGGTAATGATAGCAATGGTGGTGCCATTCGTAAAATTAGTAGTAGTCGTAGTAATAGGATTAGTAGTCATAGAAGTAGTAGTAGAAGTAGTAGTAGAAGTAGTAGTAGAAGTAGTAGTAGAAGTAGTAGTATTCGTATTGGTAGTAGTAGTAGTAGTAGTAGTAGTAGTAGTAGTAGTAGTAGTAGTAGTAGTAGTAGTAGTAATGGTAGTAATCGTAGTAATCGTAGTGGTAGTAATCGTAATAGTGGTAGTAGTAGCAGTAGTAGTAGTAGTAGCAGTCGTAGTATTAGTAGTAGTCGTAGTCGTAGTCGTATCAGTAGTAGTGGCCGTGGTGGTAGTAGTAGTAGTAAGAATAATAATGGTTGTTGCTGTTGTAAACCAGAGTGTAGTAGCAATAATATTGGCGGTGGTAGTGGTGGTAGTACTAGTCGTAATGGTAGCAGTGATGGTAGTATTAGTAAAATGAATAATAGTAGTGTTAGCAGTAGTAGTAGTAGTAGTAGTAGTAGTAGTGGTAGTAGTAGTAGTAGTAGTAATTCAGTAGTAATAGTAGTAGTAGTAGTAGTAGTAGTAGTAGTAGTAGTAGTAATAGTGGTAGTAGTAGTAGTAGTAGTAGTAGTAGTAGTAGTAGTAGTAGTAGTAGTAGTCGTCGTCTTAGTGGTAGTAGCGGTAGTAGTGGAAGAGTAGTCGTGGTACAATTGATAAACATGAAGAAGATGACGGGGGGGACGAGGAGAATCGGGAGGAGGAGGACGACGACGACGAGGGGGAGGAGGAGGACGAGGAAGAAGACGACCAGGAGGTGGAGGAAGAGGAAGACGAGGAGGAGGATGAGGAGGAAGAGGGCAAGGAGAAAGGGGAGGAGGATCATGACGAGGGCGAGGAGAATGGGGGGGGAGAGGGGGCGGAGGAGGACGGAGGAAGAGGAGGACGATGAGGACGGGGAGGAGGAGGAGGACGAAACCCCTATGAATCCTTAAGAATCCCTAGGGAATCCTCAGGGGATCCTTCGGGAATCCTGAGGGAATTCTTAAGAATCCCTCGGGGATCCTTCGGGGATGTTTAAGGAATCCCCCCGGGATCCTTAAGAATCAATCGGGAATCCCTTTGGAATCCTGACGAATCCCTCGGGAATCCCTAGGGAATCCTTTAGGGAATCCTTAGGGAATCCTTAAGAATCCCTCGGGGATACTTAGGGAATCCCTCAAGAGTCCTCAAGAATCCGTAGCACACACGCACAGACGCACACACGCACACGCGCACACACGCACACACACACACACACACGCAAACCCCCATATGGTTGCGTTGTGTTGTGTTGTGTTGTTCGCCCCCCCCCCTCCCATCTCCCCCCCGGGGGGGCCTGCCCCGCCTGTATCAACAACAACAACAACAACAACAACAACAGCAACAGCAACAGCAACAGCAACAACAACAGCAACAGCAGCAACAGCAACAACAGCAACAACAACAACAACGACAACAACAACAGCAACAACAACAACAACAGCAGCAGCAGCAGCAACAACAACAACAATAACAACAACAATCAAAAGCCCGAGGCAGCCTGGCTGCCTCCATGCCTGGGGGCGCCGCCTCGCCGGGCAGCCCACCGAGCACGGGCCACCACGCCAGGCGGATCCATCGCCAATTGCGCAAGGACCCTGGCAGCCCACCGGGCACGGGCCAGCACACACCACGCAGTACGGAGCCCATCGCCATTTGCGCAGGGACCGCGGCACGCGTCCCTTACAGAGGGAACTGTGCTCGGATTGCAGACGGTTGGCCGGAGCAGCGCCAGGGCATTGCAAAGGTGCGCCGGAGCGCAGGTCGGCTCGTCCCGGGGTCTCGGTGTCGCGCCTCGGCTCGAGGGGAGCTGGCTTGGCACGCGTCTCCTCTCAGTTCGTCGCGTCTCGGTTGGCCCCGCTTCGCTCCGTCCACGTTTCGCTCCGTCCACTGTCGGTGCGTCCCGCCTCGGATCGTATTCTTACCCTTGCTTTGTCCCGCTTCGGCACTGCGTCGGGTCTTGAGTTCGAGCTGGTTTGGCGTCCCGCGCTTCGACTGCAATCGGCTGTAGGTGAGCAATGCGTTCAGGCCGATCGGTTCGGTCGGGACTGGGATGCCAAGGACGACCCGGTCCACAACGCAATAGAGCACAGCTTACGTTAACGCGGCTTGGTACATGTCAATTCAGCGCGGCACGGCGCAGCATAGACTCCTTCAGCGTTGACTCTGCCCGTCGCCCAATCAGACGTCTTGAAAACGTCGCCCTGTCCCGCATGGTTAAACTCATTACCGGGTTCGTGGGCCAAGCCGTGCATGTTCCCCAGTCCCTTGCATCGAAATGGACCCGAGGCTAAGTCAAGCGCCGCCCAGGCCGCGAGCATGCTCTCGTTTCCTGCGGCGGCCGCACGCCTGGCCGGGACTGGCGCGTCGCCCTTTCCAGTGAGGGGGCTTGGCTTGCCCTGAGATGGGCAGGCTGCCCGGAGAGGGGGAGGAGGAGGAGGAGGAGGAGGAGGAGGAGGAGGAGGAGGAGGAGGAGGAGGAGGAGGAGGAGGAGGAGGAGGAGGGGAAGGGCCTCTGGCTGTGGCGTGGGCGGGGAGGTGGCTGGAGCCAGAGTCGGCGCCGCCGCGCCCGCTCCCCCCGGGCTTCGTGCCCCAAACCTTTCCGTCCGCCTCTGCCGTGTGCCTTGCGGCCGCCCGCGAGTTGAAAAATAGCTCCCCGCCTCTCTCTCTCTCTCTCCTCTTTCTTTCTGCCTCTCTCTCTCTCTCCCTCGCTCTTCCGTTCCTCCGTTCCTCGCTGCCGAGGCCCCTGGAGCACTCGATGTCGTTTGCGTTCGTTCGTGAGGAAACAAACCTCCGCTCGATCGCATGGCCTGGGACATGATATCCACCCACCCCTAGTCATCATCCCCCTCTTGGCCGCCCCCGAAATACCGCATTGCTGAGACCTGCAGGCCAGAAGCGGCCGCAGACCGATGCTCACAGAAATCCGGCAGGGGGGGCAGGACGCCGCCAGCTTACACTGCTCGGGCTGGCGCTAAGCAAGCAAACGCCGATTCAGAAGCACCGACGCTGCTGAGCGATGCTTCCAAATGAAAACCTCAAGACTCAAGAGTCGGAACGCATCATTTGCACCGATGGGACGAGCACGCCCCGAGGAAAAGATAGCGGTGGCAGCAAGGACTGACGGGGCACAACGGGACAGGACACCGACTTGACGCACATGATCGCCAGCCGTCATCAGCTACACGACGGGGCCACCGCTTGCGAGGAAAGGGTTTTGCTGCTCAGCGAAAATCCAAACTCGATCTGGATCTGAACATGATGAGCCATACTCCCAGGGCATTTGCGCGCGAGAAACGCAACGACTGATGCCACAGCTGTTCCTGCAGATCCACGGCACGGATCTGACGCCTGATGTCATGAGCTACATTGCTGGGGCCTTCGCGCGAGAGAAAGAAAACAGCAGCAGCAGGCAGCACACAGTTACACCGCAAGGCCATGTATCCGCCACCGTGCCGCGAGGCACGAGTTGGGGTGAAATCAGGTCCCTTCTAGTCCCCAACTCTCAGTCATCAACATTGAATAATAAAACGGTCGGACACAAAACTCTCAAATGTTCCAGGTGTTCCTCGCGTGCCTCCGGTGATTCCCCGGCGTTTCCCGCATGATTTTTCCAGAGTAACGAGCGCCCCGAGACGGGCCAATGGGGGCCCCGAAAGGCCTCTGACGTACAACCGCAGCACGGCGGTGAGTTGAACCGAAGGCCAATAGATGTAGGAGGGTGCTACAGTCAACCCGCACCATAAGGATGCACGATACGGATGTGCAAGGGCCTTAGAAGGCCATTTCGAAGCTTTCCGAACGGGGCGGGGCCAACGAAAGTGGCCAAGGATGGACCGAGGAGGCAAGGATGCAAGGGTACCCTTGGGAAGGTCGCCCATCTTTACCATGCGGGTTGACCGTACTCAGAAGCAGCACGGCATCTGCTCTCTTGCAGGGCGGCGACAGGCGACGCCACCGATTGCATTGTCACGCCGGCGCTCGCGATCGGACGGCCCGGCAACTGTCAGACCAGGCGGCCGCGCCCGCAGGCACGCGGGACAGTCCGCGACAACCGCGCCGGGCATCAGCGGGTCGGCCAGGCCAGGCCAACGAGGGAAGCAAAAGGCAAAGGCAAAGGAAAAAACACAAGGAATGCAAGGACAATCGCCGCGGGCGGCCGCGCCCGCGCGGGCGGCGGCCGCGCCGGCGCGCCCCCTCTTTGCGCCGCCCTGCTGTGCCGCGAGTGCGCGGGCGGTCCTTCCTGTCCCCGCCCCGTCAGCCAAGCATGCCCAGCCCCAGCCTGCCCCCCAAATGCCGGGGCAGGCCAGAGGCTGTTCGGGCAGTGCAGAAACTGCCCCAGCAAAACACACAAATTGCAGCGGAGATGAACGGGCGGGTCGAGGAGTGGGTCGGCTAGGGGTCCAAGATGCGGCTGGGACAGGGATGAGAGCACGGCCATGCACACCTCAGCATACTGTTTGCCCAGGACCGTGGCCGTCCGGACCAAGCGTGTATTTATGATACAGGCGAAAGCGCGATCATTCGATCTATTGTGGAGGAAACTCAAGCGAAACGGCTGACAGACTGGGCAGTCGAAGGCTCTATATATCTCCCCTGTGGGACTCTTATGTGGCCCTTTCTGCCTCGGCAAAAATCCTCTAGCGAAAGACCATCATGGAGAAAGACTCGCCAATCCCGCTGCCAAGCCCGACCAGGCTGTGTTGGTGACCGATGGCATTGGACCGAAAAAGAAAAATCAAATCCCGAAATCATGCAACGCATGGCCTACCAGGCCCCCTTGCTTTTGCAAGCCGCCGCCTGCAGAAACACATTGCTCGATGCCTTTGGGGGGCCTGGGGCAGCACGCTGTCGAGAACCTGCACACCCATAGCGTTTGTGATATTTGATCCCTCCTCTACATTTCTCGTGCTATACACTCTGCCACCACATTTCTGTGGGTTCAGGTTTTGGTTCCCCACGTTCTAAACGTGGTTTTGGATCCACACCTCCAAAGTAGGGGTTTTGTTTTCTCTGAACACCCCGCGCAGGAGAGAGAACACTTCACGCTCATCTCCTGATCCATTGTTCCCCACATTCACAATGGGATTGTTTTTCTGCTCGGTTTTTCCCCCACGCAGGAAAAAAAACACACATATCATTGTCATCGCCACTGGAGTCATCATCACAATCATGACCACAATCACGATCATCACCACCACCACCACCATCAAATTCGCACGCTCACACATTCGCACATTCACACACGCACACGCGCGCACACTGTTCGGCGCCGCGGCCCCGCGCGCAGACACAGGGCGTAGCGAGGTCGGGGAATCGGGCGCGCGCGCATCTAAAGGCCGAGTCCTACACACGCACACACACACACACACACTCCCCTCTCTCTCTCTCTCTTTCGCTCTGTCTCTCTCGCTGTATATCACTCACTCACTCGCAACATCATCACCGCCATCACCGCCACCATCGTCATCGTCATCATCATCATCATCGGCACCACCATCACCACCACTGCAATTCTACACGAACTCACACATTTACGCACCCACACACTCACGAACTCATGCTGCCGAAGCGATAACGTATCCAGCGGGGGCCTTGTCTGTGGTCCAGTCGCAAGGAAACCTCAGGCTAGAGCCCTTTCCCTATTGGGTCCGCGCCTCATATTACTCATCCGAAGCGCCATGGGTTGTGTCATCATCAAGTCACCAGACCCCAATTCCCAGCACGGTATTGAGTTCGAGCGTCCTGAACAACTGCACGCCGTTTCGTGTTCTCCACGCTCGTCGAATTCCCAAAACTCCACTTCCAGGATTGATTTTGCATGGCCAAAACCAACTGTTGGCCACTTCGGGCTTTTCGTGCTCCTAAATCTCCATTCGCGTGGGGGCCGGAGGCGGCGCCCGCCGTGCCTCTTCTCGCGGCGCCCCGGGAGTGAACGGGGGGCAACCTCAGGGGGGGGCCTCTCTCGCCTCGCCCGAGGCCTCGTTCGAGGCGTCAGAAGGGGGCCTCTGGGACCGGAAGCAACGCCCGCCGTGCCTCCCCGCGCGACGATCCGAAAAGGAACGGGGGTGGCAACGTCGGGGGGGGGGCCGATCGGAGCGTCAGGGGCGGGCCTGGGGGACCGAAAGCAATGCCCGTCGCGCCTCCTCTCGCGACGCCCCGGGGGGGAAAGGGGGGACAACGTCGGGGGGGGGCTTCTTACCTCGCTCGATGCGTCGGGGGGTCTGGGACCGGAAGCAGCGCCCGTCGTGCCTCCCCTCGCGACGCCCTCGGGGGGAAATGGGAGGCAATGTCACGGGGGGGCTTGGGGCCGGCGAAGCAGCGCCCGCTGTGCCTCCTCCCGCGACGCCCAAGGAGGGAATGGGGGACAACGTCAGGGGAGGGGGGGGGCCTTTTCTCGCCTCGCTCGAGGCCTCGCTCGAGGCGTCTGCGGGGGCTTTGGGCCGGCGAAGCAGCGCTCGCCGCGCCTCCCCTCGCGACGCCCCAGGGGGGAAGGGAGGGCAACGTCGGGGGGGAGGCGGCCTTTCTCGCCTGGCTCGAGGCGTCAGGGGGTGGGCCTGGGGGACCGGAAGCAGTGCCCGTCGCGCCTCCTCTCGCGACGCCCTGGGAGGGGAGGGGGGGCAACGTGGGGGGGGGGACTTCTCACCTCGCTCGAGGCGTCGGGGGGCCTGGGGTTGGAAGCAGCGCCCGTCGCGCCTCCCCTCGCGACGCCTCGGGAGGGAATGATGGGCAACGTCAGGGGGGGAGCGTTCGGTGGAAACTCATGGGTCGGCTCCTGCCCATAGACGCTGGTCGACGCTGACCGACGCTAACTCGACGCGAATCGACGCTAACAGGCACTACATCGGCGCTAACGCATCGACTCCCAGACGCTCATCGACTCATCGACACGAATCGACACTAAAGACGGAGCTAAAAGGGCACAGCGGAGGCCAATCCACGAGACACCTTCCAGAAGAAACCTTGCCCTGGGACCCCAGGACGCCCACTGCTCTTTTGCGTGGGAGCGCCACGCTTTCCATAGACAAACCAGCGAAACCCAAGAAACCCAGAGCACCCTGGAGGCAAGCAAGGCGTTTCCTAGCGTGGGTCTCCACTGCACAGCGCGGGCGCGGCAGCAAGAAACCCTCGCAAGAAACCCGGCCCTCAAAAACCCGCGCGCGAGGTGCACCCGAGGGGACCCCCCGGAGCACCCCGAACGCAGCAGTTTCTTCAGAGGCTGCAGGAGGTCACCGCGCCGCTCGCGGAGCGAAAAAACCCAGGATGCCCCGACGAAAAGCGCATGCTTTCTTGAGGCGCGCCCCCCCTGCACACCAGGCTCCCATGACCTGCTGCCCCGAAGGGGGGCCGCGGCGCATGGGGGGGGGAACCGCCGAGCTGGAAGCCGCGACAGATCGGCGCTGGGCCCCCCCCCCGATGGCGCATCCGCACGCAACCCGGGCTGGAGCTGGGCCATGGGGCAGGAGGGCCCAGAATCGAACCGATAATCCTGTCCCTCGAGAGGCCTTCTGCTATCCACGCA
>CAUYUJ010013202.1:104097-204097 GCA_963575745.1 Prorocentrum cordatum | reverse complement strand
AAAAAACGTGGACCTGACCCTGGGATGTACGAGGGGGGGCGCCCATCCTCGATAGGGGTGCGTCCGAATGGCCCCCTGGAGGTGTATCCCGGGGCCCCCTCTCCTTTTCTTCGCCGCCTCACTTCTCGTCGAAAAGCTGGGGGCTGGGATAGAAACATCGCCTGCGATTGCTGGCTATGGGATGCAGTCCGTCTGTCTTCGATGGCGTGCAGATGGCCGCGCACGGAGAGCATCGCGAAGGCGCGCTTTTCTGCCGGTTCCTCAGCACTCCGATGAGCAGCGGTTCGCGCTCCAAGAGCACAAAACAAATAGAGATGCATGAATCGGTCACAGATTCTCCAGCTACTAAGACAGAGACAATTAACAAAGGTGGCACCAAAAATCACGATCCGTCGATGGATCCACAAGGGTAGAGATCAGTGGTGCAAAGCAGCAGAAATACATCTGCAGGTGGCAAAAAACAATGCGGCTGTGCCCAGTTGCCAGTATGCAAACTGGGCAAGATGAACGAACAACGGAGGGGCGACCTCTTCGGATAAGGTCTTGCGGATCAGGCTTGCGACAGCACGCGCGCAAGGGCGTTCGGATGAGTTCGACATGCGGCGCGAGAAGCCCGTTTGAAAGAATATGATGACACTGTTGAAGACCCTATGGTTCCCTACATAGGCTCTGCCTAGAAGGGTTCTTACTCGGTAAGCTTAAAGGGCCGGGCAGTGGGGCCCGCCCCGGGCGGTTCCCCCAGTATCCGCCCCGCGGTTCCCCCCAGTGACATTCCCTTAGCTTCGCGTTGCTTATCTCATCTTAGCTTAGCTTATTTCATCTTACCTTAGCTTAGCTTCATTGAAAACGACCCGCCCTCAATCCGTGAAGCTCTCGTAACTTTTCAAAACGAATGTGCGCGGCGCTAAGGCGAGAGCCACATTTTGAAAGCCACCCGCCCTCGACCTGTGAAGCTCTCGCCTGAAGCTCTTGCAAATGTTTACAACGAATGCGCGGCGCAGTTGCTCTTCATCTGTGAAACTGTTGCCTATGTTCAAGCTTTAAGGTCATAGATGGTGAGGAAATCTATGGCGAAACGCCCGGCCCGCCCTTTCGACCTGCCTCAGGGTGCGACAGGGAGGAGTTATTTGATTCCCTGCCTATGCTCTGCCTAGAAGGGTTCTTACTCTCTTGGCTCAAAGGGGCCGTGCATTGTAATGCGCCCCGGGCGGTTCCCCCAGGATCCGCCCCGCGGTTCCCCCAGTTGCGTCCCCTAAGCTTAGCGTTGCTTATCTCAGATTAGCTTAGCTTAGTTCATCTTAGCTTAGCTTAGCTTAATATTAGCCCAGGTTTATCTTAGCTTAGCTTACCTTCATCTTAGCGTCGCTGAGCTTTAGCATAGCAGAACACAGCAGAGCATAGCATAGCGTAGCATAGCATAGCGCAGCACAGCATATCATAGCATAGCCCAGCATAGCATAGCATAGCGCAGCATAGCATAGCATAGCATAGCATAGCATAGCGCAGCACTGCACATAGCATAGCATAGCTTAGCGTAGCACAGCGCAGCATGACATAGCATAGCATAGCATAGCATAGCAAAGTTTAGCATAACATAGTATAGCATAGCATAGCATAGCATGGCATAGCGCAGCATAGCATAGCATAACATATCATAGCGCAGCATAGCATGGCATGGCATGGCATGGCATGGCATGGCATACCATAGCATAGCATAGCAACAAATGCTGCTTTCCTAGGGGCTCCAACTTCTAGGTAGGGTCGCACTGGGGTAGCTAATGTTCTTAAAAGAGTTCGCAAAAGCGCGCGCGCAGGCATGTTTGAAAACTGACGTTGCAAAACCATGTGCTTAGATGTTTTCGGGGAACTCGATTTTGAAATTGCTACGAAACCTCAAGTTTGCAAACAAATGTCGGCATGCGAACGCGACGACGCGCGCGCGTGCACTTCGTCACACTTCTTGCACCGGGTTCTTGAGACAGCATGCGCGCAGGGCCGTTCGACCGATTTCGACATGCGCGTGCGAGAGGCCCGGTTGGTAGCACGCTATGAACATTTTAAATGAAAAACCAATCAACCAAATAAACGATGGCGTTCTTAAGAGTTCGCAAGGGTACGGGCGCAAGCTGTTCTTGAATTATCCTTGCGAAAGACCCAACCATACGCAGCTCAGAATACCGCGTTGTGGGTAACGCTTTCGGTGGAGCTCCCTATGGGGCCACGGATCGTGTGAGTGGTGTGCCCACATGGTGCTGCTGCGGAGCCATGCGAACCCTGCCACTGGGGCCTTCGGTCGAGCTCCCTATGGGGCCACGAACCGTGTCAGGGGCGTGCCGAAATGGGGCGGCGGTGCCATGCGGACCCTGCCACAGGGGCCTGCGGTGGAGCTCCCTGTGGGGCCACGAAACGTGTGAAAGGGGTGTGCCGAAATGGAGCGGCGGGGCCATGCGAACCCTGCCACTGGGGCCTGCGGTGGAGCTCCCTGTGGGGCCATGAACCGTGTGAGAGGTGTGCCCACACGGGGCGGCGGTGCCATGCGGACCCTGCCACAGGGGCATTCGGTGGAACTCCCTATGGGGCCGCGAACGGCGTTAGGGACGTGCCGAAATGGAGCGGCGGGGCCACGCGGACCCTGCCTCTGGGGCCTTCGGTGGAGCTCCCTGTGGGACCACGAACCGTGCGAAAGGCGTGCCGAAATGAGGCGGCGGTGCCATGCGAAGCCCGCCACTGGGGCCTGCGGTGGAGCTCCCTGTGGGGCCACGAACCGCGTGGGGTGTGCCGAAAGAGGGCGGCGGCGCCATGCGGACCCACTGGGGCCTTCGGCGGAGCTCCGTATGGGGCCACGATCTGTGTGAGGGGCGTGCCGAAAATAGGCGGCGGTGCCATGCGGACCTTGCCACTGTGGCATTCGGTGGAGGTCCATCTGGGGCCACGAAACGTGTGAGGCGTGTGCCGACATGGAGCGGCGGTGCCATGCGGACCCTGCCACTGCGGCCTTCGGTGGAACCGTGCGAAATGGTGTGCCGAAATGTGGCGTCGGTGCCATGCGGACCCTGGGGCATTCGGCTGAGCTCCCTATGGGGCCGCCAACCGTATGAAGGGTGTGCCGAAATGGGGCGGCGGTGCCATGCGAAGCCCGCCACTGGGGCCTGCGGTGGAGCTCCCTGTGGGGCCACGAACCGTGTGAGGGGTGTGCCCACATGGGGCGGTGGTGCCATGCGAACCCTGCCACTGGGGCCTTCGGTCGAGCTCCCTATGAAGCCACGAGCCGTGTGAGGGGCGTGGCGAAATGGGGTGGCGGAGCCATGCGGACCCTGCCACTGGGGCCTTCGGTGGAGCTCCCTGTAGGGCCACGAAACGTCTGAAAGGGGTGTGCCGAAATGGAGCGGCGGGGCCATGCGAACCCTGCCACTGGGGCCTGCGGTGGAGCTCCCTGCAATAGGGCCACGAACCGTGTGAGGGGCGTGCCGAAATGAGGCGGCGGTGCCATGCGAACCTTGCCACTGGGACATTCGGTGGAGCTCCCTACGGGGCCACGGAACGTGTGAAAGGGGTGTGCCGCCATGGGTCAGTGGTGCCATGCGGGCCCTGCAGCTGGGGCCTTCGGTGGAGCTCCCTCTGGGGCCACAAACCGTGTGAGGTGCGTGCCGAAATTAGGCGGCGGTGCCATGCCGACCCTGCCACTGGGGCCTTCGGTGGAACTCCCTATGAGGGCTGGGAGGGTGGAGGGGGAGGGAGGAGGGGGAGGGAGGAGGCAGAAGGAGAACGCGGGGCGCCGTCTCTTCAAAACGAGGACCCAATACCTCAGGATGGTTGGGACAAATGGCACGCGTGCCATGGCTCTTGCACCAAAAGGAAGAAGGAGGAGGCGAAGGGGGCGCGCTGGCTGGTGGACGGGATGGCGGAAGGGGCGCTCGGAATGGGGGGGCGGTGCCACGCCGAACGAAATGGGCCGGGGCGGAAGGGGCGCGCTGGCTGGCGGGTGGGGTGGTGCAGAAGGGGCGCTCGGAATGGGGGGGCGGTGCCGTGCCAAAATAAAGGGGTCGGGGCGGAGGGGGCGCGGTGGCTGGCGGGCGAAGTGATGCGGAGGGACCGTGCTGGATGTGGGTGGGGGGGTCAGTGCCGTGCCGAAATGAAGGGGTCGGGGCGGAGGGGGCGGCACAGCGCTGAAATAAAGGGGGGTCGGGGCGGAAGGGGCGCGCTGGCTGATGCGGAGGGGGGCGCGGGCCGGAGGGGGCGCGCTGGCTGGTGGGCGGGAAGACGCGGAAGGCCTATAGCAATGGGTTGGGGTGGAGGGGCGCGCTGGCTAGTTGATGGGGTATGCGAAAAAACGCGCGGGATGGGGGGCGGTGCCGTGCCGAAAACAAGGGGCCTGGGCCGAGAGGGCGCGGAGGGGGCGCGCGGGATGGGAGGGGGGCGGCGTCGCGCCGCAATAGTAAAAAGGCCGGGGCGGAAGGGGTGCGCTGGCTGGCGCGTGGGGCGACGCAGAGGGGGCGCTCGGGGCGGGCGGGGCGGTTCAGAGCCGAAGTGGAAAAGTCTGGGCGGTTGGAGCGCGCTGGCTGGCGAGCGGAAAGTCGCAGGAGGGGGCGCGCGGGATGATGGGGGGGCACGGTGCCGTGCCGACATGAAGGGATCGGGGCGGAGGGGGCGGTGCCGCGCCGAAATGAAGGGGGGTCGGGGCGGAGGGGGCGCGCTGGCTGGTGGGCGGGGGGGCGCGGAGGGGGCGCGCGGGATGGGAGGGGGGCGGCGCCGCGCCGAAATATAGGAGTCGGGGCAGAGGGGGCGCGCTGGCTGGCGGATGGGGCGACGGAGGCGGCGCTCGGGATGGGCGGGGCGGCGCCGTGCCGAAATAAAGAGGCCGGGGCGGAAGGAGCGCGCTGGCTGGCAGGCGAGCGCGATGCAAACTGGGCGCCCAGGATGGGGGGGGCGGTGCCGCGCCGACTGGTAGGGGCGGACGGGGCGCGCTGGCTGGCGGGCGGGGCGATGCGGAGGCGGCGCGCGGGACGGGGGCGGGGGCGGCTGCGCCGCGCCGAGATGAAAGGGTCGGGGCTCCCTAAGGGGCCACGGACCGTGCTCGGGGTGTGCAAAAATTCGCGGCAGGGACGCCACAGGGGCGTACGGTGGAGCTCCCTATGGGGCCACGAACCGCGTGAGTGGTGTGCCGATAAGGGTGGCGGGGGCGCATGTAAACTGTACCATTGGGGCGTTTCGGTGGAGCTCCCTATGGGGCCACGAACAGTGTGAGGGGTGCGTCGAAATTGGCGGCGGGGACGCATGTAAACTGTGGTACGGGGGCATTCGGTGGAACTCCCCAGGGGGGCACGAAGCGTACGAGGGGCGTGCCGACATGTGTGGCGGGGACGCATGTAAACTGCGCCACTGGGACCATCGGTGGACCTCCCTATGGGCCACGATCCGTGTGAAGGGTGTGCCGAAATTGGTGGCGGAGACGCATATAAACTGCGCCATAGGGGGACTTCGGTGGAATTCCCTATGGAACCACAAAACATGAGAGGGATGTGCCGTAATTGGCGGCGGGGACGCATGTAAACTGCGCAACTGGGGCCTTCGGTGGAGCCCCCAGATGGGGCCACGAACCGCGTGAGGGGTGTGCCGATATGGGTAGCGGGGGTGCGTGTAAACTGTACCACTGGGGCCTTCGGTGGAGCTCCCTGTGGGGCCACGAACCGTGTGAGGGGTGTGCCGTTATGGGCGGCGGTGGCGCATGTAAACTGCACCACCTGGTCTTCGGTGGAATTCCCGATGGGGCCACGAAATGTACGAGGGGCGTGCCGACATGGGCGGGTGGGACGCATGCAAACTGCGCCACTGGGCCCTTCGGTGGAGCTCCCTGTAGGGCCACGAACCGTGTGAGGGGTGTGCCGAAATTGGTGGCGGGGACGCATGTAAACTGTGCCACTGGGGCCTTCGGTGGAGCTCCCTATGGGGCCACGAACCGCGTGAGGGATGTGCCGACATGGATGGCACGGACGCATGGGATGATAATGGTGACGATGCTGGGAGGGGGGTGGAGGGAGGAGGGGGAGGAAGGAGGCGGGAGGAGAACTCTTCAAAACGAACACCCAACACAACAGAATGGTTGGGAGAAAATAGTGTTGCGAAACGCTGTGTGTTTATGTTTCGGGGCACTCGGTGATGAAACCCGTGCGAACCCCAAGGTTCTTGAAGGATCGTGGCATGCGCGCGCAACAACGCGCGCGTGCGCACGTCGTTCTTCTTGTTGTAAAGGTTGTTTAACAACTGACGAATTGTTATGGACGAACGCGCGCGCGCATACAATTGTTTGGAAAAGATGGCGGGGGAAACCGTTACCAGTGTGGCTGGTATGATACGAACTCCTGTTTAGGATGAACGCTGGGCAGAACCAGATGCACATTGCAATACGAAAAAAATTGCATGTCAATTCCGGGGGGGAGATCCAAATATTGCTCTAGGAAAAAACATATGTAGCATGAGCTATGTTATGCGATGTGGTGCAAACTACGTGGTGCATTACCCACTTCGACTGTCTTGAAGCTGTCCTCTCCACTGCTCGTGCAAACATCCCACCCTCCCACCCGCAACTTGGACGCAAGACATCTTCAGACAAGACCGTGACGGTAGGTACTGCGTGGCACTTGGCCACGACACCGATGCCGACGACGACAGCGACATCGACGACGACGGCGCCGCCGACAGCGACTGCGACGACACCGACGACGTCTCCAATGTTTTCGACGACGACAACGACGACGACGACACCGACGACGACGACAACGACGCCGACGACGACGACGAAGACGACGACGACGTCGCCAACGGAGACGACGACGAGGGAGGAGAAAAAACGACGACGGCGACAACGACGACAACGACGATGGAGGAGGGAAGACGGCGACGACGCCAACGACGAAGAAGGAGGAAGGACGGAAACGCCGACGACGACAACGACGAGGAAGGAGGGAAGACGACGACGATGACAACGACGACGAAGACGACGACGACGGCGACGAAATAGGAGGGACGACGACGAGACGCCGACGACGGACGACGACGACGAGGGAGGAGGATAACGACGAGGGAGGAGTGAAGACCACGACGACGACGACGACGACGACGACGGCGACGAAATAGGACGACGGCGACAACGACGACGGAAACGACGACGACGAGACGACAGACGAGACGACGAGACGACGACGACGACGACGACGACGACGACGACGACGACGACGACGACGAGAGCGCGCGCGCACAATTTTGTTGAAAACCCGTGTTGCGAAACCTTGTGTTTTTGTAGGTTTTTTGGACGCACGATTTCGACATTCTTCCGAAACCGAAGGTTTTTGAAGGATTTCGGCATACGCCCGCGACGACGCGCGCGTCTGCACTTCGTCCCATTTTTTGCAGAGGGTTCTCGCGACGGCACACGCGCAAGAGCGTTCGACAGATTTCGACATGCGCGCGCGCGAAGCCCGTTTGGCAGCATTTTGTGAAAATCTTGGAAAACCGATGGTTCTCTTACGATTTCGCAAGAGCTCGCGCGTAAGTTTTTGTTTGGGGATCCGTGTTGCGAAACCATGTGTTTCTATATGTGTTTTGGAAATTCAAATTTGAAATCTCTCCGGAACCGAAGGTTTTTTAAGGATTTCGGCATGCGCGCGCCACGACGCGCGCGTGCGCACTTCGTCCCATTTTTTGCAAAGGCTTCGTGAAAAAATAATATGTTAGAACAAAACATGTCGCCGCATAATTTTTAACAAGGGAACCGAAAGGGGGGGGAACCCGGCTTGGCTGGGATGGTACGAGTTCATATTTAGGATGGACATGTGGTCAGAATCGTATGTAATTTACAGCACGCGCGGGGGACCCGATAAGTCCGGGGGGGGGGGTAGAATCTATCAGTCTTTTAGAAAGGAGAATGAACGAGTCGGCACTTTCCACGCCTTTGTAAACACCCCACCCAACCACCAACAATTTGATTTGCAAAGCCATGAAGCGGCAATTGCAATGAGAGCTTGGCATTGGCTGGTGCATCTCTGCGGCCGCGCTGGCCCGCGCATGCTCGCGCGCGCACCGGCCAGCTTGTGCAGCGCGACCGACGCGCCCGCGGTGGCGCTGACAGCTGGGTACTTCCCAAGCTGACACTTCAGCGCGAATCGGTGACTTGGGCGGGCGCGGTACCATGGCGACGCCAAAAACAGTAGACACGATTATGAGAGTAGCGATGGTGACGAAAGTGGCGATGACGATAACGATGTCCTCGCGTCGGTAATGAAAGTCTTTGAAAGAGTCCGACATGCGCGCGCGGCCGACGCGCGCGATTGGCCCGCGTGGCATTATATGACACGGATCTCGCCCACCCACCCCCACCCCAGCACGCGCGCAGGGCGTTCGAATGAGTTCGACATGCGGCGCCAGAGGCCCGTTTGGCAGAATGCGATAAAAAATCTTGGAAACCCGATGGCTGTCTTGAGAATCCGCACGAGCGCGAGCGCACACCCTTTTGAAACCGACGTTGCAAAACCATGTGTTCGATATGGTCTCGGGGCACTCGATTTTGTCATTCTTAAGAACTAGACGGTTGTTCAAAGATTCAGGCAAGCGGCGAGCCTGCACTTCGTTTCTTTATAAAACAAAAAATGCGACAACACGCGCGCAAGGGCGCTCGTCCGATTTTGACACGCGCGCGCGGGAGGCCCGCTTGGTAGCATGTGATGGAAATGTTGAAGAACGTGTGGTCCTCACAAGAATTCGCAAGAGTGCGGGCGCAAGTTTTCCCCCACCCCTCCTGTGTTAGGGCCTCGTTTGGGATTCGCAGCGCCGCGCGTCTCCTTTTCCTCCTCCTCCTCCTCCTCTCCGCCTCTTTTCCCTACTTTTGCCTCCTCATGCACGTCATCGTCATCATCATCAACATCATCATCATCAGCATCATCATCATCAGCATCATCATCATGAGCATCGTAACAATCACCACCATAATCGTAGTAGTCGTCGTCGCTGCCCCACAGGTAGCTCCAAACTTCCGAAAGCGCGCGCACGGGGGGGACGATGTCGGTTGGGATGGGATGGCACGAATTCGTATGCAGGATGAACCGGGGGCAGGATCATATGTGAATTGACAAGCGAAACCAACAACGGATAAATCCGGGGGGGATGGGGGTGGAATCGATAGTTTTTCTTGTTTCTTTTATGTACACAATAAGATTATATGTACATACATATATATGGCGCAATTTACGCATTGAAATCTGATCTGCGTGAGCTATGTGGTGCAGCATACGTGGTGCAATAGATTTTAACAAACGAGCTGACACATCCCATGCCCTTGCAAACACCCCACACACCCACCCGCAACTTGGTTTTCAAAACCCACGCGGTGGCGATTGCGATGCATGCTTGGCGTTGGCTGGTGCCTCTTTGCGGCCGCGCCAACCCGAGCACGCGCGCGCAGCGGCCAGCTAGTTCGGCGCCACCAACGCGGCCGCGGTGGCGCTGACCGCTGGGCACATCCCAGCGGGCACTTCACTGCGAGTCGGCGAGTCGGGCGGGCGCGGCATCATGGCAACGTCAACAACGGTAGACGCGATGCTGATAGTAGCTCGGCCGGCGACGATGTTGGCACCGACGAAAGCGCGGCCAATGCGGGCGCCGATGTTGGTTGGTCACGCCGACGACGACGACGACGACGACGACGGCGGCCTCGCGTCGGTGATGGAGGTTTTGGAAAAGAGTTCCACGCGCGCGCGGCCGACGCGCGAGCGTGGCCCGCATGGCCATATTTGACACGGGTCGCGCCCCCCCCCCCCGTCCCAGCACGCGCGCAAGGGCGCGCGAATGATGTCGGCACGCGGCGCCAGAAGCCCGTTTGGCAGAACTCCGTGAACACATGAAAACCTGCGGATTTCTGCAGGATGCGCGAGAGCGCGAGCGCGCGCTTTTTTGAAAACTGATGCTGCGAAACCACGTGTTGTTGCATGTGGTTTGGACATTCGGTCTTGAAATCGTTACGACAACACAAACTTCTTGACAGATTTCGGCTCGTGCGCGCGATGGTGCGAACGCGCGCACTTCGCCCCATTTTCTGAAAAAAGGATTCTCGCGACGTCACGCGCGCAAGGGCGTTCGAATGATTTCGACATGCGCGCGCGAAGCCCATTTGGTCGCAGTTTCTGAAAGCGTTGGCAACCTATAGACGTTTTAAGAATTCGCCAGAGAGCGCGCGCCGCGCACGTTGCTTGTCTTGAAAATCCGCGTTGCGAAACCATGCCTTTGCATGTGATTTCTGGGTGCTCGACTTTGAAATCTCTGCGACACCAAAGGTTCGTGAAAGAGTTTGGCACGCGCGCGCGACGACGCGCGCGCGAGGGCGCATGTCGCCACATCTGTTGCATGGGATTCTTGGAAACTTCGGAAACTTGTGACGTTTGCTATACGAGTGCGCGCATAGCATCTCCTGCAGAAGATGACGGGGGGGGGGGGGGCGATGCCGGCCTGGCCGGGATGGTGCGTCGTCGTACTTAGGATGGGCGATGGGGCAGAATCGCACGCATGGTTCACCGCGAAAGAAGGCGTCGATAATCCCGGGGGGTCGAGTCCATTCCTTTTTTAGAAAGGAGAATATACGCGGCGCGACGCACGCACGCGGGGCGCAGCCTACGTGGCGCAACTTATGTCAACAGACGAGTTGACACATCCCATGCTCTTGCAAACACCCCACGCACCCACCCGCAACCTGGTTTGCAAAACCCACGCGGCGGCGATTGCGACGCACAGTTGGCCGTTGCCTCTTTGCGGCCGCGCCAACCCGAGCACGCGCGCAGCGGCCAGCTAGTATGGCGCCACCAACGCGGCCGCGGCGGCGCTGGCCGCCGGGCGCATCCCAGCGGGCACTTCACTGCGAGTCGGCGGCTCGGGCGGGCGCGGTATCACGGCAACGTCGACAACGGTGAACGCGATGGCGGCGATGAAAACAATGCTGGTGACGACGTCGACACCGACGCAGGCGCGGCCAACGCGGGCGCCGATGCTGCCCCCGCCGACGACGACGACGGCGCCCTCGCGTCGGCGATGAAGGATTCGGAAAGAGTTCCACGCGCGCGCGGCTGACGCGCGAGAGTGGCCCGCATGGCGTCATTTGACATGGATCGCGCCCGCCCCCCCCCCCCCCCCCCAGCACGCGCGCAAGGGCGAGCGAACGATGTCGGCATGCGGCGCCAGAAGCCCGTCTGGCAAGATTCCGCGAACACGTTGAACAGCGATGGATTTCTGCAGGGCGCGCGAGAGCGCGAGCGCGCGCCCCCTCGAAAACCAGCGCTGCGAAACCACGCGTTGTTGCACGCGCGTTGGAGATGCGGCTTTGAAATCGCTACGACACCGCGCTTTTGACTGATTTCGGCACGCGCACGCGACGGCGCGCGCAATGCGCCACATTTGTTGCAGTGGATTCCCGCGACACCACGCGAGCAAGGGCGCTCGAACAATTTCGACACGCGCGCGCGATATATATATATATACATATATATATATACACACACATACATATATATATATATATAGCACGAAAAAATGGTCTCTGAAGAATTCGCAAGAACCCAAAAACACGCGTTGCGAAACAATTCGTTTTAGATGATGCTTGGACACTCGGTTCTGAAATCCTCGCGAAGCCTCGAGGTGCTGGACAGGTTGCGGCACGCGCGCGCGACGACGCGCGCGCGCGCACTTCGCCCCAGTGTTTTGCAAGGAATTCTTGGAAACTCGCGATCTTTGCTGCGCGAGTTCGCGCGCGTAATATTTGTTGCAGAGGGCGACAGGGGAGGCGATACTGGTTGGGCCGGGATGGCACGCATTGATATTTAGGATGGGCGATGGGGCAGAATCGCACGCAGATTGCAATACGCAGAGGGGCGCGGGCAATCCCGGGGGGTCTATTCTCTTGTAAGAAAGGAGAATTAACGTCTGTTCGCAATGAGTTGTCAACCCCGCTGCTCGCGCAATCACCCCACCCACCCGCCCGCAACTTGGTTCGCGAAATCCATGCGACAGCGATTGCGATGAGAGCTCGGCGTTGATTGGTACATCTCTGCGGCCGCGCTAGCCCGCGCATGCTCGCGATAGCAGCGGTCAGCTTGTGCGGCGCGGCCGGCGCGGCCACGGGGGCGCTGACCGCTGGGCGCTCACCAACGGGCACTGCAGTGCGAGTCGGCGACTTGGGCGGTCGCGGCACCATGGCAACGTCGACAACGGCAGAGACGACGATGATTACAGCGACGCTGGCGACGAGGACGATAACGACGACTGCGCGGCCAAGGACGGCGCCGATGCTGATCACGCCGACGACGATGACGGCGCCCTCGCGTCGGCAATGCGTCGCTTTGGAACGAGGTCGACATGCGCGCGCGGCCGACGCGCGAGAGCGGTCCGCACGGCACATCTGACACGGATCGCGCCCCCCCCCCCCCCTCCCCCAGCACGCGCGCAAGGGCGTTCAAGTGATTTCGACATGCGGCGGGAGAAGCCCGTTTGGCCGAATGTACATTATACGCTGGGAAAAGAAGGCGCGGTCGTCTTAAGAATTCACAGAGGCGCCAGCACAGGCTCATTGGACAACTGATGTTGCAAAACCATGTGCTGCGATATGTTTTCGGAGCACTCGGTTTTTTAACAATGGCGAAATCTGAACTTGCTAAAGCATTTCGGAATGGGCGCGCGACGACGCACGCGCGTGCACTTCGCCCGGTCGTTTGCAAGGGATCCTTGCGACAGCACGCGCGCACGGGCGCTCGAACGAGACATGCGCGCGCGCGAGAGAGACCAGTTTGGTAGTATGTTGTCAAAACGTTGAAAGACTTTTGCCTTCCTTGAGAATTCGCAACAGCACGGGCGCAGGTTCTGTTTGTTTGACATTTGCGTTGCGAGACAATGTGTTTGTTTATGTTTACGGGGCCCCAGATTTCGACATCACTACGGAACTCGGTGTGTTGCAAAGATGCTGGCGTGGGCGCGCGACGACGCACGCGTGCGCAGTTCGTCCCATGTGTTGCAAGGGACCCATTGGAATTGGTGATCTTGGTCAACGAGTACGCGCGCACAGCTTCTGCTGCAGAGGACGAGGGGGGGAAAGGGGCGATACTGGCGCGCCTGGGACAATACGAACTCAGACTATTCAGGATGGACGATGGGGCAGAACCATATGCAAATTGCAATACGAAAAGGGGGGCGTTAAGTACACGGGGCGTAAATCCTATTACTCGCTAAAGAAGAACAATATGTGTAGTCTCGAAGAAATGGTTTCCTTGGCAAATCAAAACATGTCGATCCGCCCACGCAAACAAAACTATGACAATCCACATGATGCAATGCGAAGTGACACAAAGGAACGCAAAGCAACGCAACTCAACGCAAAGCAGCGCAATGCAAAGTAAAGCACACCAACGCAAAGCAAGACAAAAAAACGCAACGCAAAGCAACGCAACGAACGGCGATGAGGCGGCGACGGCGGGGACGTAGCCGCCAGACTGGCACGCAGGCTCAGAAGACGACGGGCGGCGACGAAGCGGTGACGGGGCGGAGACGGCGGGCACGGAGTTGCCGGACCGGCACGCGAGCCCCGACGACGGACGGCGACGAGGCGGCGACGGGGCGGCGACGGCGGGCGCGGCGCCGCCAGACCGACACACGGGCTCAGCTCCCCAGAGAAATCAGAGCACCCTGGGCGCAAGCACTGTGTGGTGAAAGCGGAAGACTCAAGGAGAGGAGGGAGGAGTGTCGAGGAGCAGCTTGGGGGCGCCCGGGGGCGCCTGGGGGGTGGGGGCGCCTGGGAGGGCCGCCCGGGAGGGTTTGCGAGGGCCTGCGAGCGCTTGGAGGCGCCGGGGGGCGCTTCTCCAGGGCGAGAAGAGGAAGGAGGAGTAAGCCAGGGACTCCAGGAGGGGGGAGGGGAGGAGGGGGGGAAAGAGGGAAAGGAAGACTCAAGGAGGAGAGAGTGAAGGGAAGCAGGGGAGGGAAAGGTAAGAAGAGACAAAAAAAAAAAAAAAAAAAAAAAAACTCCGGGAGAGGGGAAGCAGGAAGGGAGGAGGAGGAAGAAGAGGAGGCGGAAGACGAGCCGGAGGAGAGGTGAAACAGGAACGGAGGAGGAGGGGAAGGAGGAGGAAGAGGAGGAGGAGGAGGAGGACGAGGAGGGAGACCCCTGGGAAACTCATGCCAGCCACGACGTGGTTCCATATCTGCTCTTCCAGGTCAGCACACATCTGGACGGGACGACAAGCTTCATGCCTCCGATCCCGTCCCGAACTAGAAAGGCAATGTCGTGTGCTTCTCTCTCTCTATCTCTCCCTCCTTTTCTCTTTTTTCTCGTTCTCTTTCTCTACCTCTACCTCTACCTGTCTCTTTATCTCTCTGTCTCCTCTTTCCCGTTTATCACTTGTGGTCAGGCTATCTCGCCCTTTTTCGGGCGCCCTAACAAAAGGCGACGGTAAACTGCGGCAGCGCCAGGGCCAGAAGTGGAGCATAGTGGATCCATGAAAATGCGGACCCCCCCAGCTAGACCTCTCAGCTGGTCAGGACTCCGCTTGGGAGCCAGCGACCAGCTTCTTGGTAAAAAGGCGCAGGCACGTAAAATGTCGACAGGCGCACACAACAGCGATGGCTCGCTAGAGGAGCTCGTTTCCGAAGAAGCCATCGCCACTGGGGCCAGGCCGCGTCGAATCAACTTGCGCCTGGGGTGCTCGCTTCCGATCGAAGCAGCGGCGCAGCCCCAGGTATCAGCGTCTGGGGTTCGACCAGCAACTGATCGAAATGCGCTCGTCGGGCTGCCCCCCGCTGCCGGCACATCGAGGGCATCACCGCCGGACGCGAGGAAACGACCCCAGGTCGGATGCGGAAGGACAGCCTGGATCCGCATGCGAAGAGGTCCAATCGGAACGTACCTCTCAACACCTGCGTGCTAGAGCAGTCCTGATCAAACGCTACGCATTGACTTTGCACCCTGTACAGCGCACGTGCTGGGTCATCTCCGAGCCATGCAAGAGTGGCGCATCGTCTGTGGCATGCAAAATCGGGACGCCGAAAAAATGCAACGCTCGAGATCAACCTCGCAGCGCTGCACAGGGCACAATTTGCCTGCGACCCGCGAGAATTCAAACTGATCCAGCACGGCGCCCGACGCCACCAGGAACAGCCAAAGACACCACCGTCGAGCATCCTTCCCTCCTCCGTCGCGGGCCGTTCCCGAGCTGGCCTCTCCAACCGCCCCCGAGCATCGCGAGCAGACCGTCGAAGGGGCGGGAACGAGCCACGACAGCTCGCAAGAGGAACCGCCCACCCCCTCACTCCCACTTCCCACAACGCCCCCCCGGCCCCATGCGAGCGGGTTGGACGCGCGGGCGAAGCGGGAGGAGCCCCTCGAAGCCAGAGGGGCGAGTGGAACCCCTGGCCCACGCGGAACTGGCGCGGGAGAACCACAAAGGAGAAACCAAGCGACCTGCCTCGAGCAGGCGGCCGCGCGGCATCTCATCGTCAGGCGCCACCGCCACTGGCTGCCTGACTGGATCACCAGTGCCGCCCCGCCCTAGCAAAGGACAGCACCCGTACCGTTCTCCGGGACGCGAACAAAGACAACAACGCTGGGATGCGTGTCGGCCGCCGGCGGGCCAGCCAATCTCCATGCCCCCGCCAATCGAACCCATCTGGCGGGCGCCCTTCGGCGACGCGGAGAGGCAGCCGCCCTGGCAATTGTTGGGGCCGCCACAAATTCAAGCGGCGAGGCCCGCGTCGCGCACCTTGGCCCTCTTACGCGCCGGCAGCGAAAGCGCCCACGCACTGGACTGCGAACTGCGTTCTAAGCAGCTGGGGGGTGGGTGAGGGGTCGGCAAGCGGCGGGGCCTTCCTGACCTGACCAGGGCAAGAGGGCGGCCATCTGACACCACACTGGACATTCCCCCCCGCGACCGACGAGACGGCTTGACGACGACGGCAAGAAACGGGTGCAATTTTAAACTCGCGGGATTGTTGCTCGACCGCCCAGCAAATAAAACCGCAAAAAGCACCCCTGAGCACGTTCCAGGATGGCGGGCCTCCGAAGCGACCAGACTCGCCCAGGGCGAGGCCAGCAGCTACCGGCCGGGAAAACGGACAGACAAAAAAATGTATAATACAAAAAGAAGAAGGGACCAATATCAAACAACAACAACAACAACAACAACAACAACAACAGCAACAACAACTACAAACACAACCACCATAACAACAACAACAACAACAACAACAACAACAACAACAACAACAACAACAACAACACATACAAAAAAACAACAACCACAACAACAACAACAACAACAACAACACAACTACAACCACAACAGCAACAATAACAACAACAACAACAACAACAACAATAACAGCAATACCAATCATTATAAGACTGTTCGCTCCTATCTGCCCGCGTGTCATTCACTATGCATATCCCAAACCCTGGACACCCGCCCTCTTCGTCTTCGATCGTACCCCTTTTGGGGGTGGTATATTTCTCCCCGGCCACGTGTAATTGGAGAAGCGCGGGAGGCGAACCCGCAATCAGAGGCAGCGAGTTCTGGCACTTGTCGGTGAGACCCCATTTGTCGCAAGCAGATATCAGCGGCAATCCACACTGAGACCCCATTTCGTTACTTACCCGTTACGAAAGTTATTCATCTTGAGCACTGACGACTAGGGCGTCTACGAGTGGCCCCCCCTTCCCCCCGTAGACTCCTAGCACGGCAGTCTTCGGCCTGGCTTGGCGGGAGAGATTTCTGGGGTTCTCCCTGGTAGCATTAATAGTATATAACCAATTCAGGATATAATCTCTCCCCCGTAAATTCACTTCACAAGGGAGAAATCACTCCCGGTCACTTCCAGGCAACTCTGAATCTCTCCCCGTGTGAAACCACAAGGAAGAATCACTCCCATACCACTTCTCACCACAGCGCCCACACATGTCAATTTTAGCCTAGATGAATTAACTTTCTTAACGGGGATGTAGCCATAACGCTGGGGTCACTGCGCGCAGGAAAGCGAAATACGGCAGTGGACAGCGTTGTTGCCCAGCGGCCCCGCGGGAGGTGAAGTCGGAGCCCGATGTCATCAATCACATTGCTGGGATTCGCGCGCGCGGAAATGAGATCAGCTATATAGAATAACGAAGCGCCATTACTACAGCGCCAGGATCTGCTCGCGCGAAAAGGGCAAGCCTCAGCAGCAGGCACTGGCGATGCTGCTCAGCGCGATGTGGAAGGCAACGCTCAAGGAGACGTGGGAAGTGAACTGGGGCCCGCGGTCGCCGGCCACGTCGGGGCGAGAACTATGGCAATGTTCGGGGGCACATGGGAGACGATACCCAAGCCGAACGTCACCGTGAGAGTTCGAAGGAGGTCCCAGGCGGGAGCGCCGTTATGAGAGTTCTACGTAACTCAGTTGCGCGGGAGGCCCCAAGCGGGAGCGCCGTTCCATGAGCAAATTGTGCGGAAGTCTCGGGCGGGAGCGGGGGTCCTGAGTAAATTGCGAGGAAGTCTCAGGCGGGAGGGCCGATCCTGAGTAAATTGTGAGGAAGTCTCAGGCGGGAGCGGGGGCCATGAGTAAATGGGGAGGAAGTCTCAGGCGGGAGCCGTTGTTGTTGTTGTTGTTGTTGTTGTTGTTGTTGTCGTTGTAATCCGGGGGGGCAACAGCGCAATTTGAGGATCAAGACTTCCCCTGTCAAAAAACCGGGTGCGAGCGTCGAGGGGCGCACTTTGACTGAGAAAAAACAGTGTGCACCGGTGGGGGGATCAACAATAATTATCTTCAGAAAAAACACCAAGAATCGCGGGGCAATGGGACCACCGGTCGGCGAATCCCCGCCGCTGCCCTCGACCACGCCCTCACAGCGCGTGCCGGGCCGAGCAAGGATGCCCCCTGAGAACCCAGTGTTTGGCAGTCTAGACCGCAGGACCAAGACCCTCCACTTCGGCATCTGGTCGCGCGGCTGCCCACGTCGGGCTGAGTCGCCTTCTTGCCAAAAATGATCGCCGTGGACTGGGGCACCATCAAGCAGCCGATCCATAGCGGCTACGCACTGGCAGCGCAGCTGAAGGTCCGATATTTCATGGTCGAAGAGTGGACGACCGGGGCCTTCAGGGCCCACCGCCATTCTGTAACAGGCGGCCCCGCGTGGGCCTTACCTGCAAACTGCTCTTGACCAGCCCGCGCAATTGTGGCAATACCTGAAACCCTCGTTGGAACTGCCCCCCGGCCCCCCGAACTTGCCCCGCCGCAATAAGCCGACTGCGCGGCCCAAACTGGGCCGACCAGTGGGTTGACGTCAGTGGCCAAGGGCCAGTTCGCAGCGGACTCGGCCCACCACGCCTCAGCACCGGCCCAAAATAGCACCGGGCCGGAAAGTTTTCTGATGCGTGGGCGGAATAAAAGACTCGTCGAAATCACCGGCGGCCCCCCGCAGCCTGGGGTCGGATGCCCCAGATAGGTCAAACCCAAATTGGGTCCTCCTAAGTTTCGATCCAACATTAGGGCTCGACCTAGCATGCACCATACTTGGGCTCGATCGTCGTCGCGGCCGTCGTCGTCGTCGTCGCCACTGCCCGACGGCGCTGGCACTGGCGCCGGCGTTCGCCGCCGTCGGTTGCAGGGGAGGGCGGAGCCCGGTTCGAACCCCCCCTGCAACCGAGAGGAGGGCCCACCCCCCGACTCGAACCCACCCCCCTCGAGGGCCCCCCCTCCGAAACCCGCTCGAACACCCCCCCAACTTGCGGTTCGAGGGAGGGGGGGGGGGGGGGGGCAGTTCGAACCCTGCCCCCCCTTCCAAGCACCCACGGAATATCTTTCTCTCCGCCCCCCCGCCCCGCCCCGCCCTCGCCCCGCCCCCCCCCGCCCCGCCCACCCCTCTCCTGCCCCCCTCCATCGCGCCCGCCAGGGCGGGCGGAACCCCCCGGTCTGCGACGGACGGGCGCCCTGACAGCTAGCCGAGCTAGCCCCCAGACCTTTCAGATCCCAAGCGACGCGAGGATGTCGCGGAGGTCTTCCAACCACAAACACCCCGCCGACCTGGTCTGAGCTCGGGGCCGGCCGAACCGCGGCACGCGCGGGCCGGCTCTTCCCCGGAAGCCCCGGGGCCATATCCGACTGGGCGACGGGGGAGGGGGCCACCGGGCACGAGGCAGCCTCGGTTCAAATTCTGACGATTCTCACGGAATTTACCGGGAGCGCCAGCCAGCCTTACTGAGCACCCGCGAGAGGCGGCGCCAATAACGAACGAACGAACGAACCGCCACCGTCGCGCAGGAGCGCGCCCCTGTGGGGACGGGATGGGCCGCAGCCCTCAGAAATTTACGCACACATAATAAGTTCAGCGTGTACACAAATATGCCCGCCAGTCCTTCCACAGCTTGTGGTTTGCAGCAACGCGAAGCACATTCACCCCATCCACGTCATATCAGACATCCAAAAGTAACTTGAATATCTCGTGGTTCCATCGTTTGGGGGGCCCGCGCGGTCGGCGGCCCCTTGCTTTCTGGCACTCCGCTGCGTTCCAGATCGTCGCCTTCGCTGCCCACCAGTCCTTTTGGCATGGCAGCCAGCCTTGCTGCGCAACGCCATATTTTGCGCCTCCAAGCAACACCCCAGCTGTCCCAGTTAAGCTCGGCCATGTAGTTTCCCACTTTGCTTGTCGCACGCTTGATCCAATCTATCCACGGCTCGATATCATCTGAAATACTGGAAGAATGTTCGAAGAAGGCTCAAAAAGAAATAGTTGAAGAAGGCGGCGTCACGAGGGCAGTAGAACTTGCTTACCACCTCTGCCAGACGAAGGCAGGCTGCGCTCGCGCAAGCCACCCTGGCGCCGCGCAGGACAGGCGCGACCCGAAGGGCCGACCGGCGGCCCAGCACGCGCCATGGCCACCCTTCGCGGCGGCGCCTGGCCGCAGCAGTTGGCTGAAGACCACGACGGCCGATCAAGCGGTCGGGGGCCCAGCGGGCCCCGTCGGAACCACCCACGCTAGAAACATAAAGAAAACGTGCTAACTTGCGACGCCTGAACGGGCGGGCGCGGAAGCGAAGGTCAAGGGTCGAGATGGCTGCGCGCGTGGGCGCGGGCTGGCAGCTGCCCGCGCCCCCACGCTGGGAAGCCCCCTGGAGGCCGAGGCCTGGCAGCACGGGGGCGCCGTCAGTAGACGACCCCCCGAGGGCACACGGGCGCAACCCCTCGCAATTGCAGCGTCGCCCTGCGCCGCCGACCCCACATAATCAGTCATTGCAACGCGCTGGGCGCGACGCCCAACAAACGCTGCCCAAGGAACACGGCGCAATTAAGGGCGGACTGTCGAATCGGCCAGCCGCCCGACATGGACGGGCGGCGCTGCAAGAAACTCTGCCGCCATTCGGCAACCGATAATACGACGTGTTAATTCGCGCCCGTTTGCTTGAATTGCAGCCGGGATCGCCGCGGGCATCTGCGGCACGATCCGGCCGTTCGACCTCCGCTACTTTTATGTCGGCGCGAGTAGCACCCAGCACTGCCACAGCCAATGGAAATCAGGTGTGGTCACATCAAGCTCCTTCCACAACAATCACTGCGCCCCACCCCCCGCGATCCACGCTCGACAGCTCCACCGGGTTTTCAAACCCGCCCTCGACACGACATCTACCAGGTTACGTGCGGTCGCACCCGACCGCGGCGCCGAGAGCACCCAGGGCGGCTTGGGCGACTCAAGCAAAGAAACTCATCGTCTCCGCGAGCCCCCTGGCTTTTACCAGCGCCGTCTCCGCACTCACGTTGTCCAGGACTCAGATCGCACCGTTGCCATTGAAACGCGCGGGGGCTGAGTAGACCAACGGCGGGGCCGCCAGAAGCTCCGCTTCGTTGATCACTGTCCCACCACCCCACCCGCCGCCCAACAGAATCGTACATTTTCCGAGACGTCGCAGACATTTATCGCTGACAGTCTGCCCACCTCGATGATAACGCCTCCGATCCAGACAGTAGACCCTAGTAGACCCGTCGGCGATGGCGCCCGCTTGGAAGACCACCACCGGGCCAGGCCGCTGGAACGCGTCGACGGGGCGGGGGCGGGGGGCGAGCACAGTCAGGCTCAGACGATAGCCTAGTCCAGGCACACCATAGGCAGCTCGAGCACGCGCCCAAAGAACCCGATCCGACAACAAGATTCATGCCAAGCCCGCGAGGTCCCAGAAGCTGGTGTGTGGCTGAGCAGTCAGGCTCGCAGCCTGAGGGCTCCACGAACACAGCCCGCGAGGTCCCAGAACACGTCGTGCTCATCACCCAGAAGGCTCGTCAACTCGAGGATCACGCCATCGTGCACATGATGGCCGCACCAAATGATGAGCAGCCTGCGGGCACCGGACGCGAAGTACGCAGCTCACTGGGCGTGCTGGTGCCAGCCCTGCCCGGACCGATCGGCAGACCCTGCGGCACCGCAGAGTGCAATTGCCCGAGCTGCGGGTGCAGCACCGCGACTGCGTGGCAGCGCATGTGGTAGAGTGACGGGAACACCCGTCGATATACTTTACTCCACTCCTCGACGGGCCCCTGCAGGCGACGCTGAAGCGCCGAGATGGCTGCGCGCGGGCGCGCGGGCTGGGCAGCCAGCCGCCCCCTCCCCCGAAAAGTGCCAGGGGGGCCAGGGGGCCTGCTCCACCTGCCCGTAGCCTCCCACCCTTCAACCTCCCACCATCCATCCGTCTCCCACCCTCCAACGTCCCCCTCCCTTCCCTCCTCCTCCTCCCCTCCCGCCTCCTCCTCCTCCTCCGACGCCTCGACGCCGACGCCGACGACGACGACGACAACGACCACGCCACCGACGACGACGCCGACGACGACGACGACGCCGACGCCGACGCCGGCGCCAACGACGAGGCCGACGACGACGACGACGACGACGCCGACGACGACGCCGACGACGACGACGACGACGACGCCGACGACGACGACGACGACGTGCACGGCGACGACGACGACGTGCACGACGACGAGGGCGACACCCAGAAGCTGCCGCTCGACTGCACCAGGGCAGCGCCGCGCCACCTCGGCACACGGAGGCGAACGCACGGCCCAGCGCGCGAGCGCCGTGCGCCACCGCCGCACGGGCAGAGCGGGCGGGCGGGGGGGGGGGGGGGGGCAGCGCGTCGTGCCGCATCGCGGGGGGGCGAAGGCGGGAGACGCAGAAGGCACCTGCACACCACCAGCGCTCCTGGCCAGGGCCATCCCGGGCCCCGGCATGCTTCCTGCACTGCCCATCCTGGCCTCGGCCAGAAGGGTCGCCTCGCTGGCGAGCAAAAGGGTGGGGAAGCGAGCAGGGGCAGACCTTCTCGGAAGGCGGCGGGGCTTCTCAGAGGCCCTCCGCACCTTCTGAAAAGGCTTCCTGCACCTCCGGGGAGGGCTTAGACAACTCCTCGGAGGGCCAGGGAACTTCCGAGCCCTCCGAGAAGGCCCGCCCCCTCTCACCTCCTCCCCCCGGGCGCGCCGCCGAACGCTGCCCTCCTGGTCTCGGCTCCCGGCCGGGAGGGTTGGCGCAGCACCCTGAGGCCCAGGCTGCCCCTGGGACGCCGCGGCGGTGGTGCATTAGTAGCTCTAAGTCGGGCCTGTCCTCCTGCAGGGGAGTCTTGGGCGGAACATTCAGAATACTCAAAAAATACCTCCCACATCATCAAGGATAGTCGAAACAAATCTTCCCCTGACTAGTTCTGGACCATGTTTGGATATTCCCCCTGTAGAGGGACACGCCCGACTTAAGAAAAGCTGCCTTCTGCGGACCGGAGCGTGACCAGTCCTGCCGAGCCGCCGAGTCGCTGCTGGGGACTGGGGCAGTTTGCAAAACGCCGAGAACATCGATCTGCTTCGCAGTGTCCTCGGAAAAAAAGGCAGAGGCTGCAGACCCATTGAGCTTAGGAGCAGCAGGAACCCCCGCCGTCCGCCCAACAGACTGGATGCCAAGGAGACGCCAGTCATGCAACACCTCAGGTTGATGTTGCTCCCACGTACTTACTGACCATATCCCAGAAATAATGTCGAACACCCTGAAAAGTATCGAAACCGTGTCGAACGAGTATCGCCTCCCAGGGCCCGACACGTGGAAACCCTCCAGTTTCGGACCATCAAGGCTAAAGTAGGTTGAAACATCATAACCTCGGATGCAGATTCGCCATCTTGCCAGCGTCATCTGAACGGCTGGCTTCACGATTCTAGCTGCGGGACCGTGCCGCCAGGTCAAATTGTGCGTGCTCTCTCGCCCGCGCAAGATATCTCGCACAGACTTGCGGCACGTCTAACTACGCACGGCTCGGAGATGTGTTCGGATCCATCTGGGCATCCCAGTTCTGGGTTCTTGGTTCCCAGGTTCCCGGTTCCAGGTTCGATCGATCGGTAGAGCGAGACAGATCTCACGATCGATCTCACTACAGATCGCCCTATGAAACTCACAGTCGATCTCACGATCGTTCTCATACTCACACCAAATTTTCAAACCATCCACTGATTGGGGCTTTTCCCTGGTGCAGCAGTACGATCGGTGCAAACGTGAGTCTCTATGTGGTGCGCGACGACCGAGCGGAGGGCGTGCGGGCACCTCGCTTCGTGCCTGTACCAGGGTCGTCTTCGCCAGAGAGATCCACATCAATATTCGTATCGAGGTCCGCAGTCACCTCGGTCATCTCGGTGTGAAAGGCCTCATGGTTAGATATGTGGACCAGGGCTGAACCTAAACGGTGTTAATCGTGTTCGTTTTGTTATCGTTTTCCCTCGTTTTGTCTTCGATACGCCTTTACCGCAAAACGAAATCGAAACGAAGACGACCCACGAAATCGCCAAAACACCGTTTAGGTCCAGCCCTGATGTGGACAATATAGTTGATATCACTTGTTTACGCAGGATCACAGGCGGAAGTGTTTGAGTGAGCAGACTAAGAAGACGGCGTTGCTGCTTGAGCACATGTGTTTACACAATGAGCACATGTACTTCGGAACTGACCGCTCTGTGCTAGTTGCACCTTCCACGCTGTGATATTTCGGATGTTGCTTTGTCGCCGCAGCTCGATCCACTACCGTGTTTCGAACAACAAATGCTATCAACGAATCAAACATCCCTTGCCGTAAATCTGAGCCAGCCCAGCCGTGGCGTGGAGTTCTTGCGTCGCTTGATGCGTGTCGGAGAAGCGGCTGTGCCGTTGTGGCATGCTGAGTTTCGCTTTGGCTCTCCGCCTCTGTGCCGCCTAGCTGCTCGCATTTCGACTGTTAGCATGTGCATGTCATTGTGTGCCGATCGGCTTGCAGGTCACATGACAAGAAAAACAGCAAGAGTCCGCAGAACTATGCCACGGCATTTTGGCTATTTGTTCTCACGCCGCGAGTCGAACGGTGTTTCTCTTCTTTGTCAACTTTCTTCAGGCTTCATGGCGCAGCAGGTCGCCGCCATTGCCGGAGTCTGGCAGCGCTATCACCGCACAAGCGCGCAATGCCTCCGCCTGGGATCAAACATGTACGTTGCGAGGACTGCCCAGTCATATGCTTTTGACTCTGAACTTGGAGGTCTGGCAATGCGTTGACCAACAACATCAGCACGAATTGAATCGTCATTCAAAAAGCACGGCCACACAAGTTTTACATAGCTATGCTGACCCCATGCGTGAAACAGAGGCATAGTCGATGGTACGTTTGGACGCGTCTCCGTCAACTCATGGGTTGTTATTCACACCAAGGTTGGTTCGCTATTGCAACCACCTTCCACGATGGAGGGGCCAAACCAGACAGGGGTGACATACTGCATTCGCGACTGGAATTCTCATCAAGAACCTTCCACTGTTTGCCCCAACGAAGAAAGGTTGTAAAACTATCGGCCCATAGCCGTGTCACGATCTGTGATAGCAGCTGCAGCTGACGAATCGGAGCGGAAGCATATTTCCGCCAAGTCACTGCGACCTTGGAAACATTTGCATGGCGTTGTTTTGCGCCCGTGGTCGGTCACAGCTGGTGGGGCTTTGTACGTCTTGCGCCTGGCATCTACGCCTGGTTGGACGATTGTCAGAGCCGCAGCGGTTCGATCCTGGTCGATTGGCATAAGGGTTGTGCTGCCAGGGCATGCCCTGTTGATGTCGTGCATTGGTTGTTCGACAGGCACCCATCGGTCGGAAGAAGCAGGAAGGAACACGAAGCAGGAAGGCACTGAAAAAAACAGATGGGGGGTCCGCCCGCCCCCTGTGATGAGGATGGAAAAAAGGTGAAGCCACTCGACCATTGAAGTAGGAAGGCGCTTGAAGTAGATTGGAATCTGGGACTCCCGAAAAACCTACTCCGAATTTCTTAATAAGTGTCGGGGGGGCGTCACCCCCGCCGACTCCCCCACATCGACCCCCATCGCGGGCAGCCACCGCGCGCCGAAGGCGCTCCGACCCCCGTCGCGGCGCGACGACGAGGCGAGGTTGACCCCCGTCGGGGGTTACCCCCATGCTTAGTAAGAAACCCAGAATACTGTCAACGACCGGTGGGTACTCTCTGTTCAGCAATCCAGCGGCTGGGTCACGCGCGCGAGCTTCGCTTAGTGATTCTGCCGAGGCTGCTCGCATGCCCCTCCTCTCGAGGTGTCTTATCAGGAAGCGGCAAGGTCATGGGTGCCAGTTGTTAGATCATGAATACGCCACACTTTTCAGGAATGGATCGTGGACTTCCCATACTGGGCCGAGTTTGTTCGCCGGAAAGTGTATGTTACTACCCGTCCCCAAAATTTTTGGAAACAAAGACGTATGAACGTAAAGAGAAAGTCTCGGAACGTAGATGCTCGCACATTTTGTGGCCTGGGACGAAAGGCAGCAGACTTGCACGAGCAAGGCACCGACATGCACCGCATCCCCTTCCCCGCCGCAAGACATGTTTGCAGCGATGGGCACGCCGCGCGACGGTGACAGCAGAGTGAGATGCCAAGGTGGTCTCGACGACTTGGCCAGGGTCTCAAATAAGGAATTTCAAATTAATTCTAGGTTGTCCCGTAGAGATTGCAGCCCCGAAGCAAGGCAGACAACAAAACAAGGAATTCAAAAAACAAGAAGCGGACCCGCGACGCGGCATGGAACAAAACAAGGAACACCCTGGAACAGCAGGGGGGAGATCTGGGAAAAATCTGTCGAGAGATCTGGGGGGTGTCCAAAGGAAGACTTGACGCGGTTGCAAAGCGATAAATCTGGAGAAATGTTTCGGGAATAGTTGCGGAAATATCTGAGGGAGGAAGATCTGGCGGAAAATCTGGCGGAAGATGTGACGGAAAATCTAGCGGAAAATCTGGCGGAAGATCCCACGGAAAATCTGGTGGACCAATCTGGCGGAGGATCTGTCGGAAGATGTGGCGGAAGATCTTGAGGAAGATCTGGCGGAAAATCTGGCGGAGGATCCGGCGGAAGATCTGGCGGAAGACCTCGCAGAAGATTAAGAAAATCAATGCGGAGGAAAATACTGCGGAAGATCTGGCGGAAGATCTCGCGGAGGATCTGGAAGAAAATCTGGCGGAAGATCTGGCGGAACATCTAGTGGAAGATCTGCCGGAAGATCTGGCGGAAGATCTGGCGGAAAATACTGCGGAAGATCTGGCGGAAAATCTGGCGGAAGATCTGGAGGATGAAACTGGCAGAAGATCTGGCGGAAGATCTGGCGGAAAATCTGCCAAATCTTCCGCCAAATCTTCCGCCAAATCTTCCTCCAAATCTTCCGGCAAATCTTCCGCTAGATGTTCCGCGAGATCTTCCGCCAAATCTTCCACCAAATTTTCTTCCAAATCCTCCGCGAGATCTTCCGCCAGATCTTCCGCTAGATCTTCCTGGAAGATCTGGCAGAAGATCTCGCAGAACATCTAGCGGAAGATCTGCCGGAAGATCTGGCGGAAGATCTGGCGGAAGATCGTGCGGAAGATCTGGCAGAAGATCTGGCGGAAGATCTGGAGGATGAAACTGGCGGAAGATCTGGCGGAAGATCTGCCAAATATTCCGCCAGATATTCCTCCAGAGCTTCCGCCGGAACTTCCGCCAAATCTTCCGCCAATTTTCTCCCCCAAATATTCCTCCAAATCTTCCGCCAAATCTGCCTCCAAATCTTCCACCAAAACTTCCGCTAGATCTTCATTCCAAATCTTCCGCCAAATCGTCCGCTATCTTCCGCCAGATTTATCCTTCAAATATTCCGCCCAAATTTTCCGCCTAATCTTCCGCCAAATCTTTCTCCAAATGTTCGGGCTAATTGATCCTCCACATCTCCCGCGAGATCTTCCGCCAAATCTCCCGCCATATCTTCCGCCAAATATTTCTCCAAATGTTCCGTCAAATCTTCCGCCAAATCTTTCGCCAAATCTTCTGCTCTATGTATCTTCCGCCAGACTGGTCCTCCAAATCTCCCGCGAGATCTCCCCGCAAATCTTCTGCCAACGCCAAATCTTCCGCCAAATCTTCCGGCAAATCTTCCTCACAATATTCTGTCATATCTTCCTCCAAATATTCCGCCAAATTTATCTTCCAAATTTTCCGCCTGATCTTCCGCCGAATCTTCTGTCAAATCTTTCGCCAAATCTTCCGCCAGATCTTCCGCCAGATCTTCCGCCAGATCATTCCCCGGATCTTCCTCCCTCAGATTTTCCCGCAGATCTTCCCCCAAAAACATTTCTCCAAATGTATCGCTTTGCAACCTCCGCCAGGGGGGGGAGGAGGAGGAGGGGGAGAAGGAGGAGAAGGGAGAGGAGGAGGAGGAAGAGGAGGTGGGGGAAGGTAGCCGTGACCATTTTTTAAACTTGGTTCTCGACATTCACTCGCGCGATGACGGCAGGGCATGAAACAAAATAAGGATTTTAAAAATATGATTTTAGAGTAGGTCCGCGAGACTGAAGCTGGGCATGCCCGTCTAGGTGTTTTGAACTCCCTGTAATAGCGTCTCGTCCGAACTTGCGGCGGCGGCACATCAGGCATTTCAGCATGATTGGCAGGTTGCTCCTGTTGAAGACTCGACTATCGCAGTGGAAGCTAAGGACCCCACGGTCTTATGGGTACACTCGTCATCAACATGGTTTTGCTGAGGTTGCTGATGATATCGCGTCAGGCGCGGTGGAATCTAGAAGCCATCTGAACATACAAAGTCCTCAAACTGTACCAGGATTCCCTGAACTCGTGCCTCCCCTGGAGCCTGCTTCCCAAAGACATGACGATCACAGTCGACCACATAACCCCATGCCCACGATAATAATGTTACCCCCCCCTTAAGTCGTTAGAGTTTTTTATCGTCGATCAATAAGAATTTGGTCGGGGGCGCGGGGGCGCGGAGGCCGAACTTCATTATCACGGGAAAAGTTCGCCATCGAAGTTACTTCCTTCTTATGTTGAGATAACAACATCAAGCGAAGCGAACACGTTGTTTCAGGATGTCTCAAGCGAAACCAATGTCCTTATGTCTCTTTGTAGTTATTTATGTCTATCTGTCTTTATTTCTCTGTCTCTCTTTCTCTCTCTCTCTCTCTCTGTCTCTCTATCTCTTTCTCCTTCCTGGCCTCTCTGTCTCTCTCTCTCTCTGTCTCTCTATCTCTTTCTCCTCCTCCTCCCCCTGGCGCCCTGAACTTGTTTATCGCTGGGGTTGATTATCCAGGGAAAACGAGGCACGTGAGCTACCCTACACGAGCACTTAAAAATTTTAATGTTCATAAAGCGCTTGTACATAAAAATTAATACATTTGGATCTTCAGATTTTTGGTTTATCCTCCTTTCCTCTTCTCTTTATCCTTTTCATGTATTATTCTACTTTTCTTTTTAAATATATCTTCTCTCTTGAAGTCATTCCTTTCTTTTTCTTTATGATGTATCTCTCTTTCTCTCTCTCTCTCTCTCTCAATCTTTCTCTCTCTCTCTCTCTCTCCATGCCCCCCACTCTGAACTTTTTTTTATCCCTGGGGTTGATTATCCATGGAACATGAAGCACATGAGCTACCCTACACGAGCACTTAAAAATTTCAATTGACATAAAGCGCTTGTACATAAAATCTAATACATTTGAACTTGAGATTTTCCCTTCTCTTTCTCCTCCTCCTCTGCTTTGATGTCTCAAGCGAAACAAGCATATACTGAAGGATGTCTCAAGCGAAACGATACGTTTCTTAAGCGAAATAAGCAATAGTTCGACGGTGTCTCAAGCGAAATAAGCAACAGTTTGTGGATGTCGCAAGCGAAACAAGGGATTTGTCGAGGATGTCTCCAGCGAGATAAGCCATTGTTGAGGATATTTCTATGAAGACTAAACGCCAAGGATGTCTCAAAACGTGCTCGGCTTGGTCTCCTCTTGATCATCTCTTACTTCGAGATTATGCTGAGGTCTGGTGGGCTACTTTGATTATCTCCCCCTGAACCCCGAACTTTATTATCCCCCTAGTGTTTATTATCGTGAGCATGGGGTTACCTTGCATGCACGCCACCATCAAGCGCAAATGCTACTTAGAACAAGGAGGGGTCGAACCCGTGAAGACATGCAAGGAACCCCAACAAGCCCGCATGAGAAACATAAGTTCGTTTATTCGGCTGCCAGGCCGCAACACGTTCCGTTTAGTTGGCCGTGAGATTCGACACTTTTGTCAATTGCAAGGGCACGGGCTGTCAGTTCCAAAATTGGACAGCGCGCCAAACTAATACCCGAAGCCAAATCAAAATGGTAGGCCATGCTTGAAAATCGAATATGTGTCCGCTTTAGATACAAGTCGTGACGGTTGGCGAGGGGAGAGGGGAGGGAGGGGGGACAAGCTAGACGCGCTCGCGTCATATCTGACGTCCTCCCGCCCCCACTCCCATCCCTTCCCATGGCGTACATCTCCTCTCTATTCGCACAGTCGGATGTCGCAGCAGGGCATAGCATTACATGGCATAGCATGGTGTTGAAGATCAACGCGTAGCCTGACATAGCATGGCGTGGCGACGCCCCAGAGTGGGGGCTCCTGCGCCCCAAAAAATCAAGGAATCGACACCGAATGTGGAATCACTTCATCTGGTTGTTTCGGGGGGGCATCTTCTAGATTTTGGAGCGTATTTGGAAGGACCGAGAACCATGCCGTGGCATGGCGCTGAAAGTAATGACGTCAGCGCTGCAGCGGGAGCACGATTCGGAACGAGCGGAAGCGCGGAAATGAGGCCAGCGCTGCAGCGGGAGCACGATTCGGAACGGGCGGTAGCCCGAAAATGAGGCCAGCGCTTCAGCGAGAACAGCATTTTGAAAAAGAAAGAAATCAAATACCCAACTCCCGGGAATCCTGTGTAAACCAATACGAGGAAGGGGGCCGAATATTTCTCGGACGTCACCAGAAAGGAGAGGAGAGCGGTATTCATATATTGTACAATTGTGGAGAGGGGAGAGGGAAGAGGGGAGGGGGGGAGTGAGGGGGGTGGGAGAGGGGAGGGGAGGGTGAAGGGGGGGGGAGAAGGGAGAGGGATGTCGGATGTGGCATGGTGTGCGTACGCTGTGGAGCAGAAATGGCACGGCCAAAGCTCTGCTCCGCCGAGGCTGCACCAGCGCACGAAGCACTGGCCCCATCAGCACGTTGAGTCTTTGATGCGTGATCTGCTCACCCGCGCAGGCTACAGCAACGACCATTGGCGGCGCGCAGAGGGGGGTAGGCGGAGGGGAGAAGCCTTCTTAGAAGGGGGCTGCTTCTTTGAAGGCGGCGGCCTTACATGTATAGAGAAGGCCCGCGCCTTCTGAGGAGCAGGGTGCTTCTGAGAAGCCTTCCCCTCTACCCCTGCCCCCCTCTGCGCGTGGCCGAGACCACGATTTGAGGGTGCCTGTTCTCACCAGCCACTGCTTCGCAGCACGAGCGGGGGGGGGGCAAGTTCGCCGGCGACAGTTGGACAGAGAATGGCTCTGGATCTGGGAACCTGCACAGTGCTCCGAAGCCTTGTGCTCTCTCAAGGTGTACCCCTGGGGGGCTCTGCCTGTGAAAAGCAGGCCTCTGGCCTGCCGGGCGGCGGTCCCCGTGTCGGGCGTCGGGCTCGACGTGTTTTGGCACGACTGGAGCGCGATCTCTCGATGAGGAAACGTGGGCGGAGCTCAGTGAAGCATTCCGGCCGCCTGACCGCTAGCAGGAGCGTAGTATCCGGCCTGACCTAAGGCACGATAAATAGGGAACGAAGCCCCCTCTTTTTCCCAGTAAGTCTACGAAGTCCGAAGGAACAGCAGGGGGCTGGCCGCCCAAACGGCAGCGGAACGCATGCAAACCAAATGAACGACCGAGCCCCTTTTGAAAAAGTAAGTGTTCTTTCTTCAAGCCAGACCCTGCATATTCTCACAGCACGGTATGCCGACGATGTGATTTGGCTGAACTTATGGTTGTGCGACCAGTGTCTCGCAGTTGGCAGCTGGAGAATAATCGAGCCGTCGCCATTTCGACATCAGCACAGAGACATTCGACGCTAGCTCTGTCGTTGCGACTACATTTCTGGATCTCTGGATCTATGCGTCGCTTACTCGCCTAGACTTCTCGCCTTCCATCGTGAACGAGCTGGCCGGTTTGATCGGAGACATGCACTTGCGCACCAAATCAGCGGTTCCCACTTCACTTGGGCGACGTGTCTTTCATTGAAGACCCACTGCGCCAAGACCTGCAAGGACGCCTAGCCCGAACACGGCAGCTCGGATTAAGGCCTTTGGAAGCGTGCTGTTTCTTCTCGTGCATTTTCGTCGAGATGCTTGTGCCGGGGCACCCGTTTTACTTCATTCGATCGGCATGGCACTGGGCTTGCTTACTCGACATCATGTTCTCCCGCGGGGTGTTAGCCGTAAGGCTCGCGGGCAGAGTCGATATCAGACGTCTCGGGGTGAGATCTGCAAACGTGGCCCTCGAGGTTGCAAGAGCGCGTTCGGACCCGTCGTGCCCGACCACACAGGTTGTCGTCCAGCTGGCGGCGCGACGTGCTTGACAGGCATTCCAAACCCACGCAAACACCGCCCTCTACGAAGCCATTCATGAGGTTACGGCAGACCTACTTTAAAGATGGCCTGCGCTGTTCGTTCAGTAGAGGAGTATAATTCTGCAGTGAGCCGATGTCCCTCCCATATCGCTCTCTGTTGCGATTACGGCCCGAGTGGGCCTGGCCCCCAGCAGGGTGGAGCGCGAGCCAACGCAGCATGTGTTCAAAGCACGGGTTGCTCCAGCATGGGCCAGGCAAGCATTGAGAAATGAACATCATGTGAGGTTCCGTGCCATTATGATAGCTTCCACAGGTTACAGCATCCTTTATGCACAAGGAAGTGCGATCTAGGTGATGTGATATGTGTGCTGCAGGCCATGTGGCGCAATCTACGTGGTGCAATTGATTACCCTGCACCGCGCTTGACCACCTCCACTGCTCGCGCAAACATCCCACCCACCCACCCGCAACTTGGCTTGCAAAATCTCTTAAGACCGTGACGGTGGGTACCAAATGGCACTTGGCAACGACAGCGACGCCGAAGACGACAGCGACAACGACGACGACGACGACGCCGCCGACAACGACTACGACGACACCGACGACGTCTCCAACGACTTCGACAACGCCGACAACGACGACTGGGTAGTCGAAGCCAATCTGGCGCCAATCTGGCAGGCCCAATCTGGCAAACGGGGGCAATCTGGCGAGGGAGCCAACGCGAATCAAGTCTGGCGAATAACCCAAATCATCCAGTTTGGCCGGGCCAGATTGGCCCTTGGGGCCCAATCCAATCTGACAGTCTGGCCTTCGACTACCCAGGACGACGACGACGACGACGACGACGACGACGACGACGACGACAACGGCGCCGACGACGACGACAATGACAACGACGACGACGATGACGACGCCGACGACGACGACACCGACGACGACGACGACGTCAATGACACCGACGACGACGACGACGACGACGCCGACGCCGACGTCGACGACGACGAAGACGACGCCGACGCCGACGACGACGACGACGACGAAGACGACGACGACGTTGCCAACGAAGACGACGACGAGGGAGGAGGGAGGACAACGACGGCGACAACGACGACAACGACGACAACGAGGGAGGGGGGAGGACGGCGACGACGCGAACGACGAAGAAGGAGGAAGGACGGCGACGCCGACGACGACAACGACGAGGGAGGAGGGAAGACGACGACGACGACAACGACGACGACGACGACGACGACGGCGACGAAATAGGAGGGACGACGACGAGACGCCGACGACGGACGACGACAACGAGGGAGGAGGAGGAGGAAGGACGACCACAGCGACAACGACGACGGAAACGACCACGACGCCAAAGAGGACGACGACGACGAACACGAGGAAAGACAGAGGACGACGTAGGCGACGACGGCGACGACGACGACGACGACGCAAGAGCGCGCGCGCACGCTTTTGTTGAAAATCCGTGTTGCGAAACCTTGTGTTTTTGTAGGTATTTTGGAACACGATTTTGAAATCATTCCGAAACCGATGGGTTTTGAAGGATTTCGGCATACGCGCGCGACGGCGCGCGCGTCTGCACTTCGTCCCATGTTTTGCAAGAGATTCTCGCGACGGCACACGCGCAAGGGCGTTCGACAGATTTCGACATGCGCGCGCGAAGCCCGTTTGGTAGCATTGTGTGGCATCTTGAAAAAGCTATGGTTTTCTGAAAACTTCGCAGGAGCTCGCGCGTAAGCCTTTTAGCAAATCAGTGTTGCGAAACAATTTGTTTTGTATGTTGCTTGGAAACTCGATTGCGAAACCCTTCCGACACCGAAGGCTTTTGAAGGATTTCTGCATGCGCGCGCGACGACGCGCGCGTGTGCACTTCGTCCCATTTGTTGCAAGGGATTCGTGAAAAAGTGTTATGTTAGAACAAAAGATGTCCCCGCATATCATTTTTCACACGGGAACCTTAGGGGGGCCGATCCCGGCCCCTCTGGGATAGTGTGAACTCATATTTAGGATGGACATGTGGTCAGAATCAAATATGATGTACATACCTGAAAGGGGGGCGGATAACGCTGGGGGGGGGGTAGAGTCTATTCTCTTTTTTACAAAGGAGAATACATTCAGTGCGAGCTACGTGGTGCAAGATATGTGGTGCATTATACGCGGTACGACGCAGTGCAACACATGTGTAAACAGACATTAAAAACACATATGTAGTGCAATACAGTTGGTGATATCTGTGCAGTGTTAGCTGTGTGGTGCTATCTGAGTGACGCAAAATATGAAGTGCGAAATACATCTGTGCATGCATGAATATATCTATAACTATATATGTACGTGTGGTGTGGGCTGTGTGGTATAAGCTGTGTATGATGTGCGAGCCATGTGGCGCAAGCCACGTGGTGCAGTGCATGTGGCACGAGCTGTGTGGTGCAAGCCAGGTGCAACATGTACACCCTGCGACATGCTTAAGAAATCATGGGTTAAGAAAGTCATAGTCTCAGAACTTGATTTAAAACCCAGCAGTTCTATCAAAATCTTGAGATTTACATTGGAGCATTAAGAATAATCGAGACTCTGGCCGAAAACTTAAGTTTTCTTAAGCATCGCCTAAGGTGTATGTGGCATGAGCCATGTCGTGTACCCACAGGGCCCCACGAGGCGCCCACGGGCGGCAGCGCGGCGAAAACCGGGGCGGACCCACCCAGCGCACGGGGCGCCCACGGGGCGCCCACGGGCGGCAGCGCGGCGACACCGCGGCGGACACACCCAGCGCACGGGGCGCCCACGAGGCGCCCACGGGCAGGCAACGTGGCGAAGCCTCGGTGAGCCAAACCAACTCCTCAGGAAGGCAAGCAGGAACGCCTAAATGCAACGACTGCTTAGACAGCGTGTTCCCTTGAACCTAGACGAATGCTCTTAAGAACGTACATGCTGTGTTCGTACTGCGCGGCGCTAATTCAAAAAAATGATCGAGCTCGTGATGAATTGCTAGGTCGCTCGTCTTCCGTCATCCCCCCCGCTTCTAGTTGAGACCACCCTCCGAACGCACACGAGAAGATGAGCACAAACGTACAGCTCCATATATATATATATATATATATACATATACATATATATATATATATGTATAAAGCCTGAAAATGCCGAGACCGCCCAGGCCTGCACCGAATCTGTGTACTTGTTCTTCCTCCTTCTGGGGCGGGAGGCGGAAAAAAAGGAGGAGATGTGATAAGTGTAGTACGTGGGATAAGCGCGCGAACAGCGCGTGAGAGAGAGGAGTGGCGCGGGCTCCCCGGCAGGGGCTGCAGAGCTCAGGGGAGCGAGCCGTGGCAGGCACCGTGAGAGCTGGAGCTCCCCCCCCCGCACGGCAGAGCTTCGAGGGTTTGAGGAGGAGAAGAAGATGGAGAAGGAGGAAGGAGAAGACTATATAGAGAAGGGGGCAGCGACCTCAGGTTCGCCCCGATCGGAAAAACCACGGCAGCAGCAACAACCACCATAACAACAATAACAACAACCACAACAACCACAACTGCGTCGACGACGACGACGACAACAATCATTTCAAGACAGTTCGCTTTTCTCTGCCCGTGTGCCATTCAACAAGTGCATTCCAAACCCTCAATACCCGCCCTCTTCGTCTTCGATCGTGCGCCCTTAGGGGTATATCGTTCTTACCTGCAACGTGTATTTCGTGCAGCCCCTGAGGCAGGGAAGGAGAGGACGGATGGAAGTAAGAGACAAGGGTGAGGGAGGAGGATGGAGCACGACAGAGAGTAGCTGGATGGGGGGGACAGGAACAGAAAACACGTGGCAGAACCAGACGGGCAGATCGGGCGGGCAGACCCTAACAGGCGGGGCGGGGCGGGAAGGCGGGCCCAGGCGGCCAGGTGGAGCAGGCGGGTTGCTGAAGCGTGCGTCCCGCATGGATCGCGAGGAAGGCTCGAGCGACAGCGCGGTTCCCAGGTGAGTCGCGAGGGAATCCACAGCGAGAGCGCGACTCCCGAGTGTCGAGAGCGCGGCGCCTGAATAATCACGAGGAAGTCCCGCGCGAAAGCGCGATTCCACATTGGGAGGAAGTCCCGCGCGACAGTGCAATTCCTGCATAAACTGAATGACCCAGTTTGGTGACACCTCGTTTTCCCTCGAAAGAATAGGGTGGGAGCCCCAGGAGAAGCACATGCATTAGAATCTACAAATTCTTACCAGGGAGGGAGGGGTCGACAACAATTATTCTTTAGAAATGAAAATTAAACCCAAAAGAAAAACATGTTAAGACTGTTCGCTCCTATCTGCTCACGTGCCAATCAATACGTATATCCCGAACCTTGGTACCCGCCCCCTCTCGTCGTCTTCCATCGTACCCCCTTAGGGGTATATCTTCCTTATCTGCCACGTGCAGTTAGTGCAGCCCCTAACGCAAGGGAAGAGAAGACGGGCGGAAGGAGGAGGGGGAAGAATGGAGCACGAGAGAAATTAACAGGAGGGGGGCAAGAGGCGGAAAACAAGTGGTAAAACCAGACGGGCAGATCGGGTGGGCAGACCCATAGCGGGCAGGTCGGCCCAGGCGACCAGGTCGAGCAGGCGGGTTGCTGAAGCGTGGGTCCTGCATGAACCGCGAAGAAGTCTCGAGCGAGAGCGCGATTCCCAAGTAAATCGCGGAAAAGCCCAAGGCGAGAGCGTGATCATGAGCGCCGAAGGCGCATCGTCTGAATAAACTGCGAGGAAGTCCCACGCGAGAGCGAGATTCGTATACAAATTGTGAGGAAGTCCCGCGCGAGAGCGCGATTTGGGCATACATTATGAGGACCTATCAGGCGGAAGCCTCTGTTGTTGTAAACCGGGGCCAACGATAGAGTTTGAACCCCGTGACTTTCCCTGATAAAAACGAGATGCGAGCCCTGGGGGAAGCAATTTAAAAAACAATGGTCACCGGAGGGGGGGGATTAACCAAAATCAGTGTTCAGCAATGGAAAACAACAACAACAACAGCAGCAGCAACAACACAACAGCAACAACAACAACAACAACAACAACAACACAATCATGTTAACTCTGTTCGCTCCCATCTGCTCACGTGCCAACCAATACGTATATCCCAAGCCCTCGGCACCCGCCCTCGTCGTCTGCTATCGTACCCCCTCGGGGGTATATTTTCTTTGCCTGCCACGTGCATGTAGTGCAGCCCCTAAAGCAGGGGAAGAGAAGACGGGTGGAAGGGGGGAGGAAGAGTAATGGAACACAGGGGAATTAGCAGGAGGGGGGCAAGGAGCAGAAAACAGCGGTAGAACCAGACGGGCTGATGAGGTGGGCAAAGCGGGCCCAATCGACCAGGTCGAGCAAGCGGGTTACTGAAGCGTGGGTCCTACATGAAGCGCGAAGAAATCTCGAGCGACAGCGCGATTCCCAAGTAAATCGCGGAAAAGCCCAAAGCGAGAGCGTGATTCCTGACCGCCGAGGGCACACTGTCGAATAAACAGCGAGGAAGTCTCACGCGAGAGTGCGATTCGTATATAAATTGTGGAAAGTCCCGCGCGAGAGCACGAGTCTTCAAAACACTGTGAAGAAGTATCAGGCGGGAGCCGCTGTTGTTGTAAACCGGGGGCCAACAACGCAGTCTGAGGAGGAAGACTTTCCCTGAGAGAAACCACGTGCGAGCCCCACGAGAAGCATTTCAATTGAAAAACAGTTGTCACCGGAGGGGGGATCAACAACAACAGCAATCATTCAACAACAACAACAACAACAACAACAACAACAACAACAACAACAACAACAACAACAGCAACAACAGCAATCATTTCAAGACTGTCCGTTTTTATCTGCTCGAGTGCCATTTAATGCGTATTTCCCAAGCCTTCGATACCCGCCCTCGCCTTCGATCGTACACATTTGGGGGGAAGTACATCGTTCTTCCCTGCAGGCTGGGCCCCAGCAAGCGGCGGGGCGGCCGCGGATCGTCGACCTGGCCAGCAGCAGCGCTGATCGGCGGCAACCCGACCCCAAGAGGGACGGACAGCGAACCGACCACGACGACGACGACGACGAGCGAAAGCGAGAGCGACAGCGAGCGACAGCGGGGCCCCGAATGGCAGGAAGGGGGCCACGAAGGGCGACAGCGGGCTCACGAAGGGCATGCGTACGGGGCCACGACGGGCGCGAACGAGCGGGGGCCACGAAGGGCAGATAATGCGGGGCCACAGAAGGCAACGAGGGGGCCAGTGAGGGTAGCAACGGGGCCACTTAGGACAACGAGGGGGCCACAAAGGGCGACAGCGGGGCCCCGAAGGGCATGCATATGGGGCCACGACGGGCGCGAACAAGCGGGGGCCACGAAGGGCATACGTATACTGGGCCGCAGAGGGCAAGGACGGGGCCACTGAGTACAACAACGGGGCCACGAAGGGCACCGAGGGGGCCACGAAGGGCAGCAGCGGCGCCACGCGGTGCATGCGTATGGGGCCACGACGGGCGCGGACGAGCGGGCGCCGCGAAGAGCATAGACGCATGGGGCCACGAAGGGCAGCCAGGGGGCACGAAGGGCTGCAACGGGGCCACGAAAGGCAGCGAGGGGGCCACGAGGGGGTGCAACGGGGCCACGACGGGCAGCGAAGGGGCCACGACGGGCTGCAACGGGGCCACGAGGGGCAGCGAGGGGGCCACGAAGGGCTGCAACGGGGCCTGCAACGGGGCCACAATGGCCCAGTAAAGCGACCGGCGCGCTGACCCTCCCCCCTTCGCGACACGAGGTGCGTCGCGCATTCGTCGCCCGTGCGCCGCCCGTGCGTCGGCCGCCGAAAAGGCCAGCCGTCCTCTCGAACGTGCACGTCGCCCTCGCAAGGGGGCAATTTGGTTAGTGCGTCGCCAGCGCGGCGGACACCCACGGGGCGGATCGCACGCGCGTCGCCCTCTCCACGGCCGCTGAAAAGGCTGGTCGCCTTCGGGAAAGAGAAAGTCGCCCACGCTGCGGCCCTCTTGGCGAGAAGAAGGCGGCCGCTGGGCCACCTCGGCAGATCAGCAAATCCCCCTAACATTGTAAACGCAGCGATGTTGCTGAACGCAGCCCGCCGATAGGCCAGCAGGTCCCCGCAGCCGCCGCCACAGCCGCCGCAACCGCCGCCAGCGCCAAAACTACCGCCGCCACGATCACCACAAACGGATGCGACCGCAACCACATCCACCGCGACGATTACAACTAACACCAATTACCGCCATCACCACCACCACGACCACCACGCTTCTCGCGACCACAACAACGACCGACACCAGCACGATCACCGACGTGACCACCACCAGCCCGCCCACCACCAGCGGCACGACCGCCGCCAACGCGACCAAGGCGACGAACGCGACCACGACCATGATCACCAACATGACCATTACAGAAGCACCCGCCCACTCCGTCCTCCTGCCGGGCCGCCCTTGCCGCCGCGCCCGCCTCGCGCCCCTGCACCTCCCCCCTCCTTTTCTCCTCGTAATCTTCCTCTTCCACCGCCGGCGGCGGGGCCGTTCGCGGAAGGCGGGGGCGCCGCTCGCGGCGACGCGCCGCGGCCGTGGAAGGGGGGCCGAAGGAGAAAAGAACGTGAAGAGGGACACGGGGTGGCAAGGGAAAAAAACAAAGACGAGAGAGGAGGGGGGGGACAGACAGAGGGAGGCCGGTAGAAAGGAGGAGGAGAAGGGGAGGAGAGAGGGAGACGAGGCAGGAGAGAGGACGAAGGAGGAGGAATGACAAAAGAGGAGGGACGACGAGGAAGGAAAAGGGAAATAACAACGGCAAGCACCGCCCTTCCTGGCGCAATGGAGGACGCAGCCGCCGCCACTTGTGAACAGCGCAAGCACGGCGGACCGACGGCCGTTGCGCATTGTTGCTCGGAGAAATGCTAGGGGCGGGCAAAGTCGCGCGTGCGTCGCGCGTGCGTCGCGCGTGCGTCGCGCGTGCGTCGCGCGTGCGTCGCGTGTGCGTCGCGCGCGTGGCGCGTGCGTCGCGCGTGCGTCGCGCGTGCGTCGCGCGGGTCGATCGTGCGTCGCGCGCTGGCAGGGGTGCGTCGCGCGCGGATCGGAGTGCGTCGTGCGCGCGTCGCGCGCGCGTCGCGCGTGCGTCGCGCGGGCGTCGCTCGGGTCGTTCGCGCGTCGCGCGCAGGTCGCGCGCGAATCGCTCGAAGGGCGCCGCGGACTCCCGACGGCATGTGAACTGCACGGCCCGCCGGCGAAACAATCGACGGATGCACGCGGCAATCATAGAAATAGCGAGACACGCACGTGAGAACTACGAACGCGAGGAGACCTATAGACGACATGGAGATGCAGCGCGCACGGACTAATCCACGTCAAGCGCACGCCCCGTCAGATTTTGAACATCGGTCCGTCGCTGCAGCAATTTGGCCACGTCTCGCCCGCCGATGCATTGGGGGGGAAAAGGAGGATGGAAGTGAGGCGAGGGAAGGGCGGGCGGAAATGGGAACGGACGGGCGAGGGGGGGGCGCGCGAGGGCGGCGCAGCGGCGGCGGGAGCGATGGAAGGCGATCGAAGGGGGGCGGCGGGAGCGAGGAGGGCGAGAAGAAGTTCCAGGAGGGTGGAAGGACAACGGGGGGTGAGTAGGGAGGCGGACAGGACGGCAGCCTGACACAAAAGAACTGAATACAAATTTCGCAAACGGGGCAAAACGCGCAGCGCGTTGGACGAGGGGAAGAGGAAGGAAGAAGGGGGGGGGCAGGAGGATTGGCGCGAAACGACATCGGGGCACGGGGCGCGATGCGACGGGGCGAAGTGGCGCCGCGTCGCGCGACGTGACGTCACCCCCACCGTGGCGCGACACGCACAGCCCCCAATCAACACGAGGCGTCTTCGTCCTCAGCAACGGTTGGCGCCCCCGACAGTGAGCACCAGCAAATCCTTTTGCGCCGAATTGGGAACAGAACGCGTTGGTGGACCGTCGAACTAGGAAAGCGCCGCGACCGCCAAAATGGCTGCTGGTGCACCGGCGTCGGAAACCTATATATCGCCAGAGAAATTCCGAAGTCGCGCCATATGTCGCCCACGCAATCTGGGAGGCCGGGATTCGGGACAGAGACGCAAACCAGGGCCGGCACACGGGCGACGCTCGGGCGACGCACTGAACGAAACTTAAAGGGGGGGGGGGGGTCGCTTCACTGGGCCTGCCACAAAGAGCAGCGAGGGGGCCACCAAGGGCCATGAAGGGCAGCGAGGGTGCCACGAAGGGCTACAACGGGGCCACGAAGGGCAGCGAGATCCCGATTCCTAAAGAAGATGCGAGGGACTCCTGAGTGCCTGAGTGTCGGGAGCGCGGCGCTTGAGTACATTGCGGGAAACTCCAACGCAAGAGCTCGATGCTTGAGTAAATTGTAAGCAAGTCTCCAACGAGAGCGCGATTCCAGAGCGCTGAGAGAGCGATTCCTGCATAAATTGAAAGTAAATCCCAAACGAGAGCGCGGCTCCTTAGTAAAATGCGAAGAAATATCAGGCGGGAGCGGGGGTCTTGGCTAAATTGTGGGGAGGTCTCAGGCGAGAGCCGTTGTTGTTGTAATCCCGGGGCCAACAACACAGTTTGAGCCCCGTGACTTCCCCTAATAGAAAGCAAAGTGCGAGCCCTGGGGGAAGCACTTCAATTTAAAAGCACAATGGCCATGGGAAGGGGGGGATCAGCAATAATTATGCTTCTGCAATGAGAGCTCAACAACAACACTAACAACAACAACAACAACAACAACAACGACAACAACAACAACAACAACAACAACAACAACAACAACGCAAGGACACTCTCTGAGGCCACCCTGGCGGGGCCCGTAGGTGCGTCCTCGCCCCCGGGGCGAGCGCACTGCCCCAGGCCACACGTTGCAGTTGTTGCCCCGGGGGGGGGGGGGGGGGGGGGGGGGGGGCAACGCGCAACACCTCTGTCATACGCTAACGTAAATCTATATGTGTTTCCGAATCTCCGTTGGCTCCCTTACTGTTCCCCACGCACTCCTGTGTCCGAAAACCGACCACGCGCCAGCGAGGCCAGTTCCTCCTCCTCATAGGACTCCTAGGGAATCGCGCAGGACCCTGTAAGGATCCTATGGGATCCCTCTAGGGTTCCTATAGAATCTCGTGCAGGGCCCTGAAAGGATCCTCTAGGATCCCTATAGGGTTCCTATGGAATCGTGCAGGACCCTGTAAGGATCCAATAGGATCCCTCTAGGGTTCTTATGGAATAGTGCAGGACCCTGTAGGGATCCTATAGGATCCCTATGGGCTTCCCATAGAATCGTGCAGGACCCTGTAAGGATCCTATAGGATCCCTATAAGGTTCCAATGGGAAACTGTTGGGCCCTGTCAGGATCCTATAGGATCCCTCTAGGGTTCCTACGGAATCGTGCAAGACCCTGTACGGATCCTATGGGATCCCTGTAGGGTTCCTATGGAATCGTGCAGGACCCTGTAAGGATCCTATAGGTTCCTCCTCTATAGGACTCCTATGGAATCGCGCAGGACCATGTAAGGTTCCTACAGAATCCCTCTAGGGTTCCTATGGAATCGTGCAGGACCCTACAGGGTCCTATAGGATCCCTATAGGATTCGTATGGAGCCGTGCAGGACCCTGTAAGGATCCTATAGGATCCCTATAGGGTTCCTATGGAATCGTGCAGGTTCCTGTAAGGATCCTATAAGATCCCTATAGGGTTCCGATGGAATCCTGCAGGGCCCTGTGAGGATCCTATAGGACCCTTTATGAAAGTTCCGATGGAATCGCGCAGGACCCTGTAAGGATCCTATAGGATCCCTCTAGGGTTCCTATAGAATCTCGTGCAGGGCCCTGAAAGGATCCTCTAGGATCCCTATAGGGTTCCTATGGAATCGTGCAGGACCCTGTAAGGATCCAATGGGATCCATCTATGGTTCTTATGGAATCGTGCAGGACCCTGTAAGGACCCTATAATCCCCATAGGCTTCCCATAGAATCGTGCAGGACCCTGTAAGGATCCTATGGGATCCCTATAAGGTTCCAATGGGAACCTGTTGGGCCCTGTCAGGTTCCTAGAGGATCCCTCTAGGGTTCGGATGGAAACGTGCAGGACCCTGTAAGGATCCTATATGATCCCTAGAGGGTTCCTATTGAAACGTGCAGGACTCTGTAAGGATTCTATGGGATCCCTCTGAGGTTCCGATGGAATCGTGCAAGACCCTGTAAGGATCCTATAGGTTCCTCCTTATAGTACTCCTATGGAATCATGCAGGACCTGTAGGGATCCTATGGGATTCCTATAGGATTCCTATGGAATCGCGCCGGACCCTGCACGGACCCTATGGGACCCCTGTAGGATTCCTATCGAACCGTGCAGGACCCTGTAAGGATTCTATAGGATCCCTCTAGGGTTCCTACAGAATCGTGCAGGACCCTGTAAGGATCCTATAAGATCCCTATAGAGTTCGGATGGAATCCTGCAGGGCCCTGTGAGGATCCTATCGGATCCCTATAGGGTTCCTATAGAATCGTGCAGGACCCTGTAAGGATCCTATAAGACCCCGATAGGATTCTTACAGAATCGTGCAGGACCCTGTACGGAAACTATGGGATCCCTATAGGGTTCCTATGGGATCGTGCAGGACCCTGTAAGGATCCTATAGGATCCCTATTGGGTTCCTATGGAATCGTGCAGGGCCCTGTAAGGATCCTATATGATCCCTATAGGCTTCCTATGGAAAACCTGTTGGACCCTGTAAGGGTCCTGTAGGATCCCTCTAGGGTTCCCGTGGAATCGCGCAGGACCCTGTAAGGATCCTATAGGATCCCTCTAGGGTTCCGATGGAATCGTGCAGGACCCTGTAAGGACCCTATGGGATCCCTCTAGGGTTCCCATGGAATCGTGCAGGACTGTGTAAGGATCCTATGGGATCCCTATAGGGTGTTCCGATGGAATCGTGCAGGACCCTGCAAGGATCCTATAGGTTCCTCCTTATAGGACTCCGATGGAATCGTGCAGGACCCTGTAAGGATCCGATCGGTTCCTCCTTATAGTCGTGCAGGACCCTGTAAGGATCCTATAGGATCCCTATAGGGTTCCGATGGAACCGTGCAGGACCCTGTAGGGATCCTATAGGCTCCCTCTACGGTTCCGATGGAATCGTGCAGGGCCCTGCAGAGGGGTGTGCCAAAATGATCCTCGAGAGGGGTGTGCCATAATGAAGCCTCTGAGGAGCTCTCTTTGGAGCCAGGGCCACGATCCTCGAGAGGTGTATGCCGAAATCCGCCGGCCCCCTTGTGGGGCCACCAGGCTGTAGGACCGTGATTCGCAGTTTCCTGTACCAGTTGTAGCTTGTAGTTTCCAGTGTTACAGTTCTGTTTCTTGCTGGTTACTGTAACTAGTTGATTGACCGCGCGAGGGGGGGGGAGGCCCAAACAGGATTTTTTAGCACCCCCTGGGCGCGTTGTCTGAATTGCTGGGGGGGCTCGAAATCGACACCCCTCACGCAGATCCGCGGGGTCAGGGTCCAAAAACACAGGGGATTTGCCACATTTCTGAAATTCGGTGCCACCCCTCACGCAGATCCGCGGGGTCAGGGTCCAAAAACACAGGGGATTTGCCACATTTCTGAAATTCGGTGCCACCCCTCACGCAGATCCGCGGGGTCAGGGTCCAAAAACACAGGGATTTGCCACATTTCTGAAATTCGGTGCCACCCCTCACGCACATCCATCGCAAGGCGTGGTAACCCAAACTGCGAGTACTCCCTCGGCCCTTTAATCCCAAGGTGTGGTAACCAAGCTCGTAAACCATACACGTCTTACCAATCGCCCTGTGTGGTAACCCCTCTTGTGATCAGTTGGTTTTGCCGATTGCGAATCGGCCTCGCATGAAGTTCCGATACTGCTGCACGACAGCGCCAAAGCCTCATGACTTAGCTCTTCCATGGCCCATTCTCCGAGAGAGGGGGCCGGCGGCAGGGGGCGAAGCCCTTACGGATAAAGCCTCGGTGGAGCTCCCTGTGGGGCCAGGGCCACGATCCGTGAGAGGGGCGCGCCGAAATCAAACTTCGGTGGAGGTCCCTGTGGGGCCAGGGCCACGATCCTCGAGAGGGGCGTGCCGAAATGGAGTTTCGGTGGAGCCCCCTGTGGGGCCAGGGCCACGATCCGTGAGAGGGGTGCGCCGAAACCAAGCTTCGGTGGAGCTCACTGAACCACGATCCTCGAGAGGGGTGTGCCCAAATCAAACCTCGGTGGAGCTCCCTGTGGGGCCAGGGCCACGATCCGTGAGAGGGGTGCGCCCTTTGGGGCCTGTATGGGGCTCCGCAGCAGTCCCGAAAGGACCTGCCGAGCAACGCCGCCGGCCCCTGCAGACCCCCGCAGCGGCCTGGCGAGGCCTCGTGGCGTTGCTCCGACCAGGGGCCCTGCAGGGCCCGTGCGTGGCCCCGTGGTGTTGCTCGGGGGGGGTCGAGCAACGGGCCTCCAGTAGTGTCCTCGCGAACAACAACAACAACAACAACAACAACAACAACAACAACAACAACAACAACAACAACAACAATTACTAGCACGTGGGGACACTCCGTTCTCACCAGTGCCAGGGTTTTCATAGGAGGCGGGCAATACCCCCACTTTGTGGGGGGGCCGGTTCAAGCTCTACCAAATTTCCAAACGACTCTTCGCCACCACCCACACCCAGCTTCCCGCCCTATGACGTTCGGACACTTCACTTCGTGGCATGCGGACGACCGTGGCTACTATTCAGGGCCCCGCGGCCGACGACGACGGCGTGCGCGCGCGAAGAAAAAACGAATGTGTCCCGCATGGTATTATTTGACAGGGATGATGGCCCTGGCAGGTGCGCAACCGTTGTTGCAGAAGTTCGAAAAAGTTGCTCGCAAAAGCCCGTTTGACAGAAATGTTTAAAAAGTGTTGGGTTTCCTACAAATCCGCAAGAGCGCGCGGGATGAAATGTTGACACTTTTTTTTTGAAAAACCATTGGTTTTTTTTGATGTTTTTATGTTAAAATCGCTACGAACACTAAGGTTTTGGAAGGATTTCGTCTTGCGCGCGCGAATGTCCACTTTACCTTATTTTTTGCAAGGGATTCTTGAAGTTTGGTTATGTTAGAACAAGAAATGTCCACTTTAGCTTATTTTTTGCAAGGGAAAGCGGGGTAACAAAACAACCGGATCCTGGACACCCGTTTTGCCTGAGACTTCCTCACGAAAATGATGAAAATGTGGCTGCGGCCTAGGCGCGGCGGGGGGGGCGCGCACCAGGGGGCCCAACAATAATTATTCTTTAGAATTAATAATGTTCAACAACAACAACAACAACAACAACAACAACAACAACAACAACAACAACAACAACAACAACAACAACAACAACAATCATTTAAGACTGGGGACACTCCGTTCTCACCAGTGCCAGGGTTTTCATAGGAGGCGGGCAATACCCCCACTTTGTGGGGGGGCCGGTTCAAGCTCTACCAAATTTCCAAACGACTCTTCGCCACCACCCACACCCAGCTTCCCGCCCTATGACGTTCGGACACTTCACTTCGTGGCATGCGGACGACCGTGGCTACTATTCAGGGCCCCGCGGCCGACGACGACGGCGTGCGCGCGCGAAGAAAAAACGAATGTGTCCCGCATGGTATTATTTGACAGGGATGATGGCCCTGGCAGGTGCGCAACCGTTGTCGCAGAAGTTCGAAAAAGTTGCTCGCAAAAGCCCGTTTGACAGAAATGTTTAAAAAGTGTTGGGTTTCCTACGAATCCGCAAGAGCGCGCGGGATGAGATTTTGACAATTTTTTGTTGAAAAACCATTGGTTTTTTGATGTTTTTATGTTAAAATCGCTCCGAACACTAAGCTTTTGGAAGGATTTCGTCTTGCGCGCGCGAATGTCCACTTTACCTTATTTTTTGCAAGGGATTCTTGAAATTTGATTATATTAGAACAAGAAATGTCATTTTATAGTGTTTTTTGCAAGGGAAAACGGATTACAACAAAACAACCGGATCTGGATCACATCGTTTTACCTGAGGCTTCCTCACGAAAATGATGAAAATGTAGCTGCGGCCTAGGCGGCGCAGGGGGGGCGTGCACCAGGGGGCCCAACAATAATTATTCTTTAGAATAAATAATGTTCAACAACATCAACAGCAACAACAACAGCACTACAACAATTACAACAACAACAACAACGGCAACAACAACCATAATAACCACAACATCATCATCAGCAGCAGCAGCATCAGCATCAGCCTCAGCATCAGCCTCAGCATCAGCATCATCACCATCATCAGCAGCATCATCAGCATCATCATCAACATCTGCATCATCCTCATCATCAGCAGCAGCAGCATCACCGTCATCAGCAGCATCATCATCATCGTCATCATCACCAACAACAGCAATAACAAAAACAACTGCAACAACAACAACAACAACAATAATTTATAACGCACATAATAATTAATCAACTGGTAGAAATAATGGCATTAGTAAACAATGATATCAATCAGAATCCATCATTATAATGATAATGATGACGGACGGCGTTTGTTATCGCGACTTCGGCGCCCCAAGGGGGGGGGCTCGGGGCTGCGGCCGTGAACTCTGGAGCCCACGTCGCGAAGGCCGGGGAGCCGGGGACGAGGGGGACCGCACCCCGCCCTCCAGCTCCGCCGCGCAAGGCCCACCCCCCCGCTTTTCAGGTCGCCAAGACGAGCATCGCGCGCAAAAGCCGGCGGAACGGAAAACGCGGGGGGGGGAGGGGGCCAGCCCAGGGGCGGAAACACCGACCTGGGATCGGGGATGCATCGTCGATGGATCGGCGACGGGCCACCGCTCGCGAAGCCGCCATTTCCTGCGCAGGGAAGGCTACCAGGCCCAAGTCAGCGATCACGGGGCGGAGTGGGGTCGATGTATCCCCCCCAGAGGCCCATGCCCCCTGACGTTGCCCCTGATGGATGGGGAGAGGAGGACTGGTGAGGCGTCACTGGCATCCACAGACAGGGTACAACATCCCGTGCCTGATGTTCAGAATACCAAAACAACAATCAAAGTTGGCTCATCCGCGGTCCCATGGGGCCTGGACATAGTTTCACAAAGAAACAGTAACGATGCTAACAAGCGTCGCTTCGCGACGGAATATCGAACAGCATCGCGCCATGCAGCGGCTGAAGCCCTGGCCGCCGCCGCCTCGCGGGCTTGAATCCAAGCCTGTAAACGCCAACATCCCTGAAGACGAAATCAAGCCAGCGGATGAGGCCGGGAGACTCACATCTCGCGGCGGAGACTGTTGCAGTGCATGGCAGAAGAAAGCAACGCCTCGCCTCGAGCTTTCAGTCACCGTGGTCAATTCACGGTAGTGAGGATACAAAGTCTGAGCAGAATGGTGGGAATGTAACCCCTGCACAACAGATGGCAGCGCGTGGAGCAATATGCTCAACAAGTCGCACAAAAAAAGAGAGTGAGCCACTACTATTCTCAACAAGACAACGGCCAACGAGTGTCCCAGGGTGCGGTCCTGGACGGCCCTGCTTGGGTCGTACAACACGGGGTCCGTCTGTCCCCTTTTCCGAACGCCGTCTTGGCTTCGATGCATTTATGTGTAAGTGCAAGTGCAACGTGCAACTGTAACGTGTAAGAGAGAGTGTAAGTATAAGTGTGAGTGAACTGAAAGTCCAAGTGTAAGTGTAATTGCAAGTGTAAGTGTAAGTCTAAGTGTAAGGATAAAAGGAGGTGTAAGTGCACGTGTAAATGTAAGTGGATGTGGGAGTGTAAGTGTAAGTATAAGTGTCAGTGTGAGTAAGAGTGCAAGCTAACGTGAAAGCGAGCGTTTAAGTGTAAGTGTAAATGTAAGTGAAAGTGTGAGTATAAGCGTACGTTTAAGTGTAAGCATGAGTAGAAGCCTCAGCGTAAGCATAAGCGTAAGTGAAAGCGTGAGCGTGAGCGTAAGTGGAAGTGGGGAAGTGGACGTGGAAGTGGAAGTGCAAGTGCAAGTGCAACTGCAAATCTTAGGTGTGAGGGGTTAAATGTAAGTGCAAGTGTAAGTGCAAATGCACGTGTAAGTCCAAATGTAAATGCAAGTGTACGCGTACGTGTACGTGTACGTGTAAGTGTAGGTGTAAGTATAAGTGTAAGTGTAAGTGTAAGTGTAAGTGTAAGTGTAAGTGTAAGTGTAAGGTTAAGTGTAGGTGTAGGTGTAGGTGAAGGTGTAGGTGTACGTGTACGTGTAGGTGTAGGTGTAGGTGTAGGTGCAGGTGACCGTGTAAGTGTAAGTGTAAGTGTAAGTGTAAGTGTAAGTGTAAGTGTAAGTGTAAGTGTAAGAGTAAGTGTACATGCAAGGGCCTTCAATCGCCGTGCCATGAGGCATGAATTGAAGTGTCTTCAGGTCCCATGAGTCCTCCATCCTCACAGTCCGGCGTTCTTGGCGCTGCTGTGCGATTCCGGGCGCTTCTGGCGCTACCGGGACTTCCCGCATGTCTTTTTCAGGGGCCAAGAGGCCTTCAAAACATCGGAAGAGGCCCCTAAGACGGTCTAATTGCGCCTCCCGACGCTCGAAGATCGCTGCAAGACGCCCAAGATGCCCTTCAGGCGGCCCAAGAGGCTTCCTACAGGCCCCCAAGAGGACCCCTGAAATCATTGATTCCCAGTTAGGCTTGCAAAGGATTTAAGCGTTCTCGCCTTTTCGGGCTTCCGACGTTCCAAAAATACCCAAGGGGCCCTCAAGATCACTCCAAGACGGCCCTCAGACGGCCCAAGAGGCCCCAAGACGGCCCAAAAGGACCCCAAGACGGCCCAAGAGGGTTCAGCCCGAGAGGGGGGCGACACAAGGTGCCATTGGGGCAAGATAGGCCCCAAGAGGCCCCGAGTGCCTCCCAACAGGCCCTAACAGGCCCTCAAAAAGAGGCCCCAAAAAAGGACAGAGGCCCGCAAGAGGCCGAAGAGGCGCCCAAGAGACATCCAAGAGAAAGACACCCCATGAGGCCCCCGAGAGGCACCCCAAGAGACCCAGAGAGGCATCTTAGTGGCCTCTGGCCCACAATCCAGGCACAAGAGATCAATGCCCGCTGGGATCGACATGACCCAAGTGGTACCACTTGGGTACCACTTGAGTCATGCAGTTCGAATCGATGACGGAAGCATCCCAAGAAGCTTCTGAGGGGCATCCCAAGAAAGGCATCCAAGACCCCTCCGTCCCACAACCATGGCAAGAAATCGTTGGAAAGTAATCATCATCATCATCATCATCATCATCATCATCATCATCATCATCATCATCATCATCATCATCATCATCATCATCATCAGCATTATCATCACCATCATCATCATCATCATCATCATCATCATCACCACCACCATCATCATCATCATCATCATCACCACCACCACCGTCAGCACCATCATCATCATCATCATCATCATCATCATCATCATCATCATCATCATCAGCATCGTCATCGTCGTCGCCGTCATCACCATCATCCTCATCATCATCAGCAGCATCATCACAATCATCATCATCATCAGCAGCAGCATCATCATCGTCACCATCCTCATCCTCATCCTCATACTCATCCTCATCATCATCCTCACATCCTCCTCCTAATACTTATCATCATCATCAGCATCAGCATCAAAATCGTCATCATAATCAGCATCATCATCAGCATCGTCGTCATCATCCTCATCATCATCACCAGCATCGTCATCGTCATCGTCATATCATCATCAGCAGCATCAGCATAATCATCGCCACCATGAACTGCCTCACCGTGAGAACCTTCGTCAGCGCGTCATCATCAGCAGCAGCCTAACCATCAAAAACATCATCATAATCATCATGGTCACCATCATCATCATCATCATCAGCATCATCATCATCATCTTCATCATCATCACCTTCCTCAGCATCGTCATCATCGTCACCATCGTCAACATCATCATGATCGTCATCATCATCACCATCATCACCATCATCATCATCATCATCATAATCCGCATCATCATTATCATCATGTTCATCATCATCGTCAGCAGCATCCGTATCATCAGCAGCAGCATCACCATCGTCATCGTCACCATCGGCATCATAGCAACATCCTCAGCATCATCATCAGCATCACCAGCATCCTCCTCTTCTTATCATCATCACCATCATCATCGGCGTCGTCATCGTAATCGTTATCATCAGCATCGTCATCATCATCATCGTCATCGCCATCGTCATCGTCATCATTATGATCATCAACAACAGCGTCATCACCATCACCCTCACCATCATCATCATCACCATCGTCCTCATCCTCACCCTCATCCTCCTCTCCCTCCCTCTGCACCTCCTCATCCTCCTCCTGGTCCTCATCATGTCAGTGGCGTCTGACCCACAGCCCAAGCACGAGGGATCAACGCCTGCTGGGATTGATATACCCAAAACGAAACCACTTGGGTACCACTTGGGTCATACAATCAATTTACATCTAAGGGGGAGGCATCCCGAGAAGGCCCTGGGAGGCATCCAAAAAGACCAAGACAAGCCTCCAAGACGCATCGCGCCAAGGACACAGGCGGCGACACGGCGGGGTGGGCCGAAAAGTACTATATCAGAATTTCCGCTGGGTGCGGCCGAACGACCCCTCGGATGCGCCTCGAGTGATATTTGAGACAACCTTCTCCATGGAAGGCAAGTTGCCACCCCGATCAAATTGTCAAAGGGGCTGAAAATTGACGCCCGTCCACGCCTCACACAGCCGCCAACTCGACCATGACCCGCTTCGGAGCAGCGCTGGAAGCACCTCGTGGGCATTCGCGCAAGGCCACCCTACCGCAAGAGGTCGTGATGGCCGAGCTTCTCCCTCCTCCCACCCACCTCTTCACCCTCCACGGGTCGACGTTCCCAATTGTCCAGGCCCCACGGCAGCACGTCATGAGAGGGCGATACCATCCCTCTCCATGAGAGCCTGTCATTCCAGAAATGTTCAGGAGAGGTTCGAACACTCCATCGCAGCTCCGAGTGTCTGGTCACGGTGCGACAGTCCTCGGAGGCCATGCCTGCTACTCCCGCTGATCGTTCTATCCCACCTCTGCCGCAGCGTGCTCGTCACACACGCGCTCCCTCGTGCCTGGTGACTGCACGCGCAATGACAGCGCCCTCACACGGACAAGCTTCGCCGCGCAAGCGCGCTTGCTCTGCCAGCCTTGCCTGTGCGGCGCTCGAGTTTGCTGCCTGCCACGCCGCGCACGCTCTCGAGCAACAACAGAGAGAGAGGGAGAGGCGGGGCCTCTGCCTTGCCGGAGGGCACTTGAGTCAGTGGAGGCGATGCCAGTGGAGCCTCGCCGGGAGGACAGAAGGGGGAGGAGGATGAGGGAGAGGAGGGGGAAGACGACGGAAGGAGAGGAGGGGGGAAGGAGACGAAGACGATGAGACGGAGGAGGCGCAGAGGGGATCCAGTCCCCCAGCTCCATCATGCTCCACCCGGGAAGCCTGCAGAGCAGCCTGGGGGGAGCTTCTGACACCGCGCGAACTCTTCAAGCTTTTTGGTACGCGGGCGCGCGAAGCAAGTCGAACGCCGAGCACGCCAGGGCGGGCCGCGCCGTAGCGAAGGAAAAAACAGCGGAGAACTACGCCGCCACAGAGCGGAGCAGAGCGAAGCAACGAACTGTTCATCAAACCCGAAAGATCGGATTTCCAGAATCTCCCCGGGCTCCTTCAGCCGGCTGCCTCCTGCTGGCCCAGGGGCCCGAAACGGGCCCCCCAGGCCGTGCTCACCCTTGGAACAACCCCTCGCATGCGTCGCTGCCGTGCCAAGGAGGGCGCGAACCTGACGGGGGCCACGTTCGCTCAGAATCGACTCCCAGGATTATGTTGCTCCCATCGTACTAGCAGGACCACATCTCAGAAATAACTTCGAGCACCCAGAAGAGCATCGAAACAGTCTCGAAGGAGCATCGCCTCCCAGGGCCCGACACGTGAAATCCCTCCAGTCTCGTTACCTTCTTGGTGCTCGAAGTTCTTTCTGGTGGTCAAGGCTAGAGCAGGTAAGAACATCACACTCCCAGGACTCCGCGTGCGGCGCCGAGCTGGCGCGCCTAGCGGAGGCCACCAAAGGGAAAGTGAAACAAGTTGAGAGTATGGCCTTCGCTGTTAGAATGAGGATCCTCCAGAGTACCCTCGAGGCCGTCAATGCTGAGGAACGTCTCGAGCGCGAATCTAGACAACAACGTAGGTGTCGTCGCACCGAGACTAATGTTGTGAGGCCACCCGCGCCTAGTGTTTGTGCCGCTTTCGCCTCCCCCCATCAGTTGGGTGAGAATGGTCGTTCGTGCACTAGGTGTCTTGGTTCAGCGTCCCACGCTCGGAAAAAGGTTGGGCTGGACTCGCCATGTTATGACCTAATTAATGTGGACGGCGAGGTGTTTGAACCTCCTCCTGGGGTCGAGGTGCATACTTCAGGGGGGGGGCTCACCACTCGCACGCACTCAGGTTTCACCAGAGGGTAGGGGTGTGGTTCTGTAATGTCTGTGGGTGTTTCGCGGCTGAACAGATCGCGAAACTCAGTGAACAATGTTCAGGCCGCCTTGATGGTAATCGCACTGATTACCGTACGCGAATATACCAGGGTTTATTGCCCAAGGCCTTCAGCAAGGCCGAACTTGTAAAGAGGGCGGCTAAGCAGAAGCTAGTGTAGAGCCCGTTAAGCGACCCAGTCGCCTAATCCAGAACTCCAGAACTCCTCCTCCTCCTCCTCCTCCTCCTCCTCCTCCTCCTCCTCCTCCTCCTCCCGCCGGCGACGAGGACAGCGACGAGGACCCCGCCGCCCCTCCGACGACGGCGGCGGAAGGCCCCGCCACCCCGCCTGTCGGCCTGCGCGACGAGGAGGTGTCCTGGCGGGGACGACTCGTCGTCGTCGTCGTCGTCGTCGGCGGCGGCGGCGGCGGCGGCGGCGGCGGAGGCGGCGGCGGGCGGCGGCGGGCGGCGTCGGCGGCGCAACACGAGGGCGGCGCGGGGAGGGGCGGGCGAGAAGCACCCCGCCGTCAGGGGGGCGGCGGGGAGGGGCGGCGGCGGCGGCGGCCTCGACGACTGCGCGTGGCTTCGTGGCGTGATATGTCCGTTTGTGGGCTTCCGGGGGCGTCCTCCTCCTCCTCCTCCTCCACATCCACCTCTTCCTCCTCCTCCTCCTCCTCCTCCTCCTCCTCCTCCTCCTCCTCCTCCTCCTCCAGGGGCGTCTGGGGGGCCTCTGGGGAGGCCTCGGGCGGAGGCCTCGCGGGGGGCGGGGAGGAGCAAGGAAAGGAGGGGAGGCGAAGGGGGGAGGGGCAGAGCGAAAGGGGGCACAGAACGAGAGGGGGGGGCGGAAGGGATTGAGAGGGCGTGGGAGTGGCGGGTCGGGGGAAGGACTGGGATGGGCTGGGAGGGGCGAAGAGGGGCTGGGGATGTGCTGGGGGGCGGCGGCACGTTGTGGCACACTGGATGGGTTGAACGGGGTAGAGTGAGTGTGTGTGTGTGTGTGTGTGGGTGAGCGGGTCTGAGTGTCAGTGAATCTGGGTATGGGTGAGTCTGGGTATGACTAGACTGAGTACGACTGCATACAACTGCGACTGGTCCGTGTCCAAGTGAGTCCGAATGTCAGTGAGACTGAGTACGAGCGAGTCTGGGTATGAGTGCAACTGAATATGACTGGATACGAGTGCACATCGAAGTGTGAGACGGTCCGAGTGCCAGCGAGTCTGACTATGAAATAATATGAAAGTGGGCGAAGAGGAAAGAGGCGGGAACGAGAAAGGAAGAGGGCGGGAGGTGGAGGTATCGCACGAATAACCAGAACCCCATACTCTGGATAAGGGAGAAGCTGAGGGACCAGATCGCTGAGGAGACGGAGGCATTGATGGAGTGCGCTGGTGAGATAGAGTGAAGAGTTGAAAGAGGGAGAGATTGGCAAGGAGACAGGACCACTAAAAAAACACATGCACATTGGGCACATACACAGCATCGTCAAAATCATCATAAACCGCGCGTGAACAAAAACCGCATGTAAATACCTAGGCAAATGAAGGAGGGATGGGACGAGAGATAGGGAAAGAGAGCGGGGAAAGAGAAAGAGAGAGAGAGAGGGAGAGGGAGAAAGACATACAGTCGGGGCGTTGACCTAAGGAACGATAAATAAGGAACGAGGCCCCTTGTTTCCATAAGTTAAACTTCGATTTGCCATCGAAAACCTAAGGACAGCATAAGACAAACTGCGACACAATTAAGGAACACGGAGCCCCTCCTCAACGAAAAGGGTTCCTTGTTCAGCGCCCCGACAATATAAACACACACGTTTTGCCAAAGGGAAAAGTATAGACAAGGGTATTCGAGAGAGAAAGAGAGAGAGGGAGAGGAGAGAGATGCTGGGTACAGTTAGAGCGAGAGTGGAGGAGCGAAAGAGAGCTGGACATACCGATCTGACTACACTTCGAATGATCAGGAGGTCGGGGGGATGGGTGCAGCTTTCGGTGTGCGATTGGCGCCGGGTCGGAGTCGCAATGTATCCATTGAACTATCTCGGTGTCTGTCTATATTGATACATGTATTTGGAATTGCGCACGTATAGATCTCACAAACTATTGACCCCACAAAGTATGCATACCAATGCCACATGAGCATGGATAAAGATATGCGAATACACATACATATATGTGTATGTGTGTGTGTCGGTCGGACGATTCTCGATCGCACTTTCAGTGTAAGTACATGCATGCATGCATGAATGCATCGATCTGCATGACATCCTGTATCCGCCGACCCCCTCGGGCTCATCGGCGCGTGAGATGCTTCCCCCTCCCGGCGCCACGGGGCCCAGTCGAACGCATCATGGGAGAATGAAGGGTTCCAAAACGGGTCCCGAGTTATGTTGCTCCAATCGTACTTGAGGACCAAATCCCAGAAGTGATTTCGAGCACCCCGAAAAGTACCGAAACAATTTCGAACGAGTGGTTCAGGCTAAAGTAGGTTGGAACATCATAAGTCCAGAGGGCCCCAAGAGGTCCCCCGGATGGTCCAAGACGACCACGAATCGCCGAAAGATCGAACCAAAACGCCCACGCTGGCCTCCAGACGGCCTGAAGCTATCTGGGGCAGTTTTCCGGCCGTGCCAGAGGCCTCCCAGGCCGTCTCAGAGCGAAGAGGAGGGCGTCCAGGGGCCGTCCCGGATTGCACCGGAGCTAGACACGCGCACACGCGGAAACCCTGCCAAAACCCTCGTGGCATGCATGGACTTCGGCCCTGGGGGCCCTCTTGGGCAGTCTTTCGGCGGTTTCTTGGGGCGTCTTGGAAGCATCTTGGGCTTTCTGGAGGCTGTCTTGGGCGTCTTCGGCCGTAACTTCTTAGCAAGAAGGGGCTCCCTAAATCGTGTTGGGCCGGTCTGAGTGGTTGGTGGGCAGCTTCGTGGGAAATCTGGGCCCAGCTAGTAATTTCCAGGGTCGTCTCAAAGCGAACTCGAGGGTGTCTGAGGTTATGTTGCTCCCATCGTACGTAAGGACCACCTCCCAGAAATAATTTCGAGCACCCGGAAAAAAGTGTCAAAAGAGTGTCGAAACAATGTCGAAACAGTGTCGGACGAGTGTCTCCCAGGGCCCGACACGTGAAAACCCTGGAGTTTCGGTATTTTTGTTGCTGGTGCTCGAAATAGTTTCTGGCGATCAAGGCTAAAATAAGTTGGAACATCACAAATCTGGGGCCGTTGCGCACTCGTGTGAAAGTCCAGATCAGGAGAGAAAACAAAACAAAACAAAAACCTCGTAAACTGCACCGAGGTCGGCCCATGGGGCTTCCTGGGCAGGCTTTCGGCGGCTCCTCGGGGCGTCCTGGAGGCGTCCCTAGGCTGCCCGGAGGCTGTCTTGGGCGTCTCGGGTGGCTCTTCTGGCGAGCGGGGGCCGCCCTGGGCCCCTCCGGGACGGCGCCTGGGGGCCCGGGGCGCCCATGGCGACGCGGGGCAGCTGGCAGGGCCCCCCTCCTGTAGCCCAGTATCTATATATAGATATATATATATATATATATATATATTATAGATATATATACATATATAGATAGATAGATATAGATATAGATATAGATATAGATATAGATATACACACACACAAATGAATAGCACGATCCAGCAACGGTATCACCGTTGATCGGTCTCGCCATGTGGCATCGTCCGACAACCACGGGGCAACCACGGGGCAACTACGGGACGGCCGCGAGACAACAGAAGGAGTGCTCACCACGGGACAACCGACGGACGACCACAGGGCACGCATGGGGGACAGCCACGGGACAACCGTGGGACAACCACAGAACAACCACGGAACACTCACGGGACAACTGCGGACAACCACAAAGACAGCAAAGCGACAACCACGGGACACTCACAGAAAAGCGTGCGCGGACAACCACGGGACAACCTCAAAACAACCGCGGGACAATCGTGGTTGCATGATCATCGACCTGGGATGGAAAAAACACAAGTGGCCATGTTGGAAAATCCTTAACAATTCTTCGTCGGCAAATTATTAATTTTGGGCGGCGCGCCCATCGCCGAGCGGGGGCGGGGCGGAACAGATAGGGGAACGGAAGAACGAAGGGCGCCGCGATGGGATTGCGAGGACTACCGCGTGGAATACGCGAAAACGAATGCCACGATGATGTCTAGAACGCTTCTTCGCTTTGGGGTCGAGGCATGACCCCGCCGACGCGAGCTCTCGGGGCTTAAGACGCGAGCCCTCGCGGCCTGCGACGCCGCGCCTGGGGCCTGCCACGCGGGGCCCTGGGGCCAGTTCGCGACCACCTGTGGCCTGCGACTTGGATGCTCAGGGCCCTTCACGCGCATCCCTGGGGTGGGGGGGGGGGGGGCGATGCGAATTCCAAGCGCGCCGCGCGACTCCGACGGCCGAAATCGCCGGGGACCGAAGCCCGCGGCGCGAGTTCCTGGGCCCCGCGAAGCGCCCCACACACACACACACACACATACACATACACATACACACACATACACACACATACACATAGACATACACATACACATACACATACACATACACATACACATACACATACACATACACATACACATACACATACACATACACACACACACCACACCACACCACACCACACCACACCACCCCACCCCACCCCACCCCACCCCACCCCAGGGCTTACGGGGCCGTCTTCTCCAGCATGCGACGGGGGCCCATGGGACATCGGGCCCAAATTTGCAATGGCATCCGAGTTGGCTCAGACTGGGCTGACTCGGCTGAGCTAGGCAGGGATGGCCTAGACCATGGCAGGGTTACACGCAGCATGGGCCTGGTAAGACTTTACCACGAGCCTTTGCATTGCGAGGGGGGGGGGGGGGCTGTCAACGGCGCAACTGTCGCAACTTCTGTAAGCTCCTGGGTAAGCCAGCGGAGTTGTACGCCACGCGATCCAGACGAGATCTCGCGGCTCCCTGGATAATGAAAGTGGGTGGTAGTGGTGGGGGGGGGGACGTGGTGATGGGGGGGGCGCGGTGGTGGTGGGGAGGAGTGCGCGTGCGTGCGCGCGCGTGCGTGCATGCGTTGTGCGCGTGTGTGTGTGTGTGTGTGTGCGTGTGCGTGAGGGGCGTGCGTGTGCGTGCATGCGCGTGCGTGTGTGCGCGCGCGTGTTTGTGCGTGTATGTGCGAGCGTGCATGTGCCAGTGCACGTCCCTGATGTGTGTGTGTGTGTGCGTGTGCGCGCGTGTGTGTGCATGCGTGCTTGTGCGGGTGCGTGCGCGCGTGCGCCTCTGTGTGGTGAGTGGGTGGGCGTGTGTGTGTGTGTGCGTGTGTGCGCGTGCGTGGTGGTGGCGGTGTGGTGATGGTGGTGGTGGTGCGCAGGTGTGTGTGTGTGTGTGCGGGTGTGTGTGCGTGCCCGCGTGTGTCCGTGCGTGTGTGTGCGTGCGCGTATTGTGGTGGTGTGCACGCGTCCCTGCGTGTGTGTGTGCGCGTTGTGGGAGCGGTTTGCGTGGCGGCGGTGTGCGTGTGTGTGTGTGTTGGGGTGTGTGTGTGTGTGTGCGTGTGTGTGCGTGTGCGTGCGTGCGCGCGCGTGTGCGCGTGCGCGCGTGCGTGTGTGCGCGCGGCGCGTTTGCGCGTGTGTGCGTGGTGCGCGTGCGTGTGCGGGTGGGCGGTGGCGGTGTGCATGCGTGGTCGCGGTGCTAAGTGCGGGTGTTGTTTGGGGAGATACGTAGTTTTATACACAGACGTACATGTGTATATACACGCGCACACACATTTGTATGTATATAGTTGTATGTGCATGCAAGCATGCATGCATGTGCGTGTACGCATGTGTGGGTGTTTGTATGTGTGTGCGCACGTACGCACTCGAAGTGGTGGCGGGGGGGGGCGGCGGGGGCGCGCGGTTTGCGCGCGTGCGCGCGCGCGCGGCGGGGCGGTGGCGGAGCGGGGAGGGGGGGGCGGGGGGGGGGGGGGAGCGGGGAGGGGGGGGCGGGGGGGAGGGGGCAACTGTCACCGCGCCATGTGTCATCTCGAAAGGGCCAGTCCTTGTTATAGCAGTCATTGCTATAGGATGGGTCGGGCACGCACATGGCGGTTGTCGCGCGCGCGGGGCGGCGCTTACCAACGCGGCGGTCGTAGGTTCCGTTCCGTTCGCTCGTGCTTGCGCGCGGCGCCAAGTGCGGGCGCGATTGCATCGGGCAGATGCCCATCTCTGGCGCCCGCCTCGCAGGAAGGCGAGGTTGCGTTTGGGAAATTTCTCTCCACGGGTGCGATGTTTTTCTCTGCGCGCGCGATCTATTTCCCCCATGGGTGCGATCTATTCTCTCCAAGGGCGCGATGGACATCCCCCGCGGGCGCGATGCATTTTCCCCAGGGGTGCGTTCTCCCCGTGGGCGCGATTGATTTTCTCCGCGGGCGCGATTTATTTTCTCCGCGGCTGCAAATCAGTTTCTCCGTGGTTGTGGTTGATTTGCTCCGCGGGCGCGGTTCCCCCCCCCCGCGGGCGCGATGCATTTTCTTCGCGCGCGCGATTATTGCTCCGAAGGCGCGATTGTTTTTTCTCCGCGCGGGCGATTTTCCCGCGGGCGCGAATTCATTCCCCTGGGTGCTATTGTTTTTGTTACTCAGCGGGCGCGGTTGTGTTTAGCCGCGTGCGCGAATTATTCCCTCCATGGGCGCGATTTATTTTCCCCGTGGACGCGATCGATTTTCTCCGTGGGCGCGGTTCAATGTTCCGTGAATGCGTTTTCTTCGCCGCGGGCGAGATCTATGTTCTCCCCTCGCGCGATTGTTTCTCCGCGGGCGCGATTTATTTTCCCCGAGGGTGATATGCGCGGTTTATTCTTCCGTGGGCGCGATGCATTTTTTCCGCGAACACGATTCATTTCCGCGGGTGCGATTGATTTTCGCAGCGGGTGCGATTCATCTTCTCCATGGGCGCAATTTAGCATTCCCCGTGGGCGAGATTTAATGAGGGGGCGCCTTCCACTCTGATCTCCCCGATGCGGCGGCGACGGGCCCGTCGCGGACGGATGCGCAACAACGATCTGTCCGCCGCGCGGAACTATTGAGACATGATTGCATAAAGTTGTGCGATGTGCGATGGGCGCGCCGTGGACAGCGAAGTTCAACCACGCGTGGCGCGCAATATCTTCGGTGCGACGGCGACGGCGGGTGGCCAGACAGATGCACAGCACGTAACCAGGCACGTTCGCCGATGGTACGACAGCGGCCGCCGAGGCCGCGACAGATAGACAGTTCGTTGGTTTCCGGACCTCCCCGCGCGGCGCGACGGCGACGGGGGGGTGGCCAGACGCATGGATTGCGCATAGCTGCGCATGTCGGCCTGGCCAACGGTGCGACAGCGACCGGCGGGGCCGCGACAGATGCACAGCCTGTTTCCCGCCCCCCGCGCGCGGCGCGACGGCGACGGAGGGCGGCCCGACAGATGGGCCCAGCCTGCTATGGACCTCCGACACGCGCGCGCGGGTTCTGTAGCGCCCACAATAGAAAAGTCGGCGCGCCCGTCGGCCTCCTTAAAGAGCCGCAGAAATTTAGAATTCGGTTTATAAACTTCCATGTCGACTTTTCTATTGTGGACAACACAGAACTCCGACGCGCGCGCGCGCGCGTCGGGGGTCTGCAGCGCCCACAATAGATAAGTCGACGCGCCCGTCGGCCTCTTTAAAGAGCCACAGAATTTTAGAATTCAGTTTTAAGAATTGCATATCGACTTTTCTCTTGTGCACAACAAAGAACTCCGACGCGCGCGCGCGCGTCGGGGGTCTGTAGCGCCCGCAATAGAGAAGTCGACGCGCCCGTCGGCCTCCTTAAAGAGCCACAGAAATGTAGAATTCTGTTTTTAGACGCAGCACCCCGCAAGTGCGGATAAGTGTGAGGGGGCGGGCGCGGGCGACGCGGGCGTCGTCGAGCCGGCGGACCTCGTGGCCCCCACCTTCCCTGTCGATGGCGATCTCCTCCTCCTCCTCCTCCCCCCCCCCCTCCTCTTCCTCGTCCTCGTCCTCGTCGTCGTCGTCGTCCTCCTCCTCCTCCCTCCTCCCCCTCCTGTTCTTCCTCGTCCTCCCTCTCCCCCCCCTCGTCCTTTCATCATCGTCCTCCCATCGTCGTCCTCCCCCTCATCGGCCTCCATCATCGTCCTCCCATTGTCGCCCCCCCCTCGCAATTCATCCTCCCCCCCCCCCCCCCCCCCCACCCCCCCCCCCCCCCCCCCCCCCCCCCCCCCCCCCCCCCCCCCCCCCCGTCCTCGCCACCGCCCTTTCCCGCCCCCCCCTCCTCGCCCTCCTGCTCCTCCTCCTGTTCTCTCTCCACATTATCCTTACATCCTCTCTTCTGCCGCGTTCTCCTCGCCCCCTGTTTACTCCTCCTGCCTCCCCCTCCTTTCCCAAGATAACTACAACGCAGTCCTTCTTTCTACTTTATGCTTCCTGCCATCTCTGATCAAGGCAACTCGCCAGGGCAAAGTTGCTGGGCGGGCTGGCGTGGATGCGCGGGGCTTGAAGAGGCCCTTGCGGGCTCAGACGGCATGCGAAAATCCGCCGCCGCGTTTGCGCGGCATTGGTTTGTTCAGTGAACGTGTTTTAGGTCGCGGGTGGGTCGCGGGCTCTCCACCTACACCTGGCAGGAATGCAAAAGCCACCCGCCGCAGGCGCCAACAAAAATTCGCTTGCCCACTGCGCGTGGTTTGGGTCGCCACCCGCGGGCTCTCCACCGGGAACGGATGCAAGAGATACCCGCCGCAGGCGCCGAAAAATGTAGTTTGCACCCTGAACGTGGCGGCGGATGGCCCGCGGGCTCTTCACCTGAGACGAATGCAAAAGATGCCCGCCGCAGGCGCCAAAAAATGCGGCCTGCACCCTGAACGTGGTTTGGATCGCGGGCACCCGGTTTGGAGCGAGTTGGTCACGGGCCGTGGGTTTTTTTTTCGCGGGCTCTCCACTGAAGGAATGCAAAAAAAAAAAAAAAAAAAAAAAAAAAAAAAAAAAAAAAAAAAACGCCGCAGGCGCCGAAAATTGTGGTTTGTACCTTGAACGTGGTTTGGGTCGAAGGTGGGTCGCGGGTGGGTCGCGGGGTAGGTCGCGGGTGGGTCGCGGGTGGGTCGCAGGTGGGTCGCGGGTGGGTCGCGGGGCGGGCCGCGGGGGGGTCGCGGGTTGGGTCGCGGGTTGGGTCGCGGGGTGGGTCGCGGGGTGGGTCGCGGGGTGGGTCGCGGGGTGGGTCGCGGGGTGGGTCGCGGGTGGGTCGCGGGTGGGTCGCGGGCGGGTCGCGGGGTGGGTCGCGGGGTGGGTCGCGGGGCGGGACGCGGGGTGGGTCGCGGGGTGGGTCGCGGGGTGGGTCGCGGGGTGGGTCGCGGGGTGGGTCGCGGGTGGGTCGCGGGCGGGTCGCGGGTGGGTCGCGGGCTGGGTCGCGGGCTGGGTCGCGGGCGGGTCGCGGGGCGGGTTGCGGGCGGGACGCCGACAACAAACAACAACAACAAACAACAACAAACAACAACAACAACAACAACAACAACAACAACAACAACAACAACAACAAACAAACAAACAACAACAACAACAACAACAACAACAACAACAAACAACATCAACAACGAAAATCCGCGCCGCGGAATTCCACTTCAGCCACGCACCCGATGGACAGTGAATGACCGTTCGGCCCCCTCACTCTGATTTGCATATCGACTTTTCTCTTGTGGACAACGCAGAAATCCTACGCGCGCGCGGGGGGGGTCTGTGGCGCCCACAATAGAGAAGTCGACGCGCCCGTCGGCCCCCTTAAAGAGCCGCAGAATTTTAGAATTCAGTTTTTAGATTTGCACATCGGCTTTCTTTTGTGCACAACGCAGAACTCCGACGCGCGCGCGCGCGTCGGGGGTCTGTAGCGCCCACAATAGAGAAGTCGACGCGCCCGACGGCCTCCTTAAAGAGCCGCAGAAATTTAAAATTCAGTTTTTAGATTTGCATATCGACTTTTCTCTTGTGGACAACACAGAAATCTGATGCGCGCGCGGCGGGGGTCTGTAGTGCCCACAATAGAGAAGTCGACGCGCCCGTCGGCCTCCTTACAGAGCCACAGAAATTTAGAATTCGGTTTTTGAAATTGCATGTCGACTTTCCCATTGTGGACAACACAGAACTCCGACGCGCGCGCGCGCCGGGGGTCTGCAGCGCCCACAATTGAGAAGTCGACGCGCCCGTCGGCCTCCTGAAAGAGCCACAGACATGTAGAATTCAGTTTTTAGGTTTGCATATAAACTTTTCCTTTGTGGACAACACAGAAATTCGACGCGCGCGCGTCGGGGTCTGCAGTGCCCACAATACAGCAGTCGACGCGCTCGTCGGCCCCCTTGAAGAGCCACAGAATTTTAGAATTCAGTTTGTAGAGCTGCATATCGACTTTTCTATTGTGGACAACAAAGAACTCCGGCGCGTGCGCGCGCGCGCGTCGGGAGTCTGCAGCGCCCGCAATAGAGAAGTCGACGCGCCCGTCGGCCTCCTTAATGAGCCACAGAATTTTAGAACTCAGTTTGTAGAACTGCATACCGACTCTTCTATCGTGGACAGCGCAGAACTCCGACGCGCGCGCGCGCGTCGGGGGTCTGTAGCGCCCGCAATAGAGAAGTCGACGCGCCCGTCGGCCTCCTTACAGAGCCACAGAAATTTAGAATTCAGTTTGTAGAACTGCATATCGACTTTTCTCTTGTGGACAACACAGAACTCCGACGCGCGCGCGCGTCGGGGGTCTCTAATGCCAACAAAAGACAAGTCGACGCGCCCGTCGGTCCTCAAAGAGCCACAGAATTTTAGAATTCAGTTTTTAGGTTTGCATATCGGCTTTTCTTTTGTGGACAACGCAGAACTCCGAGGCGCGCGCGCGCGCGCGCGTCGGGGGTCTGTAGCGCCCACAATAGAGAAGTCGACAGGCCCGACGGCCTCCTGACAGGGCCACAGAAATCTAGAATTCAGTTTTTAGAATGGCATATCGACTTTTCGATTGTGGACAACACAGAACTCCGACGCGCGCGCGCGCGGCGGGGGTCTGTAGCGCGCCCCCCCTCCTCCGCCGCGCCGGAAGAACTCCAAGCCAGTTGCCCAGAGATCCAAGCCGCATGTTCCAACTCACTCCAAGCCCAAACATTCCCACTACAGTCAGGACATTGCGTGCGGAGGGAACCAGCGGCGCCACTGGGAATCACCCAGAGCTCGGCCTCGATCTGCCCAGCGATTGCCCCGACCGGCCTTGAGCGTCGGCCACGATGGCCGCCTGCGACCGCCGTGCTACCCAGGGTGACAGCACGAAGCTGGGTCTCAAACCTCCCCCGGGGCCGTTCAATTTGCGATCGCACTTGCACCCGTCGCCAAGGCCCCCTACGGCTCAAGCTGGCGGCGCGGGGGACGGGGGCGGCACGACGAGGCGGCCGAGGAGACGAGGGTGTTCATGGAAAGTGGCGGCCCTCCTACGAGCACTGCGCCTTCTTTGCCCCAGCGCAATCATCGTGAAGAGAACATAAAAAGAAGGAGGGCTCCGTTTGATCGGCGTTGGCTCCGTTTGTGCGGTGTTGGCTCCGTTCGTGCGGTGTTGGCTCCGTTCGTGCGGTGTTGGCTCCGTTCGTGCGGCGTTGGCTTCGTTTGTGCGGTGTTGGCTCCGTTTGTGCGGTGTTGGCTTCGTTTGTGCGGTGTTGGCCCCGTTCGTGCGGTGGTGGCTGCGTCTGTGCGGTGTTGGCTCCGTTTGTGCGGTGCTGTATCCGTCTGTGCGACGTTGGCTCCGTTTGTGCGGTGTTGGCTCCGTTTGTGCGGCGTTGGTTCCGTTTGTGCGGTGTTGGCTCCGTTTGTGCGGTGTTGGGATCCCTCGGGGCTCTTCGGGGTGTTTGGGGATTCGTACTGGGGCCTGGGAGGCTTTCCCTCCGCCTGGGAATTCGGGCCCGTTCCCCCCTCCGCGCGCCGCCGCGCGTGCCCCCCGCGCGCTGGGGGGACGGCTTCTCGACGACGTCGCCGCCGCCGCTGTTGCCCCCCCCCCCGTCACATTGACATTCTCTGGGGCTAACCTTTGGTCCTAACGTGCTCCGCGCGCCCGGCCCGCGGGAGCGCAATCCCACTGTACTAAAAATGCCTGTTCCGCTTGTCTAACGTGGGATTCCCGCTTTACTAAAGTGGGTTTGTCCGCTTTACTAAAGTGGCTTTCCCGCTTTAGTAAAGTGGCGTGCCCGCTTTACTAAAGTGTCATGTCCGCTTTAGTAAAGTGTCGCTGCCGCTTTACTAAAGTGGCGCTGCTTGGCCCTTTACAGCAAACGAACCCCTTCGTCCACTTTACTAAAGTGGCGTGCCCGCTTTAGTAAAGTGGCGTGCCCGCTTTACTAAAGTGGTTCGTCTGCCAAACACAAGTTATTTTCGGCCCGAGAATTGTCAATTCTGGCACCGAGAATTGATAATAATCGGGCCCTGGATTCATCAGCGCGTGGGGGGGCGGCCTGGGGGGACGGTGTCGTGGGCCCCAGAAGTCCCACATAACGCACAGGCCCCCCAGGCCCCAGAAACCACTCAGGATCCCACAAGACCCCGAGGACCCACAAGCCACACAGGCTCCGCAAACCCCACAGGCCCCACAGGTTCCACAAACACCATGGACCGCACACGCCCCGCAGGTCCCAGAATCACACGTGGTCCCACATGTCGCACCAGCGCCGCACATCGAGTGTGCCCCACCGGCGCCACAGGCCCGACAATTCGCAAAAGCACCACAGGTCTCACAGGCCACCCCAATCATACGCAGCACCCCGCAATTGCGGATAAGAGTGAGGGGGCGGGCGCGGGCGACGCGGGCGTCGTCGAGCCAGCGGACCTCGTGGCCCCCACCTTCCCTGTCGATGGCGCTCTCCTCCTCCTCCTCCTCCTCCTCCTCGTCCTCGTCCTCGTCGTCATCGTCATCGTCATCCTCCTCCTCCACCTCGTCCTCCTCCTCCTCTTCTTCCTCGTCCTCCCTCTCCCCCCCTCGTCCTTTCATCATCGTCCTCCCATTGTCGTCCTCCCCCTCATCGGCCTCCATCATCGTCCTCCCATTGTCGTCCACCATCATCATCCTCCCCCTCCTCCCCCTCTTCGTCCTCCTCCTTCCCCTCCTCCCCCTCCTCCCCCTCCTCGTCCTCCTGCTCCTCCTCCTTTTCTCTCTCCACATTATCCTTACATCCTCTCTTCTCCCGCGTTCTCCTCGTCCCCTGTTTACGCCTCGTGCCTCCCCCTCCTTTCCCAAGATAACTGCAACGCAGTCCTTTTTTCCACTTTATGCTTCCCGCCTTCTCTGATCAAGGCAACTCGCCAGGGCAAAGTTGCTGGACGGGCTGGTGTGGATGCGCGGGGCTTGAAGAGGTCCTTGCGGGCTCAGACGGCATGCGAAAATCCGCCGCCGCGTTTGTGCGGAATTGGTTTGTTCAGTGAACGTGGTTTAGGTCGCGGGCTCTCCACCTACACCTGGAAGGAATGCAAGAAGCAACCCGCCGCAGGCGCCAACAAACATTGGTTTGTACACTGAACGTGGTTTGGGTCGCGGGTGGGCCGCGGGTTCTCCACCGGGAACGAATGCAAAAGATGCCCGCCGCAAGCGCCGAAAAATGTAGTTTGTGCCCTGAACGTGGTTCGGATCGCGGGTTGGTCGCGAGTTGGTCACGGGGTGGGTCGCGGGCCCCCCACCTGGAAGGAATGCAAAAAAAAACCGCCGCAGGCGCCGAAAATGGTGGTTTGTATTTTCAACGTGGTTTGGGTCGAAGGTGGGTCGCGGGTGGGCGCGGGCGTGGGTCTCGGGTGGAGTAGCGGGAGGGTGAGGAGTGGTCGGCGCTGTGGGTCGCAGGCTGGGTCGCGGGTGGGACGCGGGGTGGGTCGAGGGGTGGGTGCGGGTGTGGGTCGCGGGTGGAGTCGCGGGGTTGGGGGGGGGGGGGGGGGGGGGTTTATTTCCGGGGGGGGTGGGTCGCGGGTGGGTCGCGGGTGGGTCGCGGGTGGGTCGCGGGTGGGTCGCGGGGTGGGCCGCGGGGGGGTCGCGGGGTGGGTCGCGGGGTGGGTCGCGGGGTGGGTCGCGGGGTGGGTCGCGGGGTGGGTCGCGGGGTGGGTCGCGGGTGGGTCGCGGGTGGGTCGCGGGTGGGTCGCGGGGTGGGTCGCGGGGCGGGTCGCGGGAGGGTCGCGGGGCGGGTTGCGGGTGGGACGACGACAACAAACAACAACACCAAACAACAACAAACAACAACAAACAACAACAACAACAACAACAACAACAACAACAACAACAAACAAACAAACAAACAAACAAACAAACAACAACAACAACAACAAACAACAAACAACAACAACCAACAACAAGCAACAACAAGCAACAACAAACAACAACAACAACAACCAAACAACAACAACAACAACAACAACAACAACAACAACAACAACAACAACAACAACCAAACAACAACAACAACAACAACAACAACAACAACAACACCAACACCAACAACAACAACGAGAATCCGCACCGCGGAATTTCACTTCAGCCACGCACCCAGGGACAGTGAATGACCGTTCGGCCCCTCGCTCTGACATGCCCCATGAATCCCACAGGCCCCTGAGGCCCACAAGGCCCGCAGGTCGCGCTGACCTTGGGCTCCGACGCGCGAGATTGCCAAACTAAGGATTCACGGGCTATGGATGCATCAACCTTGAACCCAAGACGATGAACTCCAGGGGTTCGGGCCCCTCGGCCCCGGACCCCTTGGCCCCGGATTTCAAAGCCGCCGACCGGGACATTGAACACGAGTGGGCCGCCAGGTCCAAAGCCAAGGGCCCTACGCTTCAGAGCTATGGAATCCAAGGGCCCCGTCCCTTCTACTCGCCATCCTTTCCCTTCGTCCGCCCATTCCCCCTCCTCCTCCTCGCCCTCCTCCTCCTCGCCCCCCCGTCCCCCCATCCCTCCTCCCTCCTCCCTCTTCCCCCCTCCTACTCCCTCCTCCTCCTTCCTCCCCGTTCCTCCTCCCTTTACGTCCCTCCCCCTCCCTCCTCCTCCCCCCGTCCAGCCTCCTCCCCTTTCGTCCCCCCTCCCCCCCCTGCCGCTTCCGCCCCCCACCCCCCCCCCCCCCCATCCATTTCGCTCCTCCTCCCGCCGTCCCCCCCCCTACCCCTTCCTGTCCCGCCCCCCCCCCCCCCCCCTCCCCCCCTCCCTCCCCCCCCCTCCTCCCCCCCGCCCAGCCCCCCCCCCCCCCCCCCGCCCCCCCCCCCCCCCCCCCCCCCCACCCCCCCCCCACCCCCCCCCCCCCCGCGTTCCCCGCAATTATTCTCCCGCCGCCTCCCGAGTCCTCCTCCCTTCATCCTGGCCCCCCCTACTCCTCCTACTCCTCGTCCTTCCCCCTCTTCGAGAGAAAACGGCTGCCCCGATGTGCGATCCCACCCCCTCTGCTTGCCTATTTGCTGTTTACTTGCCTCGGCGCCGCTTCTGGATGGGCCGGCGGGGGCGCGCCAAGAGGCAAGTTGTTCATGTAAAAAACATGCTTCGAAAGCTCGCCCCCGGCCCCCCCCCCCCCCCCCTCGCCCCCCCCCGTCGTGAGCGCCGCCGCTCGACGCCCCGCGCGCGCCGCGGAACAGGCCTGAGTCGTCTCCACGCAAGAGTGATGACCTCTGGCAGGAGCGACCTTTGGTGCGCACATTTTCGCTCAAAATCGGCCCCCGCACCCCTCCCGGGGCCCAAACTGATTCGTTTCTCGAGCTGCGCCCGGCCGCGGCGACGAGGGCCCCCCACCGAGGGCCAGAAAGCCGCTCACCAAAGGCCACCAGCGAAAAGTCACTCTCACGCGTCGCGTCTCGCGCAAGCCTCGAATCTCGCTCGGGCCGCAGGAGCGCCCATGCGAACGCCCAGATACGTCGCTCAGGCCGCGCGTACTTGAAAAACTGGGTACGGCTCCACGACGGACCCCCAGGAAAGGCTCAAGGCAACGCAGTGCAATGCGGAGCGACGCGGCGCAATGCAACGCAATGCTGTATTTTGTGATGTTTTGAATATGTCATGACGCGAAATACTGTTATCCGCCACTGTGCCTGCGCGGATTGTGCGTATTGGAGTGGCCCTCTGTTGAACACCTGGTGTTAAATTTTGTGGTTAAGCCGACCCTCTCGTTTCACGCGTGCTTGCAAAACCGCCCCCATCGGACTGCGCCCCCATGGCGCCCTCTTCGGCCTCCAATCGGCCCCAAAAGAAGCACATGCCGCCCGAGCATAACGAAGCTCGCCCCAAGACGGCCCCGAAAGCCCCCAAGACGGCCGCAAGACTGCCCGAGAAAACCTCGGGACGACACAAAAAGGCCACAAGATGGCCGAAAATGGCGCCCGCCCGAGAAGGCTGCAAGGGGCGCCCATGAAGCCCCCGAGTGCAAAACAAACATCGATGGCCCAATTAGTTTTACAAGCTGCTTCTTGACGAGCTTCCGAAAACTTGACACGGCCCTTCCTCCTGAAAGTATATTGGATACTACCTCTTGGGGGCGTCTCGGGGCCCCCTAGGGGCAATGAAAGGGGGCCTCTAGCGGTCGGTTGGGGACCTCTCGGGGACTCCTCTGGCGTCTCCTGGGAGGACTTTGGGAGATCTGGAAGACAATTTGGAAGGAAAAGCTTCCGAATCTTGCTCAAATCGCTTCTCGCGGGCTGCATCTTCGGGCTTTCGTGCGCCGTCGTGGGGGCGTCTTGGGCCGTGTTGGGGCCTTCCTGGGCCGTCTTGGGGCTCGCTTGGGGGCCCTCTCGTGGGCCTCGGGCGGTTTTCGCGCCCCCCCCCCCCGAAGGGGGGCATGTTGGATGACATCGATCAGAAGGTGGAGTCCGTATCTCCTCCTCATTCTCTCCATCTTCCCTTCTTTTTTTTGTTTCCGGGGTCGACGGGGGGCGGGCGGGGGCGCGAGCGGACGAGGGGCAGCTGCGGCAGCGGCGCAGCAAAGGGAAATACCACGCCCCCAATTCGCGGGCTCTTTCTTACAGGGCAGTCGAACGACACACAACGGTTCCGTCAACGATTCATTGCACGCGCCGTAGTGGCCAAAAGAGAACCAGCCGCCCCTCCAAACGTGCGCAAGGTTGCGAAGTCCCACGAGCCCTCTGGGAGTGACTGGTTTAAGGCATTTCCTCTCCCAGCTTCCCCTCCTACCCCTCGGTGAGGGGTTCACAACTCCCCCAAACACTTCCCCCCTGGAACTGGACTCGCGACCCACTGGAGCTTCCAAGATGGCCCAGGATAGCTCTCAGAGCGCCTCAGGGAGCCCAAGATGACTTCCAAGATGGCTCAAGATAGCCCGCGATAGCTCAACATGGCTCCCAACATGCTCCAAGAGGCCCCCATATCGCCCCAAGACTGATCCAAATGACCACGAAGCCCCTCCCCTCCAGGACGCCCCAGGGCGCCAGCATCAAGCGCCTACCGAAAATCTACGCGTTGTTTGCCTTCCCGCTCTTTTGCTTTCGATTGCCCCCCGTGGCCCAAGATGGCTCCTGGAGGGCCCAAGAGAGCGCCAAAAGAGGCCCGAGAGGGCTCCAAGAGCGCTCCAAAGCGCCCGCAAAAGTGGCCCCAGAGGCGGGCTATCCATGAGGCAGCGATAATTTAGGACCCCCCCCCCCCTTCCTTCGATCCATCTCTTCCAAGATTGCCCGACCAGGCGCCCGGGAGGCCCGAAGATGCTCCGAAGAGGCCCCCAAGAGACCCCCAAGAGACCCCGAAAGGGCCCCCCAAGAGGCCCCCAAGAGACTTCCACAAGGTCCCCCGAGGCACCCAAGCCCCCGGGCCGCCAAGAGGCCCCCCAAGATGCCCCAAAAGGCCCCCGGGGAGCTCCCAAGAGACATCCGAAGACACCCCGAAAAGGCATCCAAAGAGCCTTTGGCCTTTTTGCTCGCCCCCCGCTTCCTCGATACTGTCCTACCGATTCCTCCTCCTCCTCCTCCTCCCCCTCCCCCTCCTCCTCCTCCTCTCTGGTCGCTTGGCAACCCCTGCATCTCTTGCACTCTGGAGTTTGGTTGGCAGCGGCGCACTGGAAAAAAAAATCCTCTCTGGTCGTTCACTCCCTTACCCCTCCTCGCCCCCTCCACTTCCCCCCCCCCCCCCCCCCCCACCCCCCCCCCCCCCCCCCCCCCCCCCCCCCCCCCCCCCCCCCCCCCCCCCCCCCCCCCCCCCCCCCCCCCCCCCCCCCCCCCCCCCCCCCCCCCCCCCCCCCCCCCCCTTCCCTCCCTCATCCCTACCTCCTCCATCTCGTCCTTCCCCGATCCCCTTCCCCCCCTTTTCAAGGAGCACGGCGGTCCTTTGGTTCTTCTGCGCGCCCCCCTCTTTCCCTAACCAGTGCAACTCGTCTGGGCATCGTTGCTGGATGAGCTGGTGGCGTCGCGCGAAGCGTTTAGAATTCCCTGCTCGTCGCCCGCGTCGCCCCCATCCCCATCCCGCTCGGCGCTGTCGCTGTCATTCCCGCTGTCTTTCGCCCCTGGCGTCGCCCTGTCTCCCTGCTCGACCTCCCCCCTTCCACATCATTCCTTGCCTCGTCCTCGCCGTCATCGCCCCCCGCCCTGCGCCGCCGCCCCCCCCCCCCCCCCCTCGCCCAAACCCTTTCTCCTCATCCTCACCCCGAGGCGGAGTCGGGAAGGGAAAAAGGGGGCGGTGCATTTTTTATGAAACTCCGGGCGCCTCGAGCGCCAAAGCGCAGAGGCGGCGCCCCCGCGCGGGGGCGGGAAGCGCGAAAGCAAACCGGGACGCGGGCAATGATGACTCTCGCGCCCAACCCCGCCCGCCCCCGCCCCCGCAATCGCAGGCGGCACAGGGGGGGAGGGGCGCATGAGCACTGAACAGGGGGAGGGGGGAGGGCGCCGAACGAAACCGGCGCGCGACCAAACCTGTCATGGGCGACTTCAAGTCGACCCACAAGAGCCTCGGGCGCCGACATAGACTGAACATGTCCACGTGGACGTTCTGCGACGCCCGCATGCCAGAGCCCCGCGTCCCGCGCGCAAGGCAGAAATCGGCGACCCCTGATTTCACGGGTGATCCCCCCCCTTCCACCCGCCCGCCCCGCCCACCCGCCCGCCCCCCCTGCCCCCCCCCCCCCCCCTTCGGACCCATGGAAGCACTGGAAGCAGCGAACATGATAGTTCGAGCCGGGGCGAACGCACGACGACCATGAGCATGAAGTTTTGTTTGTTTTCTGAAGGGGGGAAAGAAGGGGGGGGCGGGGGGCGAGGGTCAAGACATGCGGCTCGAGCGAGCAGGCGCCCCCCCCATTGCCCCACGAACCATTTGCATTGGAAAAGGGACGCGGCGCAATGGGCAGTTTGCCACATGCACGGGGGGGTGCCGCCTTGACGCGCGCCTTCCACTCGAAACGATCGTTTGCCGCGGCGCGATTGCCCGACGGGGCCCGGCCGCGACGTCGAGCACCCTTCTCGCAATTCCCCCCAATACACACACACACACACACACGCACACGCACACGCACACACACACACGCACGCGCACACACACACACACACACACACACACACACACACACACACACACACACACACACACACACACACACACACACACACGCACGCGCGCACGCACGCACATACACGCACGCACCACCCCACCCCACCCCGCCCCGCCCCACCCCACCCCACCCCACCTCCCCCCCATCCCCACCGCCCCCGCATCCCCGGCACGTCCTCAACCAAACGAACGCGCGATGTCGCGCGTTCCAGGGCGCCGCCAAGGGCCGCAGACTCCCGCCGCGCCCCGCGCGCGCGTTGCACGGCGGGGGTTGCCGATGAATAACAAACGCCGCCCCCCCGCGCGAACCCTATCGCCGGCGCCCGCCCTCGACAAAAACATCGCCCCTGTTTCGCGGCCGCTGCGCCTGGACCGCGACCGCCTGCGCTGGAACGACGAAGCCTGCTCGGATTGCCCGCGGCGCCCGGGCGCCAGCGCCCCGCGCGCGAAGCGGGATTTGGCGACCCCTGTTTGCCAGGGGTGGCATGCGCGGAGGGCGATTTCACTGCCCCCACCTATTGCGGACTCTTCGGGGCGCCGGGGGCAGCGCGCGAAATAATTGGGCCTGGCGGGGGGGGGCGGAGCGGGGGCCGCGACGAGCATGAGTAGGGGGCATTCGCGGGGGGCCGGGCAGGGCCCGAGGCGGACAGCTCGAACGAGCGAGCGCGACCCAATTGCCCTGCGCCCCTGTTGCGCTGAAGCACCAGCTGCGCAACGCAACGGGTGGCGGGTCGCGCAGGGCGCTGCCACTCTGGCGCGCGAGTTCCACTCGAAGCGAACGCATCCTGGGGCGCACTTGCCAGACTGTGAATGTGAATGGCTGGGGCGCCTACCATCATAACCCTCATCACCGCCTTCGCACGTCCTCTTCACCCCCCCCCCAACCCCTCGCGCCCTCACTTCAAAAGCGGCGGGGGGAGCCCGATGACTCCCGCTGTGCCCCACGTGCTCTACATGGTGAGGATTGCCAATGAACCGGGCAACGGCCGAATGACCCGCCGCGCGACCCCTGGCAGCCATGTCCCTCCTTAACAAAAACCTGCCCCCTTTTTGTGGCCGCCGCGCTCGCCGCCGCGAACGCCCGGACCCCTCTGGCTATCCCATCCCAGGTCGATGATCTTGCAACGACTAGCGGCCGCGACGTCGGCCGGCAGCGCGTTCTGCCAAGCGAAAAGCTCGACCTCGGATGCGCCGCCGTCGCCCCGCGAGCGGCGCAGGCGGCGTAGCTCCGCCCGGCAAGGGGGCGAGCGCGGGGCCAGAGCTGCCGAGGGGCGCATCCTCGACGTCGCAGCCGCCCCCAGCCGCGCGAAACTGCTGAAGCGCTTCCGCGGGAAACAGATCGCGCGGTGGCGCGCCGAGATCCCCCGCTGAGCTCTGGGCGCGCGTGGGACGCCGGCGCTGGGCCAGCGACGAGGCACCTGCTGAAAAACGACGGTCGGCACCAATCCGAGAGGGCGGGTAGTTCAACCAATTCGACGCATCCACGGCGCGGGCCACATCCCTCTCACAACTGGCTCGCCGACGAAGGCGCTGCTGGACGCCGCGGCTGAGAGCTCCAAAACCTCCCCCTCGTAGACGCTGTAGCGCGCGCGGGCAGGGGGGAGGGGGGGCGTCGCGAGGGGCGCGCCGATCCGGCGCGAAGGCGTCTGGCCCCGACAAAGAACTCGGACCTCTGCGGGCGGGGGGGGGGGCCGACAGGGCCCCTGCTGCTCCCAGCGGCCGTGCTTGGCCCACCCGCGTTTGCGCCTGGCTTCGCGCCCTTCGCGCGCCAGGTGCAGATTCTTGTTCAGCGCCCCCTCGTGCTCGAGCTTCGGTCTCGCGTGCGCTGCGAGGTCGGGGTGGATCACGATGGCGGCGCGGGCGCGCGTCGCGCCCGAGAAGGTGGCCTGCTCCTCGAGGGCGAGTTTGCCGCCGATGTCCTTGCTCTCCTGGTCCTCGGCCTTGCCTCCTCGAGCGAAACCGATCGTCTGCATCCCGCGGGACTTCGTCTCGATCGCGACCGAGTTCGTGCCTTCCATCACGTCCGCGCAGACGGCCCGCTTCAGCTGGAGGCTCAGCTGGCCATGCCCCTGCGTGCCCCAGTCCGACGCCGCCAGCCTGCAGATCGAGCGGAAGTGCTCGCGGTGGCCCTCGATGCCGAGGCCCTCGTTCAGGATGCAGTCCATGAACTAGACCGCGGTGCGAAGACCTTGGAGACCCCAGTCCGCGGTGTCGAACTCACCACGATTAGTCAACTCGACCATCGCCAGCTAAGTGAGCTCATGCTTGCCGCGCTTGTTGCGGGCGGCTGGAAGGGTCCGAACACCCGCCCCGACAGCGCGCTGCATGAACCCAGGGAGGCTGGCCGCCGTCACGAACTCGCCGAAGAGAACGTCACCCGACAGCAACGCGTGGAGGTCCCTGTCCCCGACCCTCGACGGCGTCGGCACGTGCTCGACGACCTCGTCGCCTCCGCGGTACTCGCCCAGGCAGGCCGTCACGCGCCAGACGCCGTCGGCGGGGTCGGCGGCCGCGGCGCCATGCCCAGCGGCGGCTGCCGCGCCAGCCGCAAGAGCACGGCCGCGGAGCAGCCCCACGGCCAGAGGGGCAGGACCGCTGGGCCCGCGGCTGCGGCCTGCCAGGAGCGACCAGCACCTTCAGCCCGCGCAGCACCTGGAGGTCGCCCATGAGCTTGGCCCTGCGACGGCACTCCTGCCCCGCCACCTCCTCAGCCTCCGAAGCCAGCTGGCGGATCTCCGCCGGCGTGGGCTCGGCAAGGAAACCGTTGACGTCGGCCCGACGGATCCCGATGGGCAGCATGGCGTACGTCCCGAAGCGCGACGCCTGGATGCCAGGGTTGTCCTGCAACGATATGATGTACAAATCCACATCGGCGGTGCACATGGCGTGGTCACTCCTGCTCTGCGCGACCCGATCCAGATTGAAGTGCTCGTGGCACTTTTCCCCCGGAGTGCCAAACGTATACCCAGTGGGTGGTCGCCATCACTCGCCGAGCTGATCGTCAAGGCCGGGCGGGCAGGGCGATCAGAGACTCGAGGCACACTCACGACAGCCCGCTCACCACGACAGCTCCGACCACCACGCCCACGGCGAAGAGGGAGAAGCCGAGTGCAGCAGCCGTCCGCCTGCTCCGCTGGGCAGGCCTCGACGAGGGGGCACGCCCCCTGGGATGGCGCCTGCGGCGCCGCCTGCTGCCAGTGCGTTCCGCCCAGCACGGCAAGCAGCACAGGGTAAGGAGGGGTGCTGGGGCAGACCAAGCTCACGTTGCACCCCGCCGCCGCTGGAGGCGCAGGGCAGGCTGAACAGCGCGACGGGTAGCTCACCACCCCAGCGTTGGCCACCTTTCCCGCCCGCCCAAGCCACGGAGGGAACATCCGGCCCCCGGCTGGCCCTTTCGCCTTGAGCCCCCGAATGGTGGCGGATTGCGCCAATGAAAACCGCGCAAGCACAAATAGGATAAGGAGGAGAAGGGAGGGAGGCGGGGTCCCTCCTCCTCCTCCTCCTCCTCTCCCACTCCCTCTCCCCCTCCTGCAAAACCCCGAGGGGGGTTCTGCGCGGGGGCCCGGTGACAGCGATGACGATCGGTCACCTTTTTACTCCCGCACGGCGAAGCGAGTCTCGGCGGCTTCAGCCGTTAAACACTTGAGCCAAAGGTAACAGGGTCACCTTCCCTCCCCAGTCACCTGAACGCTTACATGTTAACACCCCCCTCGGACGCTAGTCCGTATAGGCTGACGGGGAGGTGTCTACAATCGCAAAAACAAGTCAAACTATGCAAAACGTTGCACGCAAATGACGTTAGGTCTCTTCATCATACTGTTGAATTCGAAATGTCTCGTGACTGCGTTTACGAGCACCAAGTTTCTCACACATGTAACCTGAACTCGAGTAAACGCTTTTACTGTCACAAGTTCAAACGAAGCATCTAAAGTTTACACAGCAGGCTAGCATTTGGATGATTTTGATTGCTTTCGCTTTTTATTCGCCAATACCTGCGGTAACAACAAGAGATGCGCATGCAAACAAACTCAGCTCAACAAGCTACCGCCGCTCGATCGTTAAGCCAAGTTAAGAGGGGAGATGAGGAAGAGCGTAAACTGCAGCATGCTGACTGCCTGCCGTCTTTCACGAACGGCGCGGGCGCCTCGCCGACGGGGCTCGTGAACCCCTCGACCTCGGTAACCCGCGGTGTCCCACACTGGCTGCGGTGTAGGACGACACCCTGTTAAGGGCCTGCATCGGGCTGTAGTAGTCGTTGTCCAGGTACGCGTTAATGCGCTCATCGTCGTCAAGCCAGCACCCCTCATCGTAGCTCTTAATTGAGCCGTCAACGATGTTGTGGTAGGTGCCGATGGCTCTCCAGCAACTGGCGTGGGGAGCCTTTAACAGAGGCCCACCGCCTGGATTGTTACGGAGGTGCTCTTCGACCGCAGCGCCGGTAAACGGGTTCACAGTCCAGGCCGGATCGGTAAGCCGGTTGGGGAAGTCGTCGCACGGTAACCAGCCAAACCAGCAAAGCTTCTCACGGTGATCGCTTTTACGCTCGGTGACATGATCGGCCGGCCAATTATCACGGCAAAGTGCCCTCATGCATCCCTGATCGTTAAGGGCAACGTCCAAGATGGTCTGGTGCCAGTAGACTGGAGGTTTGTTGATACTGCCCTTTAACTCCTCGGTGCTCCTGACCTCGAGGTCGTCGATGAATTAGTTACGGTAATGCACCTGGAGCCCGTTCATGTAACGGCAGTAAAGCTTGGCGAGATCGGGCGTCGCAAAGCGAATCACGGTAACTCCAGTCGAGATGTAACCGTGCGGCCCATGGGTGTCCTCCACCAGGTGCTTAACGGAGATCACGGTGGGGTTGCCGTGGGGCAGCTTTCCTGCCCACGTTAAGAGGAGACCGTTAAGCTGCTTCTCGTTCATCTCCGGCACCTTGTTGACGTACACCTGCGTGTCCGGGCAACTGTGGAGCTCAAACCACGATGGGTGAAGCTCGTCAACGTGGAGTGGTGGCACGTACTCATCGTCAAATAGGAACTGCACGTGCCCAACCGCGTCAACCCATTCATCATGCTTGGTCAACTCTTTGTCCGTTAACTGAGACCTCCAGCTGCTCGGACCTTTCAACACGGCATAGCCGATGAAACCGCAAGCATGTTGGCCGAATATGTCAACGAACACGTCATCGTAATCGTTAAGCTCCCGCCCTGTGTTGCCCTGAATAGACCTGCCGCCAGGGGTCGTTAACCCCGCCTTCGCCACGTGCCCGACGAAGTTGCCCTCAAACCTGCGCCAGTTGTCACGTGTCTTCATCGTTAAGGCTACCACTTCCCTGGGGTCAGGTTCCGCCCGATAATTAACGTCGTAGTCGTCGCTCCTGTCGTTCAGCATGGGCATGCGACCGTTGACGTGGTACAGCGGGCGGTACACCGCCTTGGCGACGGTCCTGGAGTACCCCGCAAGCTGATCATTCCTGCGGTTAACGACTTGAGGCTGCGGTGGCGGGATGTGCTGGATCGGTAACCTCTTGGGCTCTGGAGGCGGGGGCTTCATGCCGGTAACGCTGCTTGCCGCTCTGGACTCGCCGAGCCCCGGAGGGGGCGGCTTGGCCGGCCTCGCATTTACGGCGGGGGCAGGGTCCTTTGGTACCTCATCACGTTGACCACCAACCGTTCGATCCTCGTCCATCTTCATGCCTATCTGCATCAACTCCTCCAGCTCCCGTTTACGTTCATGCATGGCCTTCGGCGCCCGCTTGTAAACAGGCTGTGGCTCTTCACCGCCCTGCCGGCTCAACGGTGACGGTCGGATCTTGTTCGGTGACACGGACCGTCGACTCCCCCCGGCTTTAGTGGTTACGCCGGCCAGGTCCTGAGTCGGGGGAGCCTTGCCTGGTGGAGCCGCGTTAACCTGCTGCACTGGGGGCGCGCCCGTGGCCATAGGCCCGACTGCCGCGGTGACGGCAACGGGTGGCGCCTTGGCGGGTGCTGCCGTCGGGGGCGACTCAGGTAACGGCGGCGGCACCTGCGGGATGATGGTAACCGAGGAGTTGATCGGGTCATCCAAGAACCTCTGCAAACCCTCAAGCCTCTCGGTAACTCCCACTAGCATACGTAGTGCCGCATCACGTTTATCTTTGAAGTCCTGCAGAGGCGTGATGTTCTCGGTAAGGCGCCTGGAGGCAACCGATATTTTCGTTAATGCGCCTGTGCTTGGTTGCATTCTCCGCCGCGTTAACCTCCGAGTCGCGATTCTTGATGTTTAACTCTGTCACCGTTGCCACAAGGGTGTTAACCTCGTCCTGCGCCCTCTTGAGGTTTTCGTTGACATCGTCATTGGCGTGAACCAACGCGGTGTTCTGCTGCGTTAAGTCAACGATCCTCCGCGCCATGTCATCGGCAACCCTCTGCATCTCGTCAACGTGTTTATCATAGGCCCCGTGAAAGTTAATGGCCATGTTGGTGAGGGTCATGGTAAACGCATGAGCCACGTTGACGATATCGTCGACACGGCGATTGAGGTTCTCATGTGTAGCCGGTCCTGCCCCAGGCGGGCTCTGGTCGACCGCCGCACCGTTGATCGTGACGTTGACTTGGTTGTCCGCCATGCTTTCGTTCACGCTCGAGGGAAAGAGGTAAAGGATGGAGGAAGCCTTAATCGAGACTGCTTGCTTGACAGAAATGAGCTGCGGATGTCAACACTCGGTGGCCGGCGCAAGGCTATGCCGACCTGTTAATGCACATTGGTTTGTGTTTAGTAGGTGTGTGCTCATGCTCTCACGACTGACATACTTGGTTAATGCATCTGCTGCGTTCTCATGTGCGCCTACTTTCACAATCCGAATCACTCCCTCCTTTACCTTCTGCTGCAGCCACAGTTGACATACTTCAATGTGTCTTACTTTTCCTAAACCTCGTCTACTCGCAATTGCGATTGCAGCCGTGGCATCACTTTTCAAGGTGATCTCAACTTCCAAGTTAAAATCCCTCAACACGGCCTGAAGTCCTAGACCGACTGATCCTCCTCTCACAAGCCCGTAATATTCTGCTTCCCCTGACGATAATGCAAATACACTTTGAGTAGTGCTCCAAGATTTTACGAGGTGTTTACCCCACATCACTACTTCTCCACTCGTAGACTTCCTAGTTCGTTTACATCCTGCGTAATCTGTGTCCGTCCAAATCGTCAACTCTCGGGGCTGTTCTTGATGCTGATACACGTAACTGCTTCTGCTGCGATACTTCAAATACTTTCCTAGCTTGACTAGGCCTTTCCATGAACCCATAGTTGGCTTTGACATGGTCCTAGCAAGTTCCTTTACTGAATACTGTATGTCCGATCTGTCTTGAGCTAAATAATTTGCTCTAGCCGTTAATGCCTGATATCGCTTAGTCATGTTGGGCGAAAGTTCTACGTCGTCTCCCTCTTCAACTGGAACGCGTTCACCTGGCACCTCAGTCCTCACTTTTACTCCCTCAAGCTCAAGCTCTTTCACAATTATTTCCGCATGCCTTTCATCAGCCTCATATCTCAATCCTTCCTCAGTCCACTCCACAATCCTGTTAAGAATCCTGATCGCCTTCATGTCTTCCTTCCCCGGTCCAAGTCGCCCTCTCACTTTTACCTCAAACTCCTCCTTTATTTTATTATCAAACCAATCGAGATCATGGTCACCCCCTAGTAGCGTAAAGTCATCCCCATGGACCGTTAGCCATAGGGCTCGGGCCTCGTGCTTAAACACGCACGGTGACGCAACTCCACTCTTGAACCCAACTTTAATGGCAAAGTTCATGTAACAGTCTCCCCAGTTGCTTGCCGCATCTCTTGTTCCATACATTGACTTCAGTAACTTTCCACACATGCCCGGCTCGTAATCCTCGTCCGGTAGCCTGATAAGTATGTCTTTCTTTGCAGGAGCGTAAAAGTAAGCTCGTCTAGTGTCAATGAATGCCAGCTTTAATCCTTTCTCGCGCTCGCCTTTCTTGAATCCCACTCCTTCGGTAACCGCCATTGAGAAGAATAGTTTCTGTGCTTCCAGTGGAGGCGTAGCCGCAAATATATTCTTTTCTTTGGAGTTGTATTTAACTTGTTGGGCCACTAGCCTTGACCTGTGGTCAGGGCTTAACTCATCTCCTTTGTTAATATCTATCCATCTGGTTCCAATGGGCGCTTTCCCCGTAACTTGCCAGCGAACTTCTTCTTTCACTTTCTCGTAAACCCTGTGCTTTCTAAATTGCCCCATTTCTTCCTGACGCGCTTTCATTGTTAGTTTAGGATCAAGTTCGTTTCCTGTAACATCGTCCCATGCTTGGGTTATCTCTCCATTTTCCTTGTGAACGACGTTAATCATATTCATGGGGGGAGGTTTAACTGTGCCAACCTTTTCACACGCTGCACAGGTACTGGGCGTTTTGAGCCAGCCCTCATGTTCACATGCACTGCACTTCCATTTGTGTGGGGCAGTCTCGCCAACAGCTTCATACGTAAAGGTGGTAGAAATGTTAACCAGTCCCTTCTTGAACATTCTCCTCCTTTCTCTGCCCGTGATCTCGTTCACGGGCCTGTCTTCGATAACTTTCCCCGTGTCCAAGTCAACGGTAAGTCTCCTAACACATGAGCTCCATTGTGGTCCACTTGGTCCTGGCAGCATCAATCTTTTGGTTCCATAGTCTTTTCTCGTCCATGTTAACTGGTGCTTGTGCTCTCTGTTTTGGTCCGCATGGTCACATGCCCAGTTAGTTCCGTTTATCTGCATTTCACTTTGCCCATCTTCATCAACTTCCATGTTTGTCGTTTCCTCTTCTTTAAATGTGCCTCCATGACGTCCGTCAATCTTCATGTGTTCCACAAGTCCCTTCAATATCGCTCGGCACAATTTGTCTGGATAAACTTCTGATCGGTGAGTTCTTCCGCCACCAGTTAACTCCATGTGTCGGTGTCGCCCCTTGCATCTCCAACTTAACTCGTGACCTATGGCCGGGCTGTTTGTCATGAACTTGCCTGGTTTTTTAATGATCATCTCCTCACCTTTGACTATCTGCTTCAAATCGTAACAGCATAAGTCTCCATTGTAAACTTTAACATCTTTGTTTCTGAGCAACCGTTGCACTGTTGATGTGCTCCAACTGGTCGCACCCGCGGGATGTTCAAACAGAAAGTATAACCCATTTCGCCGTTGAATTTCGCAAAGCTCCATCGCAAATGTTAAGTGTTTGATCCCGTAGTCCAACATTTGTTTTACTCGGTCAGCACCTAATCTTTTAAAGTTAAACGTCTGGAGCCTGCTGAAGGCTGCGCACATGGGACTCACCACTAGTAGCAGGGCTGACTTGGACTTAACTATCTTTTTTGCTTTCGCTCGCATGGCTGGCACGTTAAAATCCCATGAGTTACCATGTTGGTCGCACGTTGTTAAGTCCATTGCTAACCCAGGTATCAATCCCATTTTCTCTGCCATGCCCGTGACCCTCACTGGCGAATATGCCTCGGTTACGTGTGCCTGAGTTTCATGTTGATTCGCGCCGTGAAGCTTGGCGGCCCTCCTTACTTCGTTTAACTGATGCACGACGTCCAACTCCCCGCTCATCAACCACTCAACCAGCTCAGAGTCAAATCCCATCATGTCGAGTCCCAGTCTGATATCGTTTACTTCTGACATTTCTTCATCTTGTTCCGGGTTATGTTGGCGATGCTGAGTTGCCTGTTGATCTTCTTCATCGTGGTCACTATCTGCTTTTTGTTTAATCGGTTCACTTGGTGGGTCCTTCATTTCTTCATCTTCAATTTCAAACTCGGTCCACCCGGTCCAATAACCGTTAAAGGGGTTTCCCATTGCCCATGTTTGGTCATCTCCCTCTTTGCCGTACCAAGCATCTTCATGCTCACGTATTTCACCGCTGTCGTCTAGAATGGCATGGGTAAATCTCCGGGGTTTAAGTTTATCCCAATCGACAGGGCATCCACCATTGGTGGGAAAGGCTAACTCTCTTCTTGGTCGCCGGTGTTGACATATAACTTTGTTTCCTTTTATCACCCACTCATCTTTTGCATCCTCAACTTTGGCGCCCGGCGGAGGTGGCACGTTGAGTCTCAGTCTCTTCGCTTGACTTTCTGATCCCTGATCTTGACTTTCAGACGCACGGCTTTTACCTTCAAGTCTCAGTTGGGCCGAGGCTAACCTTGCCTGTATGTTTGGGCTTTCTTGTCTTTTTAACCACTCAATCACGCGAGCTCTGCAATCAGCATTATGTGGTTTATGCTCTTTGTCGCCTCTAACTAGGCATTTACACCCGTAACATCCCGGCGTCGGTCCCATTTTTAAATATTCGTGCTTCTTTACGGCTATTCCTCGCGCAATCAGCGGCTTCGTCTCAGGCGCCGTTAACTCTTGCTCTGGTAAGTCCATGGGTACCATAATTCTAGACTGTAACTCCATTCCCGCCGTGCTGGAGTCAGGCTGCCAAGGTAACCCCTTCATCTCGGTGATCTCGTTGATATTCCATCTTTCCGCTTCACTTCCTTTTCGTTTGGACTCGTGCGCCTTGATCGCTCCGTTCGGTGTCCCAATGATGAGCTCCTGACTCTTCTCGTTGATTCCCAAAAACACTCCACTTTCCCATCTCATCTCAAGTTTTTCACGGCCTTTGTGTGCAGGCGTCTTAAAGTACATGACACATTCACCGAACTCAGGAATTTGTTTGTTAAACTTTCCCCCCCTGCATCTTTCATGGGCTGTCTTTCCATCCGTATCTATCGTGAATTTGTTAATCAGAGAAGACGCATAGCTTACCAGCCATGGTATAATCGTATGACTTTCACTGAACTCGGTCTTGTAATTGGCATCCAAGGCGCTCTTTAATGTCCTGACTTGCCCTTGCACCGTTCTAACTGCTCTCTCAATTTCACCGTTGGCCTTTGAGTCGCCTACAGGACTGACTTCAACACTCATGTCGAGGTCACACGACGCTTAAATCCTGTTGGCCAGCGCCGTAATTGCCGCTTCTCCATCATTTTTAAGTATAACCTTCTTATATCCGGTAAAGCCGATCATGTCACATCCCACTTGTACTGAGTATGAATCCACTCCTTTCTTCAACAACACTCGGCTCCACGTTAATTTGGTTTCCCTGCAATGCATGACCAGAATTGGGTTGCCATTGCTAGCACTTTCGCCTTCTTCCTTTCTCCCTTTAAGCCACATGTAATCCATTGAAATTACTGGTACACGTCCGTTCCTTTCTCTTTTACGTCTCCTGTGATTGCGCCTACGCGCTTTGCCTCTAACGCAATGTGGGCACCAGCTTCGGTAGGGTAAATGTTTTGTATTGTGCGCCTCAACTTCCTCCCTTGATGGTCTCATGTCACAGTGAACTTTCTTCGGTAACTCTGCTTCGTCACTTACAAACACGTCTTCTACGTCACTCAACTCACTTTCGCTGCCCCCGCTTTCACTCCCTTCGCCCTCTTCGGCGCTAAAGACGTTTAAGTTTTCGCTTGGTCTTACGGGTAATGAGGGGCTTAGTAGAACAGGTCCGCCTCGAGGGTTCCCGGCCGCGGAAAACCCTCAGCTGCGTTTACTTCACTCTTGGGCTTGACAGCCTCCACTGGTCCCTTCGGCACCATGGTGTTAAACTGACACGTGCCGTTCTTCTCGTGGATGGTTGTGCATTTACCCGTGGCCTTATTCATAATATGACTCAGGGATCTCCCGTTAAGGTCCTTGTCAAACACAACTCTGTTTCCAGCGTTTACCATTTCTCTGACAGATCCCAGAACTTTGTTGACTTCCGCCACTTGAATTGGCATGCTGACTGAGTTTCCATGTTCATTCTTGCCGGTGACTACTCGCTGCCCGTAATTCTTTATCGTCGTTCCGTTTGCTGCGCTGTAGTGTCTTCCCTGCTTTGACGCATCTGTTTGTTTAATGGGGAAGTAGGTGCCTATTCTTGGGGGTCCTACCGTGTTGTACGCTCCAGAGTCCACGGTAACCACGATTGTTTCATGCGTTGTACTCTGAGGTGGCACCGCGTTAATTTCTGGATCACAGTCTCGCATCTCGATTAGCCCAATCTTTCCACATTTCTCCAACCAGCTCTTTTCCTGTTTTATACTTTTACTTATCCTCTGGCCCCATTGATTCACATGATTGCAGTTCCCGTTACGCTGATGCTCCTGGTAGGCTTTTCTCAGGTCCACTGCGACTTTACGCGCCATTTTCGTTCTGGAATGTGAGGGCAGTGCCCATTGTCCGTTAATCTCCTCAGCTGTGAGCTGTTCCGGTGGCACGTTCACTTCATCATTCATTTCAACACTGAGCACATGCTGCGGTTGGCCAAACGAGGTGGTTTGTTCACTTTCCGCGTTCACCGTTGGTCTCTCTTGCTCAACTTCGTTGGCGGTCTTCCTGGGGCCCGGGCAGTTAACGGCGATGTGCCCTTTAGCTCCACACTTGTAGCACTCACGCTCGCCGTGGAGGGTAAATCTCCCTTGGCCACCGTAACTTCCACCCCACGAGCCGCCCCCTTTACCACCTTGTTTGCCTCCAATCTTACCTTTCATGTAGGATCCATAGGTGGCACGGTAACCTTTGCCTTTGCCGCCTTTGCCACCTTTGCCTCCTTTCGTGAACTGTTTAGGCTTTGTGCAGTTCCTGGCTAAATGACCCATGCCTCCGCAATTGTAACATGCGGGGCCTGGGCCTTTACCTTTACCCTGGTTTACGGCGTCGACTTCTTCATGATCTCCACTGTCGCTTTCATTAGCCCAAGACCCGTAACTCCAAGATCCGTCCTCTGGCCACCAATTTCCGTCTTCGTCAACCCATCCTGTCTGATCCCAGACATTTTCGGACCCTTGACTCGTCTCGTTAATATTTCCAATGTCCATCGCATCTTTATTCTTAGTGTCTGAGTCGAGTTTCTTTTTGCGCGCCCAATCTTCACACTTGGCGTATAACTTCTGGAATGAGTCAATGTTAAGAGCGTCGGGCGTCCGCCAGCACGCCTGCTGCCACTCGCCAGACCAATCATTCGCATGCACCATTATTGCCCTGAGCGCGGTAACCTTAAAGGGGAGGGGCAATGAGTAATCCTTGCCATACTTTTCAAGATTCTCCGCTAACGCGCTCCACTCCTCAAGTCGGGTAACGGTGTCGGTAATTTTCTTGGGCGGCTCAGGGTTCATGGCGTGCGTCATCTTTGAGGAAAGGGTCGCTCCGGTAACAGCCGAGTACCATTTGTAAACCTTTTGCCAGGCCATAATTCCGCCACCATCCATGAGTCCCTTTAATTTTCCCCTTGCTTCTGCACCTTCGAGCTTTTCGTTGAGGATGTACCATAAGTCTTCCTCCATTTGAGTTTTGTCTCCCTCGGTAAACTCATAATCTCCTTCGTTGTCATCCTCTGCTTGTTTAGCTTGGTTCGCCTTTAAGTATTCGCTTGCTGTTAACCGACCGTTCATTATGCGTATGATATCATCATCATCTTCCTCTGGGACAACTCCGTCGAGTGTCTCCAGCTTCTTGTTAAACATGTTCAGTGCCGGTCGGTAACTCGGTTTTACTTGGGCCAGCGCGTTTAAGAACTTGTCGTTCCAGTCTCTGAACTTTGCTCTTTCTCCACTGAAGTTCTTTAACGCCTGTAATGCTTTGTACTCGCTTATCGGTTTACCGCTCCCGTGCTTACTTCCGCTTCCGCCTTTGATTGCTTCCGAAAGTTGACCAATTTGTTCAATTAACTTCTCTTGTACTTCGCTGTTGGTCTCCAACTCGGTGACTCTTTCTACCAACCTGCGAGCATCCCTTTCAAGCGCAGCGTTTCTCTTCGTTATCGCTAACAACATGCTGTTGGTCTTCTGAGCGCTCTGTAACATTTGAAATGCCTCAGCGTTTGATACTTCCCTTCGGTCCTGTGTCACTCGCTCATTAATGAACGTCGCAAGTCCATAATGATTTGCAAGTAGCGCCGTCTGAACGTAACTGAAGTCCCCGTTCAGGTACGCCTGCTCGCACAGGTCGTTGAAGCGGTTAGGGTCCATGTTGACCCATGCGTCTCTGTCCGCCGGCACATTAAGGTTGACCGGCGGGTCGCCCTGCGCGGGCCTAGCTGCAGCGGCCGCCGCCGCCGCCATGGCAACCGCGCTCCGCTACCATGCAAAACCCCGAGGAGGGTTCTGCACGGGAGCCCGGTGACAGCGATGACGATCGGTCACCTTTTTACTCCCGCACGGCGAAGCGAGTCTCGGCGGCTTCAGCCGTTAAACACTTGAGCCAAAGGTAACAGGGTCACCTTCCCTCCCCAGTCACCTGAACGCTTACATGTTAACACCTCCCCCTCCTCCTCCTCCTCCTCCTCCTCCTCCTCCTCGTGCTCCTCCAGCTCCTCCTGCTCCTCTTTTCTCCTACTCTTCCGAGGACTTCTCCTCGGCCTCCACCTATTCGTCTTCGTTCTCGTCTTTCTCCTGCACCTCCACCTCCCCCTCCTCCTGTTGGGTTCCGCCGTGGGACAAACGGGCCGATTACTAAGGGCGCCATCAGAATTTACACAACTGAATTCTTTGTTGGGTTGATCCGCGGGACACGACAGGATCGTAGGTATAGGTTGTTCGTCGCGTGTTTCAACCATCAAAACAAGTCGACACAGCAGCACCTTTTCCTCCTCCTCCTCCTCCTCCTCCTCCTCCTCTTCCTCCTCCACCCCGTTCTCAATCCTCATCCTTTTGCTCGCTCTTCCCTCTTCCACATCCTTCTCCACGACTTTGAAGGGGCCCTGGGACGCACAAGTAATACACACAAATAACACGATTCCCCATAGTTTCCCGTATTTCCTGGGCTTTTGTCTTCCCCCCCACTTCCCATAGTTTCCCATATTTTCCTGGGGAATCATCGATTCATTGTGTCTCTGTGTGTTTTGTTTCTCCCCCGACTCTCCTCCCCTGCCCCTCGGGCACCCTGCTTTCCAGGTCCTGGCTGGGACCCCTCAGTGGTTGCCGCATTCAGGACTTCCAGATCCCCCCTGGAATTCCCCCTTGACGGGGAACGCGAGCTAGCCTTAGGTCGGGCCTGTCCCCCTACAGGGGGATTCTGAACGAAGAATTAAAAATATTAAAACAATGCTCAAAAGATGCCCCAAAATACTCAAAAATTAGTCCCCCGACTATTTTTTGACTATTTTTGAATATTCCCCCTGTAAAGGGACAGGCCCGACTTAAAGCTAGCCAGCAACTGTGCAGACATCCTGAAGTGTACCTTTGGGACTGGGCATCCGAACTGGATAGGGGCGAGGATGCAAGCGTATCCTTTGAAGACGGCTTGTCCTCATCATGCGTTCTGATTGTACACCGATTTTGGCCAGCCCAATTCTGAGCCAGGGGTCGGTGTAGACGCCAGCCAAGTGGGCAGAGACTTGGCCCAAGATTGGCCTGGCCAGAATGTATCGGGGAAGGTGGATACCCATCCCCAAAAGGGGCTCTAAAATCTTCAACCATGAGCTTTAAAACGCGAGACTCGGAGGCTCAAATATCAACTTGGAGGATCAAGGTTCCGATGTCCAACGTCTGGCTGGACCCTGGGTCCGTCAGGCACGACGTCCTCCTTCTCCTCCGAGGAGAGGGAGGAGGTGTTGGAGAGAGGAGCTGTCCAGAGGTCTCCGGAGGTCTCTGCTTGTTCCAGAAGTCTCCCGGAGCTCTCCACATGCCACCCCGGGGCCCCACAGAGAGGAAGAGTGGCCCAGGAAACCTCAACCATCGGTCCTCCTCCTCCTGTTGCTGCTCGCGCTCATGCTCGTGCCTCCACGGCGTCTTCCAGAACGCTCGGACGGGCCGCGCAGCGCGCGCGAGTGCACGGGGCATCGACAATCGGACCCCAGGTTCCAACCCCAGGGCGGAGATAGAGCACATCCTTTATCCCCCTGCTGCTCATCCTCTTTCGCCTCCCATCGCTTGTTTCTCCCCCCGTCACGATCTCGGATACGCTCTTGCTCTTGGCTGGGCCTGGCTCGGCCGCCAGAGCGGGCTCGCCTGGATCCACCTCAGCGAACAGGTGGTCGCGCTTGCCTAGAAGAAAAAAAACGGCATAAACATAGACTGTTGGCGCTCCGAGCGCGCCAGGGGCGGCGCCGGAGGCGTCGCCAGAAGGGGGGCCCAGCGCAGATCCAAGAAATCCGCGCGGAGCGAACAACAGCTCATGTTTGCAAGGGCTCCCAACTTCGCGCTTCGCGCTGCGCGAAGCGCGAAGTGCGAACAACTTCGCGCTCGCGCGCCGCCCCCAGAGGGGAGAAGAGGAGGACGAGGAGGAGGGGGAGAAGGAACGAGGACCGCGAAGCGCGAATAGCCTCGCGCCCTCGAGGGCGCCCTTGTGCTTGTGGCGTTTTGTTCTTCGTCGGTTGCCGAGGGAGGGCAGCGCTCCAAGGAGCGGGAGCAGCAGGGCTGGAAGCGGGACGCAGAGCGCAGGGCGCCGGCACGCGGGCGCCATGGCGGCGGCCGGAGGGCCCGTTGCGACCACGGCGGCCCTCCCAGGCGTGGCTCGTCCTTTTTTGGGGAAGCCTCCCGGAGGCTCCTCGCCGCCGCGGGCCTCCTCCTCCCCCTAGCCTCCCCCTAGCCTCCTCCTCCTCCTCCTCCTCCTCCTCCTCCTCCTCCTGAACTTCCTCCTCCTCCTCCTCCTCCTCCTCCTCCTCCTCGGACCCTGGGAGGAGTCCGGCTTTTGAGCGGATGTGGAACGGGCGGGAGAACCGTCGTTGTCTCCACTGGCCTTCCCCTGATACTGCGCCGAGCTCGGCGACGATGTCCCGGGACGTCCAGGACGCAAGATTTTCTTTAAGCACGCTCGAGCCAGAAAGGGCGGCAGTTGGCAACGCCAGCACCCAGAGCAGATCCGCCGCCGCTTCTGTCTGCAGAGGGCTGCCGCTTGCGAGGCTCTGCTCGCCAGTTGTGAGTTGGAGACATCAGAGGTCACCATCACCACCATCGTCTGCGCTGCCATTGCCACCGCCACCCTTTGGTTGCTGCGTCTGCCTCGTCTCCATTTCGCTTCCTCTTCCTCCTCCTCCTCCTCCTCCTCCTCCTCTACCTCCTCCTCCTCTTCCTCCTCCTCCTCTTCCTCTTTCTTCTTCTCCTCCTCCTCCTCCTCCTCCTCTGCCTCCTCCGCTTCCTCCTCCTCCTCCTCCTCCTCCTCCTCCTCCTCTGCCTCCTCCTCCTCCTCCGTATCCTCCTCCTCCTCCTCCTCCTCCTCCTGCCCGCCTGCACTTCTCGTTTCTGGCGGGCAGGCGAGGGCAGACGAAAGACCCGACGTGCACGTGCCGACTCCTCCCGCCGTGTGCTGCCCGAGTCGCCCGACTTCGCGCAACGTGCCCCGGTATGCGCGACTTGCCGTAATCCTCGCCTTCTCTAACACAAGCAGCGATGCGCAAGGCGAGATCATCTTCGCTCTCCCAGGGGTGACCCAGCTCTGCTCACATGTTTCCTCCTCCTCCTCCCCCCCCCCCTTTCGTCTCCTCCATCTGTACCTCCCCCTCCTGGTCCCTTTGCCCACCTGCTCCTGGTCCTCAACCCTCCTCCTTCCCTGCTCATGCAACACTGCTCCTTCCACTCCCCTCCTCCTCCTCCCCTCCTCCTCCTCCCTCCTCCTCCTCTTCCTCCTCCTCCTCCTCCTCCTCCTCCTCCTCCTCCTCCTCCTCCTCCTCCTCCTCCTCCTCCTCCTCCTCCTTCCATCATCATCATCCTGCGCACAGGTCCTTGCCCTCCTCCCTCCAGCTTCTTCCCCCCCTCTCTCCGCATTCTCCCACCACCTCATCCCCCTTCTCCTCCTACTCCGCCCTCCCCTACCACGTCCTCCACCTGCCTCCTGGTCGTCGTCGTCGTCATCGTCCCTCCTGCTCGTCGTGCTTCCTCCTGCTTGACGTCCTCACTCCTGCTCGTCATCTTACCTCCTCCTCCTCCTCCTCCTCCTCCTCCTCCTCCTCCTCCTCCTCCTCTTCCTCCTCCTCATCCCCCCTCCCCTCCTGACCATCCCTTCCCTTCTCGTCATGCTCCCTCGTCCTCCCAACAGTCTGCCGCTCTTGTCGTCCTCGTCGCCCTCGTCCTCCTCCTGCCTCCTCCTCCTCCTCCTCCTCTCCCTCGTGCCTCCTCCTCCTCCTCCTCCTGCCTCCTCCTCCTCCTCCTCCTCCTCCTCCTCCTCCTCCTCCTCCAGGGCGGAGCAGCGTTTGGCCCAAGGAGCAGCGTTTGGCCCAAGGAGCGCCTCCCCTTCGCCTCGTATCTCTCCAGGGTTCAGCCCCTCAGCCCCTTCTCCCCTCCTCCGCGGGGGGGGCGCGCCATGGAAGTCGACGTTTCCCTCGCGGCCGCAGGCGCACCCGCGGCCAGCGGCCGGCGGCGCCAGGAGCCAGGGGGAGAGGAGCAGGAGGACACGATGGAGGTGGACGCGAGCGTTCAGCTGGCGGCCCAGTTTCGGGCAGCGGTCTGGGCGGTCGACGTGCAAGGAGCATCGGCACGACCGGCCGCCTGCAGGGCCTGCGGCCTGGTCTTCGAAGCAGGCGAGTTGCGCTTGTGCACCTGGGGTAACCGCACGTGCTCACGCTGGATGTGCACTACCTGCCTGAAGGGTCGCCTGCCGCCAGGCGCGGAGCTCCGGCCTCATGGGAGAGGCGATGCGTTGAGCGCCGAGGCGGCGCGAGCGCAGACGGCAGTCCGCGAGGCTACCCGCGGAGCAGGAGCCGCCGCTGGAGGGGCGCCGCCGGCGCAGCAGCAGCAACACCAGCCCGTCCAGCATCCAGCTTGGGACGACAACGAGCTACCCGGCCAAGACTGGTGGACAGCCCTGCCGTGGGACGACCTGGTAACCACAGGAGCCACTACGTATGTGCAGATCCCAGACAGACTACGCGGCGCCGTCCTCCAGGTGCGCCGGAAGTCTTTGGAAGTCCTTCGGCACGCCCGGGAACGCGGGGAGGCGAAGGATGAATGGAAGTTGTTCTTGGTGCTGGACCTCCTCCTTCTCAGCACCAGCGACGAAACCGCGACCTGCGCAGAGCTGCTCGAGGAGCGCCTTGCGTGGTTCTGGGGGGCTCAGTGGGACGCGCTCTGGGCGTCCGTCCGGCACGGGCGGAAGATCCCAGTGGCGGCCGCCAAGAACAGCGACAAACAAAAGGCGGCGCGGGTACACACCCTGGCAGCAGCTGGAGAAGAAGGCCGGGCTCTCCGAGCCACAGCCAACAGCAGACTGGCCCCACGCACCCCAGACACCTTGAACAAGGTACAGGCGTGCTTCCGCGAAACAGCTCAGCCAGCGCCGTCGTTGGAGGGCATCCCGCGGGCTCCACCAGAGATCCTCGAAAGCGTCCAGGAGGAGACAGCGAAACTGCTGCGGAGGCCGCCCCGTCTCTCGGCGCCGGGGCTGCTAGGCTGCCGCTTGGAACACCTCGAAGACGCGAAGCGTTGCGCCGAGACGTTGGGATGGCTCTCCGAAGCGATATCCTGGATCGCCTTCGGCATGCTGCCCAGCGAGGCCCTAGCCGTTCTCCACACAGGGGAGGTCACGGCGCTCCAAAAGGGAGGCGACGACGTACGGCCGCTCGTTGTGGGCTCCACGGTGCGCCGCCTGGGCTTGCGAGCGCTGGCGCGGGTCAGGAAGGAGCAACTTCGGGCCGCAGCTGGCGACAGGCAGTACGGAGTCGGGAGGCCAGGCGGCACCGAACTCCTGCTGCGGAAGTTGGAGGCCCAGGCGGAAACCAGGCCCACAGCAGTCTTCCTGAAGCTGGACTTGGAGGCCGCCTTCCCCTCGCTAGAACGGGCGCCCGCCCTGGCGGCCATGGCAGAGCGAGACGAGGTGGTCGCGGCAGCGCTCCTCTCGTGGTACGGGCAGCCAGCGAAACACCTCTGGCGAGACGCTGGGGGTCGTTTCCACCCGCTTCAAAGCGACAGGGGATTCGACCAGGGGGACCCCTTGTCGCCCGCTGCGTTCTCCGTGGCGCAGAGGGTTGCCTTGGACAGGTTCTACGAGGAGCTACTCCGCTTGGACCCACAGGCGAGGCTGTACAGCTACCTGGACGACTCCTACCTGGTGGTGGAGGCTCCGCTGGCTGCTCTCGCACTGCAAGCCCTGCAACAGGCTCTCCAGCCCCTCGGGCTAAAGCTGAATTCCGGGAAGACAGCTGCTTGGTCCCCAGCTGGGCGAGCCGTGCTCACGGGAGAGCTGCAGGCTTGCTGGGTGCACAGCTTGCCCGTGCTCGGCAAGCACCTGCGACCGCCGGGCGACGCCGACAGCAGCGCGCCGGCAGCCCTCGGGGAGCCAGCGAACAGCCTCGCCGAAGCTGGGAGGAAGCTACAGAAGCTTTACCGAGAGCTTCAGAAACTGCACAAGGCAGGGCTCAAGAAGCGCGCGACGGCAGCCCTCCTCCGCGCCTACGCAGGCCCGGCAAGCCAGCACTCCTTGCGAATGGAGCTCGCGACGGACGCCGCGACGGAGCAGCACGACGACCTGCTCGCTGGCTGCTGGCAGGACCTGCTTGGGCGGGACCTCGGCGACACGGCCAAGGAGCTGCTGGGCCTCCCAGCCCGCTTCGGGGGCTCGGGCGCGCAGCTGGCTACCACGCGCCGCCACGCGGCTTTCCTGGCCTCTTGGACGCTGGCGGCGGGGGAGGTCACGGAGGACCAGGGCAGCGGGACGCTGGCAGACTGCTTGGAACGGCTGCCGCGAGCGGCCCAGCAACTGACCACTGCGAGGCAAGGGCTGCAAGACCAAGGGCTGGAGCTCGCCGCGGGCGGGGACCTGGCGACTGCGCTGCAGGCGCCCCTGAAGCAAGGCCTGGCAACTGAGAAGGTACAAAGAAACCAGCACGCAGCTCTGCTGCGACGCTTGCACCTTCCCGGACAGGCCGAGCTGCGGGGGGCGGCCGGCAGCGGCAGCGGCGCCTACCTGACCTACCCAGAGGACGAACTCTGCACGCTGGAAGACGCCCACTGGGAGACCAGCGCCAGGCGGCGGCTGCAGCTCCCGCGCGCGGAGCTCAGCCAGCGCGAGCTCGCGACGACAGGGGCCGCCTGCTGCTTGCGCGGCGCCGACGGGGCCAGCTGCGCCAGGGCTCTGGACGAGCGCGGCTACCACGCCTTGACTTGCCAGCGGGGCGGGGGGGTGCTGGCGCGCCATGGCGGACTCAACCGGAGGGTCGCTGGGCTCCTCCACCGCTGGCGCGGCGAACGGCCACTCCTCGAGCAGAGAGTACCGACTTGGGACCGCCAGCGTCCAGAGGGCCAGCTCGAGCGCGCCATCCTGGACTTGGAGTACCAGGAAGACGACGGGGCCCGGTGGCTGGACGTCTCCGTTCGCCACCCCGCAGCCGGCACGCCAGCCGAGCTGCGCGTGGCCGCGCGCCGGGACGGCGAGGCCAGCAGGCGCGGCGAGCGCGAGAAGCACGCGCGCTACCCAGGCGCTCGGCTCACGCCCTTCGTCCTCGAGGCGGGGGGGCGGCTCGGCGCCGAGGCCCGCCTCTGGCTGCTCGGGCAGGTAAGACGCCTGCCTGAGGAACAGCAGCCGCGGGAGCTGGCGCGGGCCTACAAGGTCCTGAGCTGCGGCCTGCAAGCTGCCACGGCGCGCCAGCTCCGCAAGGCAGCCGGCCTGCGCTAGGCGGCGCGCCAGGCGTCGGCGCCGCCGCCACCGGAGGCCGCTCGAGGGGGACGCCGCCCTTGCCACCGCCTAGCGAGCGCGACACCCGGGCTGCAGAGCGCGGGCCAGCTGGCCGCAGGCCCCAGACGCTTGGCGAGGCCGCCAGCCAGCGCGACCCCGCGCCCGCGGGCCCGCTGCGGAGCGCTGCTGGCTTACTGCGCCGCTGACTGCGCTGCGGCGGCTGGGCGGCGCTACTGGGGGGCACCGACGACTGCGACGCCGCGGAGAGGCGCAGGCCGGCGGCCGGGGAGGTCGCGATCGTCTACGAGCTCCCTTGTATGCTGGCCAGAGGCTCCGGCTGGCAGAAGCCCTCACCCTCCTGGGAGTAGCTGCTTGCATGTTTCGCAGGCAGTTACCCCCGGGGGTGCCGCCCCTTGGGGTTGGGCGGCGGGGGCGTCTGCCGGCTCCCGACTATGGAGCGTCGGGCGCGCGGAAGAGACCCGCGTCCGCCGCGCCTCCTCCTCCTCCTCCTCCTCCTCCTCCTCCTCCTCCTCCTCCTCCTCTTCCCTTCTGCCTCCTCCTCCTCCTCCCTCCCTCCTGCCTCCTCCTCCTCCTCCTCGTCCCTTCTGGCCTCCCATCCCTCCTCCTACCTCCGCGTCTAGCCCTGCCCGTCCCCCCCCTGCTGCTGCCAGCCCCCTCCGACGCCCGTGTCTCTGCCCTGCGCCCGGTGCCCCCTTGGCAACGCATTCGTCGGCGCCATCGGGAGGGCGATTCGGAGAGGGAGGGGGGGAGAGGAGGGAGGAGGGGGGAGAGGAGGATGATTCGGAGGGGGGAGAAGAGGGAGTAGGGCAAGGAGAACGATCACGAAGGAGAGCACACAAGGAGGAGGACGGGGTGCAGGAGGAGGGCGAAGGATCGATGCAGGGGAGCAGGAGAGATGTGTGCGAGGAGGACGACGATGGAGAGCCAGAGAAACGAGGAGGAACAGCAGGGAGGACTGTGAGGACGAGGAGGAGGAGGAGGAGGAGGAGGAGGAGGAGAAACACATGCAGAAGGGAGGACGAGAAGCATCTGGGATGAAGAAGTGGAGGGAGACGGAGAGACGGAGAGAGGGAGGAGGCGAACGTGACATGCTCGCTTTACATCGTTACTATCACCATCGCCAGTATTCCCACCACCGCATGCGCACACACCTTTGCCCGCGCAACCTTTTTTGGCCCAATGCATGCCTTCCGGCTGAGTGGGGCATTGGATGGGATATTAAATTGCTGATTCCGAGAAGTAGTCCAAAAGGTCACCATGGCCTATCACGTCGTTGCCAGTCTCATTGCCGTTTGCGACGGGTATCTAAGATTGGGGAGAAGTAGAACTGCACATCTAATTGCCCCACAGCACTTTCAGATTATGAGAAGGGGAAATGAGACGGACGCCTTTCTCGGCCTTTTCCACACCTCCATTTCGTTCTCTCTCTCTCTCTCTCTCCTCCTTCCTTCCCTCCATCCTCCCACTCTTCCGCTCTTTCCTCCCCTCCCCTTCTCCCATCCCGCCTTCTCCCCCTCCCTCTCCTCCTCCTCCTCCTCCTCCTCCTCCTCCTCCTCCTCCTCCTCCTCCTCCTCCTCCTCCTCCTCCTCTCCTGCATCTGGCTGGGTATGGATCACAAACCGATCCGAGTAGCCCTGAAGATGACATCTTCCGAGATTGACACGGTTGCTCGCGAACGAACGTCAACAGGTACATATCGAGACTCCTACACCATTACGGTCGCCATTGGTCTGATGAAGCAAATGTATGCGAAACACTGAGGCAAGAACCTTGGAATTGAATGCGTCCAGGCACGTTGGGCGGGAACTAATTCGATTTAAACTGTGAGGTGTGCAGCAGAAGACGAACAGAAGACAATCAACGTGCACTTAAGTTGAGCAATTCCATCGCTTTCATGTCCAAAGTGGGGGGAACACATTCCGCAGCCGGCGCAATAACGCCGCCATCGTTGATGAAAACGCTTCTTGCGCGCAAGAGGGTACGGAATTGATCTGAAATTTCGCCCACACGCAGAACAAACGAGAACAAAAATAACTGCAGCAACAATGCCGCGTCCTCGTCCGAATGGCATTGGATCACGCTGCAATTCTCCAAATGTCTGAGTGTGGTATGCTTTCCTTTCAAGTCGTAAGTACCGCTGGGAGCCCATTGAACGATTACATATCTGATCTGCGAGCTTGCTCCACTTCCAGATACGGCGCCTCCGCGTGACCGATGAACAAGAATACTGCCTTGGTCACCAACCGTACGAGAGCAAGCGCTGCACTGTGACTACCAATGGCCCAGCTCTATTTTCTGCGCTCGCGACTGTATGACCGCCGCGCTCATTAACTAAGACCTTGTTGTGAGTGACAATTTCACTATGATGCGCATGGCTCTATGTCTCGCTGGCGCCTGGGTAAACTTCAAGCAGCAGAAGATCATCAACCGTAGACTAGACCATCAGATGATCTTGAATGCGCATGCTCTGGCGCCATCGGAATTGTTAAATTGATAGTTGAAGAATTATATGGAACTGCACGCGCGCACGGCGAATGACGTGTTTCCGTCACGAGCGCGTCCAGAATTGTTCGCTGAAATTATTTTTCCATTTGCAAGAAGAACTACTGATCAAGTGCAACGCATCGGCACCAAACGCGGCGGATGCTTGCCCATGCCAACACCCATGAGTTTGGCGTTGCACGGCAGCCTGGGACAACATTCTGTCTTGTATCTAACCATTGTGACAAAACCAACCGCTTGCCTGTGGAGTAGAGTCCTCCTCGAAGACGCATTCTGCATGATTATCGTGCCAACCACCTTCATCTCATCGACCTGCCTCGAGGCATACTGCCACGGCGAACTGCACAGCCTCGCACCTACAAGATATCCAACGGCCATGAACTGCATATATCCCTGCATGATTTCCAAAGCGCGGACCCAGAAACAGTGAGAAGCTTCAGCATAGCTGACGCGCGCTTCACTACATTGGCAAAACGTGCATGTTGTCAGCCACCCTGGCGTGGGAGATGTGAATGTCCCGATCGGGTAGCCTGAAATCATCCCCCTGTCCACCCACTTTCAGTGCAGACGCAGAAGTAACAAATCCATGACCTCGTCGAACCAGGGGATGGGCGATTACAGATCGTCTTGACGAAGAACTTGCACATACTCGAACAATTCATAGCTTGCTGCTTCGGACAATGTCATCTTAGCTTGGCTATTCGCGTAAACGAGCGATGCCAACACATCATATTCAAACCAAACCATGTGCACGAGGACGTGCACGTGCAAAAGCTGGGTTACACCATCGTGATCACTCTTGTCATCAGGCTGGCGAACGACGGGCGGTAAGCCCCATTGGCCAGCAACACGTACAGCTCCGGACTCCGAACACATCGCAAGATATGTACATCCACTGCTGACTTCCGATGAGCTCCTGCGGTCTGATAGGGGGCCACATGCGAACCCTACCCCTACCTCCCACGATTTCTGAGGGGGAGGGTGGGGTTCACTTCGCTCGAGAGCTCCCGAACGAAGTGAACCCCACCCTCCCCCTCAGAAATCGTGGGGGGTAGGGGTAGGGTTCGCATGTGGTCTCCTATCTGATGCGCCTGTACGTATTCTGAGTCCAAGCTTGCATGCCCACGGAGCATCTCTAAGCATGCGCATGTACTTCTTCTGAGTCCCAGCTCGCATGCCCAACCACCTGAACTCCTCGTCAAGATCACCTGGAAAGGAACACCTGCCAGTCCCAATGCGGTCTATTAGAACGTGTCTTCAAAACAACGTGTAACAACCGTTCGCATTAATACTTCCACAATTTGCATTCCAACAGCACCGGGAACAATGTCCTGTCCAGGTCTCTTGAAACATTCTGCCTTCACAATGGCACTCATAACTTCAAACAACACTAGCGGCTGAGCTGGACGACTGTCAGAGCGGCTTACATTTGCGTTTGCAAGCAAATGAGCCTTAACATCACGCAGCGCTGCCGCTTCAGCCTATTCCTATTCCTTCCACTCTCATCCCCTCCTCCTCCATCATCCCCTTTCCCCATCATCCCCATCAGCCTGCCCTTCTCCTCTTCCCCTATCGTCCTCTCCCGCCTCCTACCTCTCCTTCTCGTCCTCCCCCCAACTCCTCCGCTTCCTCGTCTGCTTCCTCCTCTTCTTCACCCCCCTCTGGTGCTATTCCTCCTCCTAATCCTCCTCCTCATCCTCCTCCTCCTCCTCCTCCTCCACCCTGGAGCGCGGGGCGACCCCCAGGAGCGGCAGCAGCGGAGGCTGGCGCTACTGAAAAAGAATGCCCGACCCGACGACAACGACGGCGAAGGCGACTGTGCTGACAACGGCGACTGCGCAACGACGACGACGACGTTGACGACGTTGGCGACGATGACGACGTTGACGACGACGGCGACGAAAACGACGATGACGACGACGGAGACGACGGAGACGACGATGACGACTACAGTCTTCACTGACGGCGGCGATGACGCTGACGACGACCTGACGACGACGACGACGAGGAACCACCCCAAGGCGGCCTAAAAAAGGAACGGATCCTGGCCCTTTTCGCGAAGGAGGTCCGCGAGCTCGGCCATGCTGGCCAGCGTGTCCGGGTGGCTGGAGCCCAGCACGGCCTCCGCTGGGGGTCGTCGTCGCCGCCGTCGCCGTCGTCATAGCCTTCGCTGTCGTTTTCGTCGTCGTCGTGGTCGTCGTCGTCAGCCGTCGTCGTCGTCGCGGCCGCCGTCGCAACAGCTGCCGTCGCAACCGTTAGAGTCGTCACCGTTGTAGTCGTCGCCGACGTCAGCGTCGTCTTTCTTCCTCTGCCGCCTCCTCCTGCTTCTGCTCCCTCACTCCTCCACCTTCCACCCGTCGACGAAAAAGAAATAGAAAGCGAGGGAAAAAGAGAGAGAGAGAGAGAGAGAGAGAGCGAAAGAGAGAGAACACAAGATAAGGAGAGAGAGAGAGAGAGAGAGCGAGCGAAATATAGGGAGAGAGGAGAGAGGGAGAGCGAGGGAGAGAGAGAGGGAGGGAGCGGGAAAGAGAGAGAGAGAGAGACACAATCAACAAACACACACTCTCTCACACGCACACACACACACGCACACGCACACGCACACGCAAACGCACACGCACACGCACACGCACACGCACACGCGCACGCACCCGCACCCGCACCCACACCCACACCCACACCCACACCCACACCCACACCCACACCCACACCCACACCCACACCCGCACGCACACGCACAAGCACACGCACACGCACACGCACACGCACACGCACACGCACACGCACACGCACACGCACACGCACACGCACACGCACACGCACACGCACACGCACACGCACACACACACACACCACACACACCACACACACACACACACCACACACACACAACACGCACACGCAC